>CAUYUJ010004219.1:48388-71968 GCA_963575745.1 Prorocentrum cordatum
AGAGCGCGATTACTAAGTAAATTGTAGCGGCGTCCTTGGCGCAGCGTTTTTCCTGAGCGTCGAAAGCGCGATGTCTGAATAAATTGCATGGAGGTCACAGGCGAGAGCGCAATTCCTGAATAACATTTGAAGTGTTCTCTGGCGGGAGCGGGGGTCTTGATTAAATTGCGAGGAAGTCTTGACTCAATTGCGAGGAAGTCTCAAGCGGGAACGCCGTTCATGAGTAAATCGTGAGGAAGTCTCAAATGGGAGCGGGGGTCCTGACTAAATTGCGAGGAAGTCAAAGGCGGGAGCACCGATCCTGAGTAAATTGTGAGGAGGTCTCAGGAGCGGGGGTCCTGAGTAAATTTGGAGGAAGTCTCAGGCGGGAGCCGTTGTTGTTGTAATCCGGGGGGCCAGGGGCCAAGTTTGAGCACCAAGACTTTCCCTGTCCAAAAACAGGCTGCGAACGTCGAGGGGCCCAATTTGATCGAGAAAAAACAGCATGCACCGGTGATGGGGGATCAACAATAGTTATTCTTCAGAAACGAGAGTTCAACAATCATTAGTTTAAGACTATTCGCTTGTATCTGTTCGCGGGCCATTGAACACGTATATTCCAAACCCTCGATACCCGCCCTCTTCGTCTTCGATTGTACCCCCTTGGGGGCATATGTCTGCCTTACCTGCAACGTGAATTTCGTGCAGCCGCTAAGGCAGGGACAGAGAGGACGAATGGAAGGAAGGGACAGTGGGGAGGGAGCAGGAGGTGGGCTCGGAGCAGAAAACACGTGGCAGAACCAGACGGGCAGATCGGGCGGGTAGACCCGAGCGGGTGGGTCGGGAAGGCGGGCCCAGGCGGCCAGGTCGAGCAGGCGGGTTGCCGAAGCGTGCGTCCTGCATGAATCGCGAGGACGTCTCGAGCGATAGCGCGATTCCCAAATAAATCGTGAAGAAATCCACAGCGAGAGCGTGATTCCTGAGCGTCGAGGGCGCGGCGTCTGAACAAGTCGCGAAGAAGTCCCACACGAAAGCGCGATTCTTGTATCAATTGTGAGGACGTCCCGCGCGAGAGCGCGATTTGGGAATCATTGTGAGGAATTACCAGGCGGGAGCCGTTGTTGTTGTTGGTGTTGAGGGTGTTGGTGTTGTTGTTGCTGTTGTTGTTGTTATTGCTGTTGTTTGGGACCAGGGGCCAACAAACCAGTTTGGTGACACCTCGCCTTCCCTTGTAAAAAAGACGGTGCGAGCCCCGGGGAACGAATTTAAACTGATGAATACAATGGTTACTGGGGACGGGGGTCAACAATATTTAATCCTTAGAAATTAGACTTCAACTTCGACTTCAACAGCAGCAACAACAACGACAACAACAACGACAACGACAACGACAATGACAACAAACACAACACAAGCAGCAACAACAGCAACAACCACAGCAACGATAACAACAACCACGACACCACCAACAACAACAAGAATTACAACAACAACCACACCAACAACGACGACGACAATTACAACAACAACAACAACAACAACAACAACAACAACAACAACAACAACAACAACAGCAGCAGCAGCAGCAGCAGCAAGAAGGAACCGAACAAGAACAACAACAACACAACGACGACGACAATGACAACACCAACAGCAACAAAAACAACAACGACAGCACTCATGCTTAGATTGGTTGCTCTGATCTGCCCGCGTGCCATTCAACACGTACACCCCAGAACCTCTACACCCGCCCTCTTCGTCTTCGATCGTTCCCCCCTGGGGGTATGTCTTCCCTACCTGCAAGGAAGGGAGGAGGGAAGAGACAAGCGGGAGGGAGAAGGATGGAGCACAAGGGGGATTTGCAGGAGGGTCAAGAGCAGGAGTACAAGCGGGAAAACCAGACAGGCGGGTCAGGCGGGCGGACCCTACCAGGCAGGTCGGGCGGGCGGGCCCAGGCGGCTGGGCATCCAACATGAATCGCAAGGAAATTTCGAGCGACGTCGCGATTTCTAAGTAGATCGCGAGGAAGTCCACAGCGAGAGCATGATTCGTGACTGTTGGGGGCACGGCACCGCAATAAATTGCGAAGAAGTGCCACGCGAGAGCGCGATTCCTGGATCAGTGATGAGGAAGTCCCGCGCGAGAGCGGAGCCGTTGCTTTTGGAAGTCGAGTCCCAACAACGCATTCTGAAGCCCAAGACTTCCCCTTGTACAAAACAAGGTGCGAGCCCTGGGAGGAACACATTAATTGAAAAAGCAAAATGGACACCGAAGGGGAGAGATCAACAAGAGTTACTCTACCGTCCCAATCCTCATCCTCATCACCATCACCATCATCATGAACCATAACCATCAACAGCATCATCATCACCACCGTCATCACACCTCCTCGTTCCTCGTTCCTCGTTCCTCATGCCTACTCCCCCTCCTCCTCCTCCTCCTCCTCCTCCTCCTCCTCCTCCTCCTCCTCCTGGTCCTCCTCCTCCCTCTCCTCCTCCTCCTCCTCCTCCTTCTCCTCCTCCTCCTCCTCCTGGTCCTCCCTCCTCCCTCCTCTCTCCTCCCTCCTCCTCCCTCCTCCTTCTCCTCCTCGCAGGAGGACCTCGTGATGGTGACCTGCGCCGCCTGCGCCTGCAGGGAGCGGTACAGCGCCATCGCGAAGGACCTCGAGAACCTCGCGTAGCCCTCCACGACCAGGTTGCCTAAGCCCGCCCCAGGCGCCCTTCTGTGGGACGCACAGAGACATATTAGTACTGTCTGTCCTCCTTGGAGGTGCGCGTCCGACCCGAACATATAGAATACCCATCTTGTAGTAGATCGTTTCCCGAGCGGGGTGGCCAGAAAGCGCCTGTCACGACGCATATACTATAAGATTTCTCGGTGCGCTCGTCGCCCCTGAGGAGGCGACGCACATATAGTATAAGTATGTTAGGGTGACGCCGATTATGTGGCAACTGATGGGAGCCTCCCATGCTATCTTTTGGGTGACCCAATAGGGGGTCCGGCTGAAAGGGGAGTGTAGATTTTGGGCAATTGTATTGCAAACGTACTGCTCCGGAGAATTGGATTGCACTGTATTGTAAGCGATGTATTGCACATGAAAATCCAACAATAGATTTGCGCCCTGGAATGTATTGCACGCCCCGAAGGTAGTGCAACCCCACAAATCTATTGCACCAAATCTATTGCACCACCCCCTTGTCGCTGGACCCCCTTTTGGGTCAACCCGATATCTTGCTGGTTGGGAATCGACGGTCACCGACGCTAATCGACGCGAATCGACACGTAATCAACACTTCTCGACGCCAAATCTGCGCTGTCTCATCGGTCACCAGAAGCTGGCAATCGGGAATGAACTCTAAATATGGAACTGTGAGGACATACAAAGCTCCCATGAATGGCTACCGAAACACCCGGCGCCTCGGTAAGAAACGAGACGGACGGCTCCCTGGCATCTTCTTCGCGCCAGGGGAGAACTAGAAGGAAAAAACGGCGTAAGCATAAGCGTTCGGAACTCCGCGCAAATTTCTTGGATCGGCGCTGGACCCCCCTCCTTGGCGCGCAGAACACGCCAAGGTCGGCGCCGGAGGCGCCGCCAGGGGGGCCTGCACGGTTTCCCCAAGGGCCGTAAGCGACCCGAGGAGGGGAAGGAGGAGGAGAAGGAGGAGGAGCAGGAGGAGGAGGTGGAGGGGGAGGGGGAGGAGGAGATGGAGGAGGGGGAGGAGGAGGAGGAGGAGGAGGAGGAGGAGGAGAGGAGGAGGAGGAGGAGGAGGAGGAAGAGGAGGCGGGGGAGGGAGAGGAGGAGGAGGAGGAGGAGGAGGAGGAGGAGGAGGAGAACGGGTCGCCTAAGCCCTTCGGAGAAACCCTCCAGGGGGGCCCAGCGCAGAGCCGAGAAATCCGCGCGGAACTCCGAGGATTATGTGAATGCAAGTTTGTCTCTCGCGAATCGAAACATCACGACACAAGGTTTGCGGCAGCGTTTCGTCTCAGGGAGCCCTCCCCCTGAGAGGGGGAACGCTCGGGAAGGACCGGCTCGGGGGACATGGAGGCTGGAATCGGCAGGACATGGACGATAGATGGGCGATAGGTCCATAACGACCGACGTCGCGCGTTCTTTACAGCGTGGCTCTCCAGAGGTCCGCACCCCTTCCTATGGACTGGCGTTTTATCCTGATGCGCTATGTGACTGCACCTGGGCCCGGTGAGGACCCCACGAGGCTGACCATTGCCAAATTTCTTTCGTCGTGATTCACTATCACGACGCGAAGGTGTCAGGGCTGGACTAACTCCACCCCTACGTACCCTCGACTGGAAAAAGGGTCGAAGAGCTCCCCAGAAGCCCACGCTTCGGAAAATCAAATGCGCCAAGTGTCTGGGTCACCACAGGCGCATTCCGGCAGCCTCCTCCTCTTCCTCCTCATCATCTTCCTTTTCTTCGTTTGTGACGTCATCGCCATTTTCGTTTTCGTTTCGTCTTCGGTAACGTCGCCGTCGTCGTCTTCGTCGTCGTCGTCCCCTTATCCTCCTGTTGCCCTCTCTTCCTGGCAAGCACGGCGCGGCACGGCACGGCACATCTTTCACACTCTACAAGCCAGGCACGGCACAGCAAACACAGAACGGCACGCGGGCACTGTGGCACAGCTCGGCACGGCATTTTTTCCACATGTTCGAAACCAAGCTCGGCTCGACACGCACGCGGACACAGCACAGCACGGCATGGCACGGCATGGCACACTTCTGCATTCCAGGACAGGGTCGCGTCAGCGCACGGCACGGCACGCGGGCACGGCACAGAACGCGGGCACAACACGGCCGCCACATTGATCGCGGCACACCACGTCACGCGGGCACGGCATGGCTGGCAGGTTGCTCGCGGCACAACACGCTGTTCGAAGCCGAGCACTGCACGGCACGGCACGCGGACACGGCACGGCCTTCGCGGCGCAGCACGTTGCTCACAGCTTCGACACCGAGCACTGCACAGCACGGCACGGCACAGCACGGCACGGCACAGCACGGCACGGCGCGGCGCGGCAGGACACGGATTCCCCGTGCATGTCTCGGATTCGTGCGCACATTCCTCTTCCTATATTTTTACAAGCCGGGGGTGGTGGGAAAACCCCGTCACCCCCCCCAAAAAAAACTGGACCCCCAGGTCCGGGCCCCCCGGACAGCCTTGCCAAAAGTCCCCCAGCTCGCCCCGGACTTCCCAGGGCGCTTGGACGGGTCTTGCCAGCAGACCCCAAGCGATCAGAGCGGTGATCAGCGAGGCCGAAGAGAGACCCAAGACAGCACAAGAGCGCTCCAAAAAGGACCAAGATGGCCTCCCGAGGCCCCCAAGACGGCCCAGGAGGCCCTGAACAGGACCCCCAGAATTCAAAAGTCGCTTCATTCCCTCAGGGAAACCCACATTTTCAGCCGATTCGCTGTTCGGGTCTTAGTAGCGCCCATAACAACCCAAATGGCCTCCCGCATCGCCCCAAGACGGCCCAAGAGACCCCCAGGAAAGCCCCTAGACTGCCTGGATGGCCCCAAGACTGCCCAAGGAAACCCCAACTGAACCAAAAAGAAGCCCAACAGGCCTTGACGAGGCCCCCAAGGCAAGCCCCAGAAGGCCGTGGGAGGCCGCCGGGAGAGCCCGCGCGGCCCCCGTAAGGTCCCTAAGGCCTCCAAAACGGCCCAAGATGGCCCCAGGACGGCTCGAAAGGGCCCCAAGCCGGCCCACCACGGCTCCAACCAGGCCCACACGGCGTTTTCCGCCAAACTAACCCGATCCCCAGGTTCGCAACCACATATCCTGGAAATCGGTTACGAACCCGGGATTCGGTGCATTCCCGAAGAATTGCTTACTTTCGCGTGCCCCGTTGCGACCCGCTGCAACATGACCCCCTTGGCTTGGCATTGTTTTATGCTTTGCGGCATTGCTTGACATTGCGTCGGTTTGCTGGGCATTCAATCACGTGGCTTGCCATCCCTTCGCATTGCGCACCAGGGCACATGAGCCACGAGCGGGCAATGTGCGGGCCTACAAAGGCCTTTCGTCGCCATCCACTGCCGAAACTTTCTGCAAGCGTGTACGTACACCATGTCTGCAAGCGTGTACGTACACATGAAGCCGTAACCGTTGGCTTCTGGATTGCGCTCCTGGGTGCGGCGCAACCGATATTCTTCGCCGTCCCCCGACAGCGCCATCTCTTTCCCTCCTCCTGCTCCTACTTCTCCTCCTCCTCCTCCTCCTCCTCCTCATCCTCCTCCTCCTCCTCCTTCTCCTCCTCTTTCTGCCGCTCCATCACTCGTTCTCCCCCACATCCGCTTCCCTCTCCTCGCTCCCCGAGATTCCCTCCCTCCTATCCTTCGCCCTCCACCTGGCATCTTCGGGAGCCCCCAGAGGCCCGGGGAGGGCCACGGGCAGCCCGAACTTTCGAAGACTCTCGAAAACCACCGCAGGGAAGGGGCGAAGTTTCCAAGGTCACTAGGGACGGCGCGAACAACCAACATAAACAATGCCTCAAGGACCAAGGTGCATGGCGCGAAGGGCCAATGCAGTCTTGTATATGTATATATATATATATGATCCGAGATGCTCCCCGATGGTCCTCACTGACAAAAATGCGCACGTCCGAGCGATGCCAAGAGAAACGGATCACAGCAACACACGGCACGCGGTCACGCGCACAGACTTCTAACACTCTGAAACCGAATCTTCAAAGTAAGCCAGACCCCTTGCAGCATTCTGCAATCAGGGAGTCACCACTAAAATGTCTGCCAATTTTCGGCCGCTGGGGGCCCCTACTCCAAATCCCTCATTAATCGACCCTCCCCCCATAAAAACCGAACCCCCCTCCAAATGCGCATATTCCGGACCCCCCTCTTCGACGGGGCGCCTTGATAAACCGGACCCCTAAACTCCAATCCAAGAAAACGCCCTAATAAACCGGACCGCCCCAGTTGCAAAAAAGGCGCCTTACTAACCGGACCCGAGGACGATTAATAAGGGATTTGGAGTTATTTGGAGTACAGGGCCCCGGGACCGTCAACAAAAGACTCAGGACGAAAAGCCAGTCCCAGGAAAGGGGTCCAGACCTCTGGGAGCCACTTCTTGAACAAAATGTGCACATACATACATACATACATACATACATACATTACATTACATTACATTACATTACATTACATTACATTACATTACATTACATTACATTACATTACATTACATTACATTACATTACATTACATTACATTACATTACATTACATACATACATACATACATACATACATACATACATACATACATACATACATACATACATACATACACACACATGCATACATACATACATACATACATATATACATACATGCATGCATGCATACATGCATACATACATACATACATGCATGCACACACACATACATACATACATACATACATACATGCATGCATGCATGCATGCATGCATGCATGCATGCATGCATGCATACATACATACAAACATACATACATACATACATACATACGTCGTACGTACGTACATACGTACGTACATACATACATACATACATACATACATGCATACCTACATACGTACGTACATACATACATGCAGACATACATACATGCATACATACATATATACAGACCTACTGACATACAGACATACAGACATACGGACATACATTCATACATTCATTCATACATACATACAGACAGACATACATACACACACGCACACATAGATACATACATACCTACCTACCTACCTACCTACATACGTACGTACGTACGTACATACATAATACATACATACATATATACATACATACATACATACATATATACATACATACATACAGACAGACATATATACATGCAGATATGCATGCATACATACATACATACATACAAACAAACATACATACATACATGCATGCATGCATGCATGCATGCATACATTCATCCATGCATGCATGCATGCATGCATGCATGCATGCATACATACATACATACGTACGTGTGCACATATATACACCTATATATATATATATATGTACGGCGCCGGAGATCATCATGCGGAACAACTCCATCATGATGTATCTCCGGACCCAGACATCCGACGTCGCAATTATGTTCACAACGTGGGTCCCCAGAGATCTGGGCCCCTTCCCGGAAACTGGCTTCTCATCCCGAGTCATTTTTCGACTGTCCAGCGGCCGGGTGTGGGCCCCAGAGACCGACAGTTGCTCAAAATTTTCCGTCCAAATTTTTGTTTCACGACGCGAGGACGTCATGGGAAAGTAGATCTGGAGAGGGCTTCTGGAGCCTTTGCTTTGGGAGGGCGGGGTGCTGGAGAAGCCAGGAGGAGCCTCACCACCGATCCTGGAACGCCCCCCCAGCCCCCCGCGGCTGCATCCGCGCCTGGGTCCCTGCACATGGCGGTCCCGTAGCTCCCGCACTGGACTGGGCAGGCGTGGTGGAAGGGCATCTTGCAGAAGTCGGACCAGGGGCAGCCGCTGGTGAAGTCCACCGTGTACGTCGCCAGCATCAGGCCCAGGCTGCTGCTGCAGGCTGCGTCCCCGTGGGCGTCCCGAAGCGCGCCGCAGCTGAGCTTCGGGTCCTTCTTCATGACAACGCTCTTGGCGATAGAGCCGACTCCGGGGATCGGCGGCGCCTTCACGAGGTCGGAGAGGCTAGAGAGGTTCCCCTCGAGCGACCGCTCCACGCGGAAGCAGCTGACCTCTGGCTCGGTGCCGTTCTCGGGGTCGAGGGCCCCCTCGCGCCAGGCGACGAAATCGATGTTGAAGTGGCTCACCGAGAGTCTCTCGAGCCTGACGTACTGGTCATGAGCGTGCTTGATATTCCACAGGGATATCGACACGTGGAAAATCCGCCACCGTGCCCTTGAGGCACGCTGTTGGAGTGTCCTCAGGTCCCTTGCCCGATCCCCTGGAAAGTCAGCCCTCAATCCTGAGGGCTCTTAAGGGGCCCAGACCCAAAGTTGCCAAATCTTCTCGGGCTTTCCGCGTGCCTCCTGGGCCTTGTCGCGTCCTGTCGCGTGACTTTTTCGAGCCCAGGAGGGCCCTAGACAGGCCAAGAGGGCCCCAAGAGGCCCACAAGTCGGTCCAAGAGGGATCCGAATCGCCGCACGATCGGTCCAAAACGCTCAAGATTGCCCCAAGACGGCTCAAGAAGCGCCCAAAGAGAGCCCCGAGAGTCTTCCCAAGAGGCTCCCGAGAGGCCACAACCATTGAGCTTCCTTGGTGCTCCAATGTGTTGGGGGTCCTCGACTTTTCGAGCTTCCGACGCTCCAAGACGGCCCACGAGGCCCACAAGACCGCTCCGAGACGGCACCAGAGGCCCCCAAGGGCCCCAAGACAGCCTAAGAGGGCCCCAAGACGGCCCAAGAGGCACTCAAGACGGCCCAAAGGGGCCCCAAGACTGCCCTAAGAGGGGCCCAAAAGGGGGAGCACGAACCGAAACTCCCAGCCTTCCGCCCCAAGAGGTGCCCATGACGCCCCAGAAAGCCCCAAGAGGCCCCAAGAGGCCCAAAAGAGGCCCCCAGAACGGCCACTCGAGAGGCCTCACAACTGCCTCCGGGAGGCCCACGAGAGGCCTCGACGAGATCCCAACGACCATCCCCAGAAGCCTCAGACCCACAGGGGACGCAGAACGACATATTAGCATTAGGTCGGGCATGTCCCACCACAGGCGGATTGGGGAGAGAAAACAAAACAAGACATAGTCCCAAAATCGTCCCCAGGCAACCTTATCATATTTTTGAATAATCGCCCTGTAGAAGGACATGCCCGACTTAATACTAGTACAGTCGGGGCGTTGACCTAAGGAACCCTAAATAAGGAACGAGGCCCCTTTTTCCATAAGTTAGACTTCGATTTGCCATCGAAAAGCTAAGGGAAACCTGAGGCAAGCTGCGAAACACTTAAGGAACACGGAGCCCCTCCCCAACGAAAAGGGTTTCTTCTTCAGGGCCCCGACTGTATTCGTCCTGTAGAAGGACATGCCCGACTGAATACCAGTAGGTACCGCGTGCCCTCCTCGGAGGCGCACGTCCGAGCCGAAGCTGTGGCACCACCGCCTTGCCGTATACAGCAGATCGTTTCCCGAGCGGTGCGGCCAGAGAAGGCGCCCCCGCCACGGAGGGCACACGCCGTGAGACTTCTCGGCGCGCGCGTCGCCGCCGAGGGGTCGACGCGCACATGGTGCTGGTATGAGGTCGGGCCTGACCCCCCCCTACAGGGGGATTATGGGCGAAAAATTAAATATACTCAAAAAATACTCCCCTGATGCTCTAAAAAAGTAGTATATGGAGAAAAAAAAAAAGTTCCCTGACTATTTTCGAATATTCCCCCTGTAGAGGGACAGGCACGACTTAATGTTAGTATGTTGGGGGTGGCGCCGACCACGACCCCGGCACGCTGGCGGGATGGGCCGAAGGCCATCGGTATGATGGCGGTACAGAGCACAAACAGAGCGGACCTTCGCCAGCAGACAAAGTTGATCGACCGGTACGCCTCCTTCCGGGGCCACTGGTCCGCCGACCCCGCTGCGAGGCTGCCAGGCTACGCGCCCAAGCAGTTTGTCAGTCATCGTGTGTGTGAGCTTCGTGCAGGTTGTCAATACGGATGCCTGGCACACTATGTTTCCAACTGGCTGGTCAACATGCGGGTCCGATGCACTTGCTCCACCAGGCAATGAGCTCCGGTACAGTCCCCCAGCTAGTATAGTTCATGGGAAGTGCGACCTATCGAAGGACTCCTCCAGCCAACCCTTTGGCCAACCCCAGCCAACCCTCTGGCCTACTCTGGACAAGACTTCCAGCCATCTCTGGGCATAACAACTTCCATCGAATGCGCGACCCCCCCCCCAGGCGCCAGGACAGACACTGTAGCACCTTCTGACAATGTTCTCTCGGGTCGCCTGGGCCCTGGTCACTGCAGCGCTTCCAGACAATGTACTACCAGAGACCCCGCGGGTGCCCCAGGATTGCCCGAGATGGCCTCAAGGTGGCCCCCAGAGGCCCCTGGACGCCCCTAAGATCACCCTAGATGTCAAATCAGGGTCCCGAGATGCCCCAGAAGCCCTGAGATGACCCCCATAGGATCCAAGATGCAGTCATTGAGTCTTCAATGCCTGTCGCTTGGTTTGCTCCTAGGCCCCAAGGTTGCTTCATGACGGCCCCACTGACTCCCAGATGGCCTCAATATTGCCCCAAATGGCTTCAAAGTGGCACTTCAGAAGCCCAAAAAATGCCCGTAAGATCGACGAACATGCAAACATCACCAAAGATGCCTGCAAGCGCTGCAAGCCGGCCCCATGGGGGTCCCAAGACCACAATCTCGCCCGAGGTGGCCACGAGGCGGCTCTCGGAGGCCCCAAGATGTCCCCAGCCGATCGCCAGAGATTGCTCCGATCTGTCACGAAACAGACTCGGGAAGCCTCGAGTCTTCTCTCTGCTCGCCCCCCTCATCCTACCGCTCCCATCACGAAGACGATGTTGCGCATCGTTGCCCGCTGAAGCCCCACGATGGCCCCAGGAGGGCCCACCAACGTACGGCAGGTTCGTGTCGTGCCGACCCCAGCGTTGGTTTTTTGACACCGCAGGGATCGTTCAACCTTGAACGATCGGCCGCTGCCGCAACGTCCGATCGTTCAACATCGATCGATTCTGGGTCGCCGGCGGCGTTCAACCTTGAACGCCCGCGCTGGGGTCGCCGCTGGTCGACACGACGCAAACCTACCGTATCCAACCCGACTGCCACCAAGCCACAAGCTTGTCAGAGGAGGGCGCCTGCGGCACAGGGCGAAGAAGCCATCCAGATACGTACACCGCCAGTGCCTGCCCCACCCTCCTCGCGTCCACCCTCCGCCTCCTCCCCCGCTCGGCGGTGGACAAACCTCCCTTTAGCAAACCTCCCCTTAGTGAAAACGGCCTGGGACCGAAACCGACGGACCTGGACCCGCAAAAATGACGGCCGCGACGCCCTCCCGCGAACCGAACACGGCCAACTCGCTGATCGACGGGTCAGGGTAGGAGGTCTGTCCACCCCCGACCCGCTTCTTGGGAGGGCTGGGGCACGCACCGGCAGCGCGTCGCCCTCGGGCCCACGAGACTCCTGCGCGAGCCCCCGGTTGTCCCTCTTGACGGCCTCTCTCTCCGCATCGGTTGCAAAATTGACGGCGTGCAGCTTGTCGGCGCCCTCTCGCGAGACGTGGAGCCACACGCTCCGAGGAATTCGCACAATGCCGATGCAGCACGAGCGGAAGGCCGAGCAGCGGGGGGAGGCCTGGCGCGTCATCCCAGACAGCTCGGCGAAAACCGCAGAGGCTACTCTCGGGTCGGGCGAAAGGGGGGGATAGCAAAGGGGGGGGTTGAGAATCAGCTCACGTAGCTGATTTTCCCGGCGCCTCCCGGCGCCGGAAGCGGCTATGTATCGAGGAATGGGCCCCTCGGTGAGGCCGAAACCAGCTGCATGCAGCAAATTTCGTAACCCCCCCTTTCCCAATCCCCCCCTTTTGCCCGGCCCGATACTCAGAGAGAGAAGTGTGCGCAAAGCCTGAAAAGTGTACGGGCCGTGAGCGGGGTCGACCAACAACGCCTTGCGCAGTCGCTTCGCTTCCGCTTCGGGGCGTAGGCGGCCCAGGAGATTCCCCCCCAAAAAAACACCAGGGTGCACATCTGCCATCGCGACCGCCTGTCACTATGGCCCCCATGCACGAGAACGACACGAAAACATAATCAAAACGAACGCCGCCCGCCCAGAATCAGAGGAACAAAACCCTGCGCAAACCTAAACTGTCGGAGCTTCGCGCGGATGTCCTGGATCTGCGCTGCAAGCCCCCGGCGGCGCTGAAGGCGTCCCCCAGAGGGCCCAGCGCAGACTTGAGAGATCCTCGCGGAGCTCAGACGGGCTATGTTCGTGCAGCCTTCTCTTCTACGGGCCGACGAGGCTGCCCCAGGCGGTTGATTGGTCCATCCCTTCTGAGCAGCCTGCGCTTCTGCCTCCAGGGCCCGGCCTGGAGGCCCAGCGCTCCCCTCCTGCAGGAGCACCAGCGCAGCCGGCCGCCGGCTTGGGCCAGCATTGGAGCCCATGCACGGCGGCGGGGGGGCAAGGACTGGTTTGGGCAAAAGAGATGTGTGCACGTGTACCAACCCTGGACTGGTCCGTCCTGGGCCCTGGGGCGGTGCATACTCCCTCCCGGCTCGGCCAGGGAGACACATGATGACCCCACCTGGGCCCAGGACGGGCCTGGCCAGAGTCGGTGCCTGTGCATATTCCTCGTGGCCCGACTGCCAGCACCTACGGCGCGTTCATGTCGTGGCGACCCACGCGTTGGCTTTCGACCGGCGACTCCCGCGTCTTTCCGACAGCGCAGATCTAGGTCACGCAACTTCGTACATCGCGCCCCACGATCCGCGACGCGCGGCTGTCGTCGCACCCCCGCGCCGCCGCCCTGAAGAAGGCCGCCTCCCCAACCAACGCACCGATGCTATCGCGCGAACGATACCTTCGCGCTCCTGCGGGGAGAACTGGCAGATCGCTCGATGCATCGGCCGATGCCGGGCCACCGGCGGCGTTCCACTCGGAACGCCGGCGACGGGGTCGCCGTCGCGTCGACACGAAGCTGCCCTACAGTGGTGGTGGTGGTGGTGGTGGTGGTGGTGGTGGTGGTGGTGGTGGTGGTGGTGGTGGTGGTGGTGGTGGTGGTGGTGGTGGTGGTGGTGGTGGTGGTGGTGGTGGTGGTGGTGGTGGTGCGAACGACCGATGAGCACGTGCATGTCGCCGTAAAGGCATCGACAGCGAAAGCCAGGGGTGCCGAAGGCGATGGCAAGACCCACGGGGCGGGCGAGGACCACCGATCCAGACGCAGCAGGTAGTCCGCTATAGAGCCCCTTCCCCATCCCTGCTCTCCCCTGCCCAATCGCCCATCTTGACTCGGCGGCGCGCACGAGGAGGGGTGTGCGCGAGGAGGGAGGGGGGGGGGGGGCAGCCCTCCTAGAGCGCGCGGGGGCTCCTCGGAGCGCGGGTGCCTTCTCAGAGGGGCCCGGGCGCTTCTGTGAGGCGGGGCCTCCCCGGACGCGGGGAGGGCCTCCGAGGAGAAGCCGCCCGCCCGCCCCCAGAGGCCCCACGCCCAGACCGTTTCCCGCTTGGGAGGCGGCGCCCCCGGCGTGCCTCCCTCGCCCGGGCGCGCCGCCAGCTGGCTCTGCTGAGCGCGTCCCCTCCCCACGCTCCCCTCTCCCTCGCTAGCCCCCTCCCCCTCCACATCCCCCCAGCCTTCCCCTCCTCGCACCCTCTTCCCTCGCCTCCCCGCCTGGCTTCTGCCCTCCCCCCCCACCCCCCCCCAGGGGAGAAGAGAGGAGGGTGCGGGAGGATTCGAAGGTAAGCTCGGACGTAGACTTCGGAGCCTGGGGGGCGATGTGGAAGCACGGCGGGGGCCCGGCGGGGATGAGAAGTTAGAGGAGGCAGAAGCAGGAGGAGAAGGAGAAGGAGAAGGAGAAGACAGAAGGAAAGGGGATGAGGTGGGAGGATGGGGAAAGACGGGAGGAGGGAGGAGGGAGGGGGGAAGATGGAAGGAGGAAGACAAAAGGAGTGCAGCATCCGCAGCACGAGCAAGTGGCACTGCAACGTGCAGTAGTGGTAGCAGAAGCAACGGCAGCGATAGCATCAGCATTGGCAGCGGCATCAGCTAGCAGCAGCATCAGCAAAATAGGCAGCAACTGAACGCAGTTGAAGCATCATCAGCAGTGGCAGCAACCAGCGGCAGTGGGAGCAGCGGCAGCAGCAGCAGACGCAGTATCGCGTGGGCAGCCTGAGCTGATACACGACGCGCGTGCACTGCGTGCGGCCTCTGCTCCAAATGCTTTTCCTGTCCGCGCGGGCGATGCCACTCGCAACGCCGAGCGCGCCACGCCGCTGCAGGCGCCGGCGGCGCGGCGAGAGAGCTGAACCGAGCACACGCGAGGCCGGGTCCACCAGACCGAGCTCAGCGGCGACCGAAGCTGCTAGCCGCGCTCGATCAGGAGCTGCAGCCGCCCCGTGGCCTGCAGGCCGCGCACCATCTCGGAGACGCCGGAGGCTCCGCCGACGGCGACGATGCGATCGCCAGCCCGCACGACGCAGTCCGGCGGCGCCGCCGCGTTCCAGTCGGCCACGGCGCCCGAGGGCAGCACCTCGCTGATGCCGATGCCAAAGCCAGGCTGCGCGTCGTTGAAGAGCACCTTTAGGGGAAGAAAACAGAGAGAAAAAAAGGCAGAAGCGTAAACTGTTGGAGGTCCGCGCGGACTTCTTGGATCTGCGCCGAGCCCACCATCTGGCCGGCGCGCGGAGCGCGCCAGGGGCGGCGCCAAATGCGCCGCCAGGAGGTTCCAGCGCAGATCCAAGAAATCCGCGAGGAGCAACGAAAGTTTATATCTATGCTTAGGTCGGGCATGTCCTCCTACAGGAGGATTTTGGACGAAAAATAGAAAATACCCGAAACATCAAAAATACGTTTAAACAAAAAAAAAATGCTAGAAAAATCGTCCCAGACAATTGTTTCACTATTTTCCCCAATCAGAGCTTGCCTCTGTAAGGGTCCTAGCGGATTCATATGGTTAGGTTAGGTTTGCCGCCGATTTTCGCCGCACGACCGGGTGCCCGGGTGCCCAGGGGTGCCCGGGTGCCCGGGTGCCCGGGCGTGCCCGGGGGTGCCTGGGGGTGCCCAGGGGCGCCCCATAGCCCTATAGCCCAATAGCCCAATAGCCCAATAGCCCTATAGCCCTACAACTCTATAGCCCTATAGCTCTATAGCCCTATAGCTCAATGGCCCTATAGCCCTATAGCCCTATAGCCCCCTAGCCCTATAGCCCTGATTGGGTTCTTTCTCCAGCATCATTTGAATATTCCTCCTGTAGAGAGACACGCCCGACTTAAATTTATGCCGTTTTTCTTCTTCGAACCTTGACGCCCAGGCTGGCCCCCGCGGGCTTCAGCAGCCCGACCTCGAAGCGCAGGGAGCCGGCGCGGCGGCCAGACGACGGCGGGGCACCTCCGCCGACGGTGGCGCGCAGCGCAGACGCCTCCTCCGTCTGGCAGCGGCCGCAGCCGCACTCGAAGCCCCAGGCGCGGCGCAGCTTCCAGGACTACCACGGCTGTACACCGCCACCGAATTGGGCTGGGCCAGTCCTGGGCCCAGGATCGGTGCGTGCACCCTCCAAGCCGGGTGTCGCATCTTCCTCACGACGAGCGGCTTCGCCCAGTTTCGGGCCCCAGGACCCTCACAGATCGATCTGGCTTGAAAAATGACGCAGACACATGAGGCCCTGGGCTCCAGTGGTGACTTTTGCGACGTTGCGCTCGTTTGGCAACGCCAGGTCTAAAGGTATACGTCAACCTGGCCTGGCCAGGATGGCACGCACGCCGACATCATGGGCCCCGGATGGGCCTGGCCAGGCTCGGTGTCGGCGTAGAGCTGTCGCTGTCCCAGCTTCTCTCGCCTCTGGGCCACGGGCAGCGAGAGCGCCCGCTCGTCCACGTAGGAGTGGCAGAGCTCGTCCCCCGGGCCCAGGGGCCGCAGCGCGAGGACCTCCAGGCACCCGCCGCCGCCGAACCGATTGACGACGTTGGGGGAGCACGAGTGGTTCATGCGCCGGGGGGTTGCTGGAGCTGCCCCTGGCCCAGGGTGGCCCACAGCTTCTCGCTCGATTCTGGAGCCCCACGGGCCCCCTGGGCCTCCTGAGGGGTGCTCTGGCGGCCGTGGGGGCCTCCTTGGAAATCCTGGGGGGGGCACCTTGGGCCAGGGGCACCTCTGGCAACACCCGAATGCGGGCGTGCAGGGGGTAGACGGCGAGCGTGTCTATCTCGCCAGTCTGCGGGTGGAAGATCGTCTGGGCGTTGCAATTGAACGCGCGCAGCACGGCCCACGCCTCAGCGGCCGACCCCTCCGGGGGGATCTGCACCTTCTAACCAGCCTGGCACTTATCCCTGTCCCTGAGATTGACAAGCCAAAAGGCGACGACAATCTTAGAGATGCATCCTGAGAAACAAGGGGAACCCTTCAAGATCGGCGTCGAGATCAGGTGGTGCCAATCACAGGGACTGGGGCGTGTCTCGGGCTGGAGACCTTCTCCTCGAGCCTCGCGCCCGTCTCCCCGAACTCGGACTCCAGGTAGCGGGAGGGCCTCTGGGGGCAGAAGAGCGCCCTCACCTTCGGTGGCAACTCATGGGAGCCTCTCACGCCATCTTGCTGGCTCTTGCGGATCGACGCGGATCGACGCCCATCTGCGCTAATCGACGCTGGTCGACGCCACATCGGCGCTTTCTCGTCGACTGCCAGACGCTGCGCGAATGCACTCTAAGGGCGGGATCACGAAGGTACACAAGGCTCCTAGGATTTGCTACCGAAGCTCACCGCCGCCCGGTCCGGGGGCGCCAGCGCGTAGAAGCCGTCGACGACCGCCTGCCCGTAGTTTCTGTGCCTCAGGCCGAGCACCCCGCCGCCCGGGCCCGCCGCCACCTCGAAGTGCTCCCCCGCCCGCATCACCATGAGGCCCCTGTCGGCGAAGACCACCTGAGCGACGATCAGAAATGATTGGCGGCGCGCAAAAGGGGGTAGGGGGAGGGGGGAAGGCTTCTTAGAAGCACCCTGCTTCTTTAGAAGGCCTCGGCCTTACGTCTATAGAGAAGGCCCGCGCCTTCTAAGAAGCAGGGGTGCTTCTAAAAAGCCTTCCCCCCTCCCCCTACCCCCCTCTGCACGCCGCCAAAATGAGAACCACGCGAGATGGCATAGCGACCTCACGCCTCAGCTCACGCGGGCCGCCCGCGCGGCACGCTGCACCGGCAGCGATGGATGCCCGCGCGCGCCCCCGGGCGTGAAGCGGAGCTTACGCGCGGGTGCCGGCGCAGCCAAGCCCATTCCTCTTTCGGGGAGACGTACAGTCGGGGCCTTGACCTAAGGAACCCAAAATAAGGAACGAAGCCCCTTTTTTCCATAAGTTAAGCTTCGATGTTCGATCGAAAACATAAGGAAAACCTGAGGCAAGCTGTGCAACACTTAAGGAACACGGAGCCCCTCCCCAACGAAAAGGAGTCCTTCTTCAGGGCCCCGACTGTACGGGGGACTCGGGCTGGCCCGACGGGGGCCATCGTGAAAATGACGAGGCCCAATCTGAAACTTGACGCGGGCTCCCGCTGCAGACAGCCCACGAACACGGGAACGCCAAAATCCAGGACGCGCTCGTCAACAAAAGAAAAACGGTCGGCAGACCCGAGTTCCGGCTCACAGGCGGCCCGGATTCGCAGGTCGACCCTGCCAGATCAAGGGCACCCTCGTGTCCTGGGTCTTGCGACCCATGCCTCCTGCATGTCTGTTTGGCGGCGAGCACAAGGGGGTGGAGGGAGGGGGGAGGGCTTCTTAGAAGGAGGCTGCTTCTTAGAAGGCGCCGGCCTTACATCTATAGATAAGGCCCGCGCCCTCTGAGGAGCAGGGGTGCTTCTAAGAAGCCCTCCCCCCTCCCCTCACCCCCCTCTGCGCGTGGCTGATCTGTGGCGACGTGGCCCTCGGCAGGGTCCTGTGCCCTCTCGCGCGCGCCCTCTCCAACCGGGGCCGACTGCACAGTCATCGGCCTGACCTAAGGAACGATAAATAAGGAACGAAGCCCCCTTTTTCCCAAGGAATAACGCATAAGGAACGATAAATAACAAATAACGCATAAGGAACTGTAAACAACGCATGCAAACCTAAGGAACGACCGAGCCCCTTTTGAAAAGTAAGTGTTCCTTATTCAAGCCGCTCACTGTACGCCGCCCGGGCTCTTCGTCGCTCGCCTGGCCCTCCGCGAGGCGGCGGCCCGGGGCCACCACGAGGATCCTGCCGCGGGCGCCCCCGGCGTCCACGACCTGCACCGCCGCGCCCGGCGGCCCCGCGGCGCTGGCCTCCCGGCGGCACGCGGGAGGGGCCCCTCTGCCGGCGGGCGTGGGGCCTCCGGCACGGGGCCTGCCGGGCGCGGCGCACGGCGAGAGCCTGGCGCTGCCGCTTTTGCCATTAGCACCTTGTCTCGGCGGCGGACAAGCCTCCCTTTAGCAAACCTCCCCTGAATGAAACCGAAACCGACGGACCTGGACACGCAAAAATGACGGCCGCGACGCCCTCTCGCGAACCGAAAACGGCCAACTCCTTAATCGACGTGTCAGGGTAGGAGGTCTGTCCACCCCCGCTTGTCTCGCTGAAGCGACGCACTTAAACTTGAGAAGAGCAACCCCGCACAGCGAAGAGAGCGCACCGCACCTGCTTCACCGACGCCGACCGCACCGGGCGGCCTCGCCCTCGACTGGCCTCGGGCCCCTAGGGTCCTCGCAGCTCGATCTGGATCTCGACGCATGCCGCCAAAAGGATGGGGCCTGCGGGGCTCCGAGCGTGCGCCCCTGCACCGCTGCCCCCTCGCTCGCGGCGTCGGGCCGCGGAGTTCCGGGCGTGGCCCCCGCCCGAGGCCGCGCGCCAGAGGCCACGCCGGCGGAGGAGGGCCCCTCCCGCGAGCACGCGCCGCCAGGCCCAGGCACCCGACGCCCGGATGTTTTTGTCGCAGCGGCCGGCTCCCCCCCGAGAGGCCTGGCCCACCGCCCCCCCCCCCGCGGCCCGCGCTTCGGCCCGAGCCGGCGCTCGACGGCCCCGGGGCCGCGCAGGGGGGCCCCGTGCAGAGGCCGATGGGGCGTGAGCGAACGGGGGGGGCGACAAAGGAAGGGAGGGGGGGGGGGGGAGGGGGGGATAAATGAAGGAAGAAAAGGAAGAAAGGGGGGGGGAAGAAAGGGAAGAAGGGGGGGGAAGGGGGGGGGAAGAAAGGGGGGATAAATGAAGGAGGGGGGGGAAAGGGGGGGGGGAAGAAAGGGGGGGGGGGGGGGGGCGGTAAATGAAGGGAGGGGGGGGGGAAGAAAGGCGCACTGCTCGGGCCCCGAGGGCCCCCCCTCTGCTGCAGCCCTCGCTGCCCTCCCTTTTAATCGCCCCACGCGACGCCCAGGCCGAAGACTGCCACAAAGCAGGGCGACAGAATCTGTGCACGTCTGCTGCTGCCTGGCCAGAGGCCCGTCCTGAACACAGCTGTGCACGCCACGCCCTCCTGGCTTGGCCAGGAGACCGTACACACAACTTCTGGGCTCAGGACGGGCCCGGCCAGGCAGGGATTTGGGTGACCCAAAAGGGGGTCCAGCTGAGAAGGGGTGGTGCAATAGATTTCGGGCAATTGTATTGCAAATGTACTGCGCCGGAGATTTGTACTGCATTGGATTGCAAGTAATGTACTGCACGCGGAAATCCAGCAATACATTTGCGCCTCGGAATGTATTGCACCCCCCAGATGTACTGCAACCCTACAGATTTATTGCACCAAATCTATTGCACCACCCCCTTGTCGCTGGACCCCCTTTTGGGTCAACCCGAAGGGAAGTGGATGTGCATAGATTTCGTCGCCCGAAGACTGAAAACTGCCAAAAGCCTCCGGCCGCTGCGCGTTTCCACGACGCCGGGATGCCAGGGCTTGACGTGCCGCCGATGGCCGCCGCCTCCGCCGCGCGGCGGGCCCCGCCACGCCCTCGGCCAGCCCTGCGGGGGAGACCCACAGAGAACGGTGCGCTGGTGAGAACAGTCCCCTGGGGCCCAGGCGAGAAACGCTTCCCCGGAGATGATGATCGATGTCAGGATGTCTGGATCGCGCTTCGCCTGAGACACCCTCACAATCGGAACTACGACAGGAACTTTGGAGGGGAGAATGAAATTCGGCCTCCCCGCCTGCTGTCTCAATTGAACCACATGCAATCCCGTGGACAGAGAGCTACAAGGGGGAGGTGGGGGGATGCTTTATCATCCGGGGGGTGCGGTTAATTGCCTGGCACCGCTGGTCCGTAGACCCCTCCTGGGGTGCGTTCCGACGAAAATCTTGAAGCGAATCCAGCCGTGGCGAGGGCCCCGAGGAGGCCCAAAACCCAAAGGTCTGACGCCGCCAAAACACTGCCCCATGGAAAGAATCACGACCGGAGCCCTGGGCCCCGTCTTTCTGCGTCATGTGCTCCAGCGGCATCGATCTGCGAGGGCCCCGGGGCCCGGGAACTGGGGCAAAACGCCCGTACGGTGCACGACCTGCAGCGCCAGGGCTTCCGGGCAAGGCGAACGAGGAGAGGAGGAGGAGAAGGAGGAGGAGGAGGACGAGGAGGAGGAGAGTGGGAAGGAGGAAGGAAGAGAGAGAGGAGGGGAGTGAGGAGGAGGAGGAGAGCGGAAGATCAGGAGGAGGAGGAAGGAGAAGAGGAGAGGAGAAGAGGAGGAGCAAGGAGGAGATGAGCAGGAACGGCGGCAGGCAGCCACATCGCAGTTTCTTTCTGCGCGCCTCGGACCTGCCGCGCCACGCTCCGTGCGCTCGCCGGGCCCCGCCGTCGGGCGCACTTGGGCGGGCCGTGGCCGCTCGCCGCCGAGGCGGCGCAAGACTGCGGCAGCGCCCATCGGCCAGCAGCGGCCGCTGGGCGCGCGGCGCCCGCGGCCGCGGCGCTGCGAGGGCGGCGCACGGGCGGGGCGCGCCGCGATGGCGGGGGCGCGGCGCGGCGTGGCGCAGGACGCATGCCGGGCTGCCGGAGGTCCCGGCCACCCCAGGCGCCCGTGCGCCGTGGAGGAAATCACAAAACGTAAGGAGGAGGGAGAGGAGGAGGAGGAGGAGGAGGTAGGAGGCGAGGAGGATGGAGGAGGAGATAGAGTTAGAGAGGAGGAGGAGGAGAGGATGGAGGAGCGAGGAGAGAGGAGGAGGAGGATGAGTAGGAGGAGATGGGAGAGAGGAGTTAGGAGTTAGGATAGGAGAGGAGGAGGAGGAGGAGGAGGATGAGGAGGAGAGGAGGAGGAGGAGGAGAGGAGGAGCAGGAGGAGAGGGAGGAGGAGGAGAGGAGGAGGAGGAGGAGGGGCGCGCGCCGGGCGCGCGCCGGGCCCTCGGGGAGCCGAGAGCCTCGGAGGGGGCGGCCGCGCGCCGCGCGCCGCGCGGGAGGCGTTTGTGAAGGGGGCCCTGGGCCCTGGGACGCCCCATAGTTCCTGGGTTTCTGTCTTCCCCCCCCCATTTCCCCATGTTTTCGCCTCTTTTCCTGGGGGTCGACGATTCGTTGTGTCTATGTGTGTGTGTGTGTGTGTGTGCTTTTTCCTCTCCTGGGTTTTGTACTTGTCTCAAGGATCTTCGGGCCCGGGTCCATCCAGACCCGAGTCAGTCAGGCCTTGCAGGCTTCGCAGGACCCTGCAGGATCCTGCACCCCGACCTGGGTCACAGTGCGCCCCTGGCCCTGCAGGGCCCTGAAAGATCCGGCGCTCTGACTGACCCCCGCTTGCATTGACCACCGCCTCTTGAGCCCCGTTTCTCCGCCGCGGGGGGCTCTTTCCGGGCAGGGCGGGAGCACCAGAGGCGTCCACTCTGGCGCGTGCACCGCAGCCAGGCCGCCCTCACACTGTGCGGCGTCCGCGCGTGCGGCGCGGCCTTACGCCTCCGCTGCCGGCGGCGCGGTGTCCTGGAGGGCAGCCCAAAAGACCCCCTCGCGCTGTGGAAACATCACGACGGCCAGCCTTTTGCGTGTTCGGCCTCGGGGGGCCCTCGCCGGGCCCTGGGACCGCCGAGCGACGACTCCGGGCGAGAGGCCGGTCCAAGGGAGTAGACCTCCGGGGGTCGGCGTTGTGACAGAATCCTGGCGTCGGATGCCTGAGAAGGGGCCACCCTCCTGCGCCACCTGCCATCTGCCCATCGGCCCACTCGGCGGCTTTCGGGCCTCGGGGTGCTTCTAGCAGCAACACCCCGCCGAGGGCGCTCTGGGGGTACCCTTAGGTCGGGCATGTCCCCCTACAGGCGGATTTTGGGCTAAGAGTTTAAAATACCCAGAACATGCAAAAAAAAATTGGAAAAGAAAAAATCGTCCCCAGACTATTTTTAAACTATTTTTGAATACTCCCCCTGTACAGGGACACGCCCGACTTGAGGGTACCCGGATCGTCGCGAACGGCATCCGAAGCCCTGGGCTGTGGCCCGAAAACCAGAAGCGACGGGGATCGAGTCGGAGAAAGGCCAGTGGAGGCAGCGACGGCCCTTCCTGGCGCTTCCCGTCCCTCTCTGGGGGCCTCTTGGAGGCCTCTGGTGGCCATGGTTCACCAGAGCCAGAAGTACCACTACCACTAGGTCGGGCATGTCCTCCCACAGGGGGATCTTGGACGGAAAATTATCCCGGCAAAGCAACCTAACAGCGATGTGTAGAAGCATATCTGAAAGCATTCCCCTTAAGATTCAGATGAAAATCCAGTTGTAGAATTCTGCTGTTCTCGCAGTCGTAGTCGCATTCGCGATGACAGTCGCAGTGGCAACGGCAGTCACAGTCACAGCCTCAGCCTCAGCCTGCCTCAGCCTCATCCTCAGCCTGCCTCAGCCTCAGCCTGCCTCAGCCTCAGCCTCAGCCTGCTTCAGCCTCAGCCTCAGTCTGCCTTCAGCCTCGGCCTCAGCCTCAGCCTGCCTCAGCCTCAGCCTGCATCAGCCTGAGCCTCAGCCTCAGCCTGCCTCAGCATCAGCCTGCTTCAGCCTCAGCCTCAGCCTCAGCCTGATTCAGCCTG
>CAUYUJ010004220.1:0-71915 GCA_963575745.1 Prorocentrum cordatum
ACCCTCTGGACATCTGTTATTCGAGCCCCCCACCCCACAATCCCCGACTCGAAACCGACCCCGAACCCCCCCCCCGACCCCCCACCTCGCCCTGGCATCCTCACCCTCTGGATTGTTGTTCTTGGAGGGCCCCACCCGACAATTTCTGGCTCGAAAGTGGCCCCGAACTCCACCTCGACCCCGACGTCGCCCCGGCATCCTCACCCTCTGGACCTCTGTTCTTGGAGACCCCACCCCTTAACTCCTGGTCTCCAACCCCGATCCCACACCTCGATCCCCCATCTCGCCCCGGCATCCTCAACCCTCTGGACATCTGTTCTTGGAGCCTTCTACACTGCAAATCCTGGCACGAAACCCACCCCGACCCCCACCCGACCACGGTTCACCAGCCTCGAACTTATCCCTATCCCTAAGATTGACACGCTAAAAGGAGATGACAATCTTAGGGATACCCTCAGAAACTGAGGAAATCCCTAAGATCGCCATCGTGATGAGGCGATGCCCAACATAGGGATAGGGATATGTTCCAGGCTGGTAAACGGTGCTGCAGCACGCCCTCCGGTGCCGAGCCCCCTCCGCACGAGCCCGATGTCTGCACGCCCACGCCCCGCCGGAAGCGCCCCTGGACGGGCGAGCGCCCCGTCGGCCCGGAAGTCGAGCGAGAGCCCACCCTCGAGAAGGGTCCGCCCTGCATCCTTCCACCACTGTGTACAGTCCCGATCTCATACAGTCATCGGCCTGACCTAAGGAACGATAAATAAGGAACGCAGCCCCTTTTTTTATCCCAAGGAATAACGCATAAGGAACGATAATAACAAATAACGCATCAGGACCTGTAAATAACGCATGGAAACCTAGGGAACGATCGAGCCCCTTTTGAGAAGTAAGTGTTCCTTATTCAAGCCGCTCACTGTAGATAATTACAGTGGATGCCAGTCCACAACAAACCTTCCACAAGAAACCCAACCCTGAGACCCTAGGACGTCCATGGATGTCTGGTATGGGAGCGTCGCGCTGTCCATCGCAAAACCATCGAAACCCAAGACACCCGGGAAACCCTGGAGGCAAGCAAGGTGTTTCCTGGCATGGTTCTCCACCGTATGCTCCGGATCCCATAATAAGCGTGGTGGGGTGGATCGCGTCGGGGGATGGAAAGGATCCCGATCGTGATCCTGATTTCGCATGCTCCGTGGGGCCCGTGGGTGGGGGGCGGGAGGTCGTTTTGCTGCATGGGGGGCGGCGGCGTGCGTGGGGGGGGGGGAAGTCGGAGCGGGCTGCCTGCCTGGTGGGCACGGGGGGGGGGTGGGAGGGGGGAGGGGGGGGGACGGGGGGGGGGGGGTGGGGAAAAAAGGGGGGGGGGGGGGGGGGGGGGGGGGGCTCCGCGGCCGGAGCGTGTTCACACAGCTGCAAGCGGTGCGGCACGCGCGCAGGGCCGAGGCCACGAGGCGCGCCAGGAGGTGTCCGACGACAGCTTCGCTTGGGGAAAAGGGGCCGCCCTCCACCTGCGCAGCCCGTGCGCGAGGCCCATCCTCTGGCCACACAGGCACGAGGACGTCCCTGGGCAGAGCCCCACGTCGAAGCGGACCGCCCCTGCCCATGTACGCCACCGTCGCAGGAGCTCCTGCTCTGGCCATGAGCTCCGAGAAAAAAAAAGCCGCGACCAGCACCCAATGTTGGACAACGGCCGCCGTCGACAACGGCCGCCGTCAACCTTGCTCAACCGGTGCGCGGGGCGCTGCACTTTGCAAACCGGCCGCCCTTCGTCTGCGCAACTGCTGGGAACGGTTGCGACACATGTGCGCGGCACCAGGGCGAACGCGACGTTCGGAGAACGAAGCGCCATCCACCCGTTCAACTGTTGGAAGCGAGTATGCGAATGAGCGCGGCGCCAGGGCGAAGATCATGATTTGAAAACGGCGCGCCCTGCATCCGCGTAGCTGTCGGAAAGTTCCAACTTCAAGCGGGGAGACGTAAGATTCGAGTTCGAGGGAATCGGGTTGGCCTGACGGGGCCGCAAGGAAAACTATGGTGCCCAATCTCGAAAACTAACGCGAACTACCGCTGCACGAAACTTCGACTATCAGAACTCAGGACGGGCCCGTCAAAAGCGTCGGCGAATCCGAGTTCCAGCGAACTCGAGTCTAACGCTTCCCCGACTCAAGATCATACATCGTGAAGAGGTCTCAAACGACACGCCCAGCCTGCCCTACCGACACGTCTGGTGGTGAGGCGAGGAGGAGTTACTTGAAAGGAACAAGAATGAAAGAGGGGAAGGATGAAGAATAGAGCTGAAGATCCAGGCGAAGGACCTAAACCATATGCATTTATATCGCCGGTGTGGGTTTCGCATTCGGTGGATCTCCTATGGGGCAACGAGGTGTGGAAAGGGGGTGCCGAAATTGGGTGGGGCCGCCATGCGGGCGCTGTCACTCGGGCCTATGAGATACACCCCCTATAGGGCCACGAAACGTGTGACGGGTGTGCCGCAATGGAAGGGGGCCGCCATGCGAACGTCGCCACTGGGGCCTTCGATGGAGCTTCCTATAGAGGGCCACGAAACGTATGAGGGATGTGCCAAAATGAGCGGGGGGGACGCTTGCGAACGTCGCCACTGGGGCCTTCGGTGGAGCGCAGTATGGGGCCACGAAACGCGTGAGGGGGTTGGCGAAATGGGTGGGGGGACGCATGCGAATGTCGCCGATGGCGACTTCGGTGGAGCTCGTTCTGAGGCAGAAAACGCGTGAGGGGTGTGCCGAACTTGGCAGAGGGGGACGCATGCGAACGTCGCCACTGTGGCCTACAGTGAAACCCCCTATGGGGCCAGGAAGCGCTGTACTGCATCGGGCGGATGCATGCGAACGTCGCCACTTGGGCGTTCGGTGAATCTCCTTCTGGGGCCACGAAACGCTGTAAAGGGCGGGCGCGGGCGCATGCGAACGTCGCCACTGGGGCCTTCGGTGAAACCCCCTATGGGCCCAACAAGCGCGGTACTGGGTGAACGTCGCCTCTGGGGCCTTCGGTGGAGCTCCATGTGGGGCCATGAAACGCTGTATTGGGTGGGGCGGACGCATGCGCACGTCGCCACTGGGGCTTCCGGTGGAAGTCTCAGTGGGGGCCACGAAACACTGCACTGGATTGGGTGGATGCATGCGAGCGTCGCCACTGGGGAATCCGGTGGAAGTCCCATGGGGCCACGAACCGTAATTTTGGGTGGGGCGGACGCATGCGAACGTCGCCACTGGGGCCTTAGCCTTAGGTGGGGATCCATATGGGCCACGAAACGCTGTACTGGGTGGGGTGGACGCATGCGAACGTCGCCATTGTGGCCTTCGGTGGGGGTCCGTATGAGGTCACAAAACGCTGTACAGGGTGGGGCGGACGCATGCGACCGTCACCACTCGGGCCTGCGGTGGAAATCCCTCTGCGGCCACAAAAAGCTGGAGTGGGTAGGGCGGAAGCATGCATGCGAACGTCGCCACTGGTGCTTTCGGTGAAGCTCCCCATGGGGCCACGAATCGCTGCACTGGGTGGGGCGGCGATGCGAACGTCGCCACTGGGGGCTTCGGTGGAGCTCTCTATGGGCCACGAAGCGTGTGAGGGGTGTGCCGGACTGGTTGACATACGGAGAGCGAACGCAGGGAAGGCGTGATGGGGCAGTGAGGAGGAGGAGGAGGAGGAGGAGGAGGAGGAGGAGGAGGAGGAGGAGGAGGAGGAGTAGGAAGGGGGGATGGGAGAGAGGGAGAGAGGGGTGTGCCGAAATGGAGATGCGGAGGGCAGAGTCAGGGATGGGAGGAGGGGGCAGCGGGAGGAGTGGAGCGCGGCGCTGTCTCTTCAAAACGAGGACCAACACCACAGGAGTGTTGGAAATCCGCCGACCCTGTATGCGTGTGTGAGGGGCTTGTCTGTTCGAGTCGTCGTTTCTGTCAGTCGTCGTCTCCGTCGTCCCCTTTTCCCTGCACCTTCCTCCTCAAGCTTGCCACCGAGAGAAATATAGCAATGTCGTGATCGAGTCGAAGGCAAGCCCTTGTCAGCGAGAGAAAATCGAGCAATGTCGTGACCGAGTCGAAAGGAAGCCCCTTCCCTTTGATCCCTCGCCCGTCGGGAGGCGGGGAGAGGGGTCCCAGAAGGGGTATTGTGGGTGTCTCGGGGAGGATCCCGGGGGCAGGGGGTCAGATACGCATCCCCCACCTGGGAGTCCCGGGCCTCAGAAAGTACCAAGACAATCCAAGAGCGCCCCAAGAGGCACCCGAGACGGTTCAAGAGGGTCCCGAATCGCCAAACGATCGGTCCAAAACGCCTTCACGCCCTCCAGACTGCCCAGAAGGCCTCCAGGATGCCCCAAGAAGCCTCCAAGAGCACTCCCGAGAGGGCCCCAAGAGGCCAAAGTCATTGATTTTCCGCTTGCATGTTGGTTTGAAAGATTTGGGCGTTCTCGATTTGTCCACTTCACGCCGCTCCAAGGCGGCGCAAGAGGCCCCCCGAGATCGCCCCAGGACGGCCCAAGAGGCCTTCAAGAGGGCCCCAAAGCAGCCCAAGAGGATCGCAAGACAGCCCAACTCGCCTCCAAGGCGGCCCAAGAGATCCCCAAGACGTCTACACGAGCGTGCCCAGGCGGGGAAGCCGCACGGACATGTCGAGCCCTCGGCCGATAAGGGCTCCCAGGAGGCCCCAAGAGGCTCCCAAGAGGCCCCAAGAGTCCCCATGAGGCCCCCAAGAGGCTCCCAAGAGGTCTCCAAGAGCACTCCCAGGAGGCCCACAAATTCCCCCCCAGAGGCCCCCCAGAGCCTTCCGAAGAGACCCCAAGAAGATTCCCTGAAGACTTTGGCCCACGTCAGCGTCCTCGTCGTCGTCGTCGTCATCGTCGTCTCTCTTCAGGGTCGGCGGCATCGGCCGTAAAACCTTCGCAAGAAGAGCTGAAGACCGAAGTTAGGAGGAGGAGGAGGAGGAGGAGGAGGAGGAGGAGGAGGGGGAGGGAGGGAGGGAGGGAGGGGAGGGAGGAGCAGGAGTGAGGAGTAAAGAGGACTGGAAGAGGGAGGAGAGGGACGACGAGTGAAGAGGGGGGAAGGTAGGATGGAGGCAGGCAGGGAGGCGCTAGGGAGAAGGAGGGGGGCGGAGGGATGAGAAGAGCAACACCAAAGCCCAAGCGCGGTGCTGCAACGAAAAACGACCGAGCGGGAGGAGTTGGCGGCCCGCAAAAGGGGTAGGGGGAGGGGGGAAGGCTTCTCAGAAAGGGGGCTGCTTCTTAGAAGGGTCCGGCCTTACATCTACAGAGAAGGCCCGCGCCTGATAAGAAGCAGGGGTGCTTCTAAGAAGCCTTCCCCCTTCCCCCTACCCCCCTCTGCGCGTGGTCGAAGCAGGAGCGGGACCAGCGGCAGCAGCGGCGGGTGCGGGAGCGGCGAGGACGGCAGGTGGCGCAGGAAGCGGCGACCTAGGCGGCGGGCCGACCACGCGCGAGGAGTGGCGAGGTGCAATGGCGTCGCGCACAAGGGGGTAGGGGGAGGGGGGAAGGCTTCTCAGAAAGGGGGCTGCTTCTTAGGAGGGTCCGGCCTTACATCTACAGAGAAGGCCCGCGCATTCTAAGGAGCAGGGGTGCTTCTATGAAGCCTTCCCCCTTCCCCCTACCACCCTCTGCGCGTGGCCGAGTCCAGGGCGCCGAGGAGGCGGGACGAACAGCACCAGGGGGGACCAAAAGGTACTCAATGACCACTGCTCCTCGGAGCTCTCCACGGGTGCGTTCTCGCCAGAAGTCCGGGGAGGATCCGACCGTGGCTACCGGAGCTCTCCAGGACTATGACTAGCGGTGGTATCGCCGACCAGCCATGACTGGGGGAGCTGTGGTCCTTACCCCCCTGGGGGAACCCATCGCGTCGACGATCTCTCAAGAGGGGTGTCGAAATCGATGGGTCCCCCAGGGGGCAAGGACCACATCTCCCCCAGTTGTGGCTGGCCTGTATCGGTGCCTCTTCCGCCTCCGACAGCCCAGGCGCGCGGTGTCAAGCCGGTCGCGAACGCAGCGTCATGTCTCAGGTCAGTCTGGACCTGCACATGCGCTGCCGCGCCGTTGGTGCCCACGGCTACCTGCGTGCACGGTGGGCAGCCACCGTCGCGAGCGCAACACGCCTTGCGCCTGTGTTGTTGGTTACACGTTGAGCTGTATAGTTACATGGTCCGAAAAAAAACAGATCCTGTTTGAGCTGTATAGTTACATGGTCGGCAGAAACGAGACCTGTGCTGTCCTACTGTGCCCAAGCAAACTCTCGGGTCGAGCTGCGCCTCCAAAGCATCGTCAATGCATCTTGGGTGTTCACTGGTCCTCCTCCTCATCCATAATATTCTCCCTCTCTCATGATTCCCCCCCCGCCTTCCTTTTCCCGCCTTCTTCATTACTCTGACTGATTCCCTCCGTCTTCCTCTGTCTCCTCCTCCCAGCGTTTTCCCTCCGTGGCCTCCTTCTTGCTGACCATTCCCCTTACACGCTGCCGGTACGGCGCAGTGCTTCGAGCCCGAGACAGAGCCTGCGGCAGCGCAAAACCAGATGGCGGGCCCCGCGCTGTAAGATGGCGGGCTCCGCACTGTAAGCGGATACGCCTGGAAGCAACAAAAAACAAGCGCGTGGCGTTCGCGCGGCCGATGTGGACCCCCTGGAAGAGGCCACTCGCGCGCAGGAGCAAGCGGGAGAGGAGCCATGACGCAAGCGGGGAGAGGCTGGGAAGGCTCATTCATTCGCTGGCGCGCGGCGGTCCCGCCCGGGAGGAGGCAGGGACGGACTGCCCCCCCGTTCGCTGCCTGCCGCTCGTGGCCGTGCGGTGCGACGGCAGCGGCCTGCGCGCTTCGCACACTCGGCGGTGGACAGACCTCCCTTTAGTAAACCTCCCCTGAGTGACAACGGCCTGGGGCCGAAACCGACGGACCTGGACCCGCAAAAATGACGGCCGCGACGCCCCTCTCGCGAACCGAAGACGGCCAATTCCTGAATCGACGCGTCAGGGTGGGAGGCCTGTCCACCTCCGAAGCACCTGCACCCCCCGAGGAGCCGCGAGGACCAACGGCCGCTCCGGCGCAGGGCCGCGAGCCAGCCGGCGGCACGTCCCAGGGGGGAAGGCAGACGGGGCGGGCCTCTCATCCGAGGGCTCAGACGGACAGCCCCTGGCCTATTCTCGGAAGCCCTCGCAGCCTCTCCCGCAGACACCCGATGGGCTCTTCCGGAAAAGTGTCGAAAGAGTATCGAAACAGTGCCGAAACAGTGTCGGGCGAGTGTCTCCCAGGGCCCCACACGTGAAAACCCTTGAGATTCGGCACTTTTTTGGGCGCTCGAAGTTCTTTCTGGTGATCAAGGCTAAAGTAGGTTGGAGCATCATAACTTCTGGGAAGCCCCGCCGCCTTCCAGGAGGACCTGCCTCTTCTCACCTCCCCCCTCGACGCGCCGCCGATCTCCCTGACCTTCCAGGAGGGCGAAACAATAGCACCAGGACGTCGACGTCCCAATTCCTGTCGAGGTTTGAGGCAGTCCAGATAGATCGATAGGTCTGGAGTGCTATTTTTTTGCGCTCTGGAAGGTCAGGGTTCTGACGCCGCGTGGGCCGCCCAAAGCTGCATGCGCTCCCCGCTCGGAGGCCCACGGACCCGGTCCTCGCAGGGCTCTCGCGCCACGGGGTTCGGGGATCTGCGGACGATCTGGGTCCATCCAGACCCGGGTCAGCCAGGCGTGGCATGACCCTGCAAGATCCTGCAGGGTCCTGCGGGAGCCTGCACCCCGAACAAGGTCCGTGCAACCTGGGCTTTGCAGGATCCTGCAGAAGCCGGCGCTCTGACCGACCTCCGTTTGCATGGACCCCCGTCCCTCCCTGACCTTCCAGAGTGCTTAAAATCCGCCGACCCTGTCGGCGTGTGGGAGAGGCTTTTCCGTCTTCCCCACAGCGTCGTCGCCTCTTCTGCTTTCCGAGGGCTCCCTACACAAGTCCACGCACAAAAGTTCAACAACGTTGTCCGTCAGTCGAAGGGAAGCCACTTCCCTTGATCCCTTCCCCGCTGGGGGGGGTGGTCCCGGGGGGGGGTCCCGGGGCGACTCCCGGGAGGGTCCCCCCTCGGATACGCAGCCCCCCGCCTCTCATCCTGCTGCGTCCTGGGGCTCCGTTGGCCCTCCGAGGCCATCTGCGGGCCCTTTCAGCCTATCTTAAGGCTCCTTGGAGACCTTTCGACAATTTCAGACTCTCTTGGCAGCCTCTGGCGGCACTCTTGACAGCCTCTGCGGGCGCTTTTGGACCTCGCTTGACGCCGATCTGGAACCCTCTCGGGCCACTTGAGGGCGTTCTCTGCCTATCTTGGCACTCTCTGGAGCCGTTCCCGAACCCTGGAGGAGGCCTCTTGAGCTGTCTTCGGACGACCTTGCAGGCATCTGGCGCCGTCTTCGAGCCATCTGAGGGCATCTTGGACTCCTCTACCTCCATTGTCTTCGTCGTCGCTGCCTACAGGCGCGGCGGCATCGGCCGTAAGGCCTTCGCAATAGCACGCCAGACCTATCGATCTATCTGGACTGCCTCAAACCTCGACAGGAATTAGGACGTCGACGTCCTGGTGCTATTTTTCAGCCCTCCTGGAAGGTCAGGGTGCTCGGGGTGAGGGGAGGGGCGGTTCGGGCGGGAGGGTAGCGATAACGGCGGCCGCGGCGTGCGCCAGGGTGCGTCCGCGCCACCAGCGCATCAATCGCATGCGTGCACCGCGCTCCCTGTACGTTTTAGCATTACCCGGGGAGGGTCGGGCCCGGGACAAGCGTTACGCCGGGGAGGAAAAAACACGCCCACCTCAGCAGAGATCTGGAAGAACCCGTAGTAGAGGTTCTTTTTGAAATTGGATCACCAGATCACCCGATCAGCGACCCACTCAACCGGTTAGATACCAGCCAGATCACCGGATCCGCTGGATCACCGGATCAGCCGGATCAATGGATCAGCCGGCCAGAAAGCTGGATCAGCCGGATCACCAGGTCAGCGCGCATCGAATCTTTGGATCAACTGGATCACCGGATCAGCTGGATCAGCTTGCTGGATCACCAAATAACCGGATCACGGGATCAGCTGGCCAAATCACCGAATCAGCCAGATCACCGGGTCCCCAGGGTCAAAAGGCTGGATCTCCGGCGAAATCGGATCACCGGATCACGGGATCACCGGGTCACCAGATCACCAAATCACCGGATCACTGGATCACCAGATCACCGAGTCATAGGGCTGGATCAGGGTCACCGATCGCCAAATCACCGGATCACCGGGATCACCAGATCCCGGATAACTGGATCACCAGACGACCCGGTCAGCGGAAGTCGATCAGCAAATCACCCGATCACCAAGTCACCAGATCACCGGATCACCGCGTCACCAGATCACCATGTCACTGGATCAGCGGATCACCGACTCAAAAAGCCAAATCATCGGATCACCGGATCACCGGATCACTGGATCACCGAGTCAGCGGATCACCTGATCACCAGATCACTGTCATCGGATCACTGGGTCATCGGATCACCGGGTCCACGGATCAACGGCCGGATCACCAAATTGCGGGATCTCCGGACCGGTTCATGGGATTATACCGGACCACCGATGCAGGTCATCGGATCACAGGATCACCGAAAGCTGGATCACTGGATCAACGGGTCAGAGGGCTGGATCACCAGATCACCGGATCACCTGCAGGTCACCAGATCACCGGATCACCGGGTCACCAGCTCTGCACATCACCGGATCACCGGGTCATCGGATTACCGCGAATCACAGGATCACAGGATCACCAGATCACCGCGTCAGAGGGCCGGATCACTGGATCACAGGATCACCGGATCACCGCGGATCACCCCCGGATCACCGGGTCAGAGGGCCAAATCACTGGATTACTGGATCACCGGATCAACGGGTCAGAAGGCCGGATCACCGGATCACTGGATCACCAAATCACTGGATCACCAAATCACCGGATCACCAAATCACCGGATCACTGGATCACAGGGTCGGGTACCGGATCACCGGGTCACCGGATTACCGGATCACCAAATCACCGGATCACCGGGTCATCGGATCACTGGATCACCGGGTCAACGGATCACCGAACCACTGGATCACCAGATCGAGGCTGGATCAACGGATCACCGCGGTGATCCGGTGATCCGCGGATCACTGCATCATCGGGTCACCCAGCTGACCCAATGTAAAAAAAATCTCTGGTCACATGCGTTCAGAGATCCGATGCCTTCATTCGTGATTCGTTCCAGACATCTTGTGTGAGCAGGGTCCCCGTTTTGAATCGGCAGCGCCAGAGCCCCACCTTCTCCTCACCTCACCCTCTCCCTCGTTCCCGGCCCTCCCCCCGCACATATCGGTACGCCTCCCACGCGCGTCCTGGCCCCATAGGAAGCTCCACCAGAACCCCCAGGAGTGTGTGGCCGAATAGCGTTCCCCCACCCCTTTCTGCACACCTCTCACACGCTTCGTGGCCTATAGGGAGCTCCACCGAAGCCCCCAGTGGGTTTGGCTGCACAGCATCCCCCCGCCCATTTCGGCACACCCCTTACACGTTTCATGACCCCGCAAGGAGCTCCGCACAAGGCCTCAGTGGAAAGGTACAGCGCGGGCGCGGCCACAAGAAACCCTCGCAAGAAACCCAACCCTGAGAATCCGCGCGCGAAGTACATCTGAGGGGAAACCCGGAGCACCCTGAACGCAGCAGCTCCTTCAACGGCTCCGGGAAGTCACCGCGCAGCGCGAGGAGCGAAGAAACCCAGGGTACCCTGACGAAGACATGCATATGGTTTCTTCATGCGCGCCCCCACTGTATCGCATGTCACCCCCGCCTTCACACCCGCACGCGCCTCAAGCGCTGCGTGGCCACACGCGGAGGAGCTCCACCGAAGGCCTCAGCGGTAGGGTATCGTACACGGTCCCCCGGGCAATTTCCCTGACCTTCCAGAGTTCTTAGAAATAGCACTCCAGACCTACAGATCTATCTGGACTGCCTCAAGCCTCGACAGGAATTAGGACGTCGATGTCCGGGTGCTGTCTTAGGCCTCCTGGACCTGGAATGCCAGGATTGGCACACCCCTCACGTGTTTCGTGGCCCGCAGGAGGGCTCAACCGAGGCGTCAGTGGCAGGGCATCGCACGTGGTCGCCCCGCCAATTTCGGCGCGCACACCCCTCGCTCGCTGCGCGGCCTCACAGGGGAGCTTCCTCCACTCCGCGGCGCATTGCCCCCGTGGGGGGAGGGCATCTCCTGAGCCTACCCGCAGCTGCTTCGGGTTGGGTCCTCCGCCGGGCTGCTGCCAGCACGAGGTCTCCAAGGAAGCCCCGACCCTTCCCCAGGGGTCAGCGCTTCGTCCCGAGAAGTGTGCGTGTTCACGGCCCTGGGGCCCGTTGGGAACGACGAGAAACCTTCGTCTTGACTGGTTCAAGATGCTGGGTCTTATTTTGTTGAGGAGGAGGAGGAGGAGGAGGAGGAGGAGGAGGAGGAGAAGGCGGAGGAGAAGGAGGAGGCTGATGAAAAGGAGGAGGAGTGTGGCGCGCGACCATCCCTTCTCGACTCGGCGATGTGGCAGCTGCAATGCGAATCGAAAGGTCGACAGGCGAGAGAGGAGAACTACAGAAACCGACTTGCAGTAGGCAACCTCATGCAACATACATGCCGTAGCAGATGAGATAGCGAATGCGCTGCAAGCGAATGAGATGTATCGAATGTCCAGCACCCTCCGCAGAACCGCTTCAATGCAGCAATGGCGAGTACTCCCCTGGCCCAGCATGGTCAACGCTATGGCACACGTCTTGGATGCTTGCGCGCCCCTGGTGATGCTTCGGGCTGCGCACAGACAGCCCTCCCAGGTAGCCTCGGCTGGCCTCGACGGGCTCCCCCTGCATCGCCCCAGCTGGCCTCAACAGGCTCCCGGGTGGTCCAGGGCGATCTCAACACCTCGACCCTGGGGCGCGGAGCACCCCAAGTTGAGCAGGGACCGACCGTCCCGGCATTCCTATAGCCATACCACGAAATGTTCTTAGAATCTTAGAACCCAGAAATGTTCTCAGAACAAAAACCCTGTTCTGAGAAGATAAACCCGATGTGTTGAAACAAGACAGTCCCAGCCAGAAATGTTCTAAGAACATTTCGTGGGAACCACGAAAGGTTCTTAGAACATTGTTTGGTGGGGCTACAAGCGAGCCGGGACGCTTCGCCACTGCTTGACCAAGGGCGCCGCCAGAGGCGGCGCAGTGCTGATGAGACCCCCCCAGACTATTCGGCGGGCCTGTTAAGGCCAGCCGGGACTACCTGGGGGCCTGTTGAGGCCGGCCAGGGCTACACCCCGGGGGGGGGGACTGTCCGTGCGCAACCCGAGGCCTGACCGTGGGCCGTCCACCTTGTGGGCCTCTTGGAGGCGCCATTGAGCAGACTTCTGCATAATCTCATCGGGCGCTGGAGTGCCATGGTACATACACCGGGTTCCTGGTGGACCGACTGGGATTTGGGCGCTGGAAATGGATACGGAAGAAAATGGGTGCGATGCCCAACAACAGCACATGTTGTCCAAAGCCGACAGCGGCCGCTGTTGGGCAGGCGGCATTCTGTCCCAAATGGACACCCTGCTCAGCATGGACAAGGACTGCTGTTGAACTTTGTACCCATTGTTTTTGTACCCATGTCGACCGTCCCGATGACGGACTGACTTGGATGTGAGGGGCAACGACAGGTAGGACTGGCACAGGGGAGGGGGACGCGCCGACCTGAAATCGGCGATGCATCACCGACAGAGCGGCGATATGCCCCCCGATAGTGAAGCAGCACTCTCCTGGGCAGGCTGGCGCAGTCTGGCCCCGGTCGGCGGTCAATGGGCGATCGGAGTTCGAGGCGTCCCCCTCCTGTGCCCGTCCCCTCAAAATCATCCTCGGCGTCTGGCTTTCGGGGCAGAGCTGCGACCTCCGGCAGCCGTCCGGGATGATCTGGGCAACCCCAGCTCGCTCTCGGGGAGGCGCAGCTGCGGGAGAGCACCCCGAGGCTGGAACACCGCGAGGATCCGACGAAAACACCCGACAACCTCTAACTGTGAGCACGACTTTGGTACACCACCCCCACAAACAAGCGAGTCAAGAGAGAATCCTCCCACGCCAGGAAACTGAACTTCTCTCGAAGCGTTTCCGTAGCCAGTAGTCCAGGTCCAGATATACGAACATCCTACGCCAAAGAACGCTCCCAGCAAACGCCCAGGGTCCAGATTCCGATCTTCTTGAGCGAAATCTGGAGTCCAGGAACGATCATGCCTTTTCTTCCGATTTATACTGGGTGTATGCCCATCCCCCAGGGAAGCCCAAAATCGAATCGAAAGTCGAATTGTCGATCGAAATGAATCGGATCGGCAGAAATCGGCAGCCGAGTCGGGAGAAGACGAATCGGCGGAAATCGGCAAGCTGGGAGGCCTCCGTTCAGGACTCTGGACCCAAATTGGAATCCGAAGCCGCACCGAGTCGGCATCAGAATCCGTCGAAATCGAACCGAATCGAATCAGAGGAAGGAGTCGCAATGAGCCCTGATCCCCCCCCCTGGAGCTCGTTTCATGATTCGCGGCGAGAACGGGCGTCATGGGGGGGGGGAGGGCAGAAGGGGTAACGCCCCCCCCCCGCCGTGCGGTTCCAACGCCGCCACGGCGTCCGCGCGCACGACGACGACGAGCGACTACGACGACGACGACAATCTCGTTGCCCCCGAGGATCGGGGGGAACGAAAGGGGGGGATAGCCAAGGGTAGGGTAGAGAATCAGCTCACGTAGCTAATTTTCCCAGCGCGTCCTGGCCCAGGGAGGCGCCCATGCATCGAGGCATGGGCCCGGCGGCGGGGCCGCAACCAGCTGCACGCAGCAGATTTCGTACCCCCCCCGTTCCCTATCCCCCCCCTTTCGTTCGGCCCGAACGGACCAGACCATCATAAAACCCTCCTCCTCCTCCTCCTCCTTCTCCTCCCTCCTCCTCCTCCTCCTCCTCCTCCTCCTCCTCCTGCCTCCTCCTCCGCCTCCTCCTCCTCCTCTCCTCCCTGCCTACCCATCCATCCTCCTTGCCTCCTCCTCCTGCTCCCTGCTCACTGCTCCTCCTCCTTCCTCCCTCCTCCTCCCTCCTCCTCCTCCTCCTCCTCCTCCCCCTCCTCCTCTTCTTCCTGACTCATCAAGGCGCGCGTCTGGGCGCCTCACAACACTATGCTATCTATGCAACTGTAATGATAGCAGCCACACGTGCTCCCTCAGGGAGCAGACCAGCTTCGAGTCGCCTGAGGGCTCTCAGCCCATGCGCCCCAGCTTTCTTGCAGGGGGCAAGCAAACTCTTCAGCTGCCTGGCGGAGAAAGACCCGCACACCATGCAAGCAACTGAAGGATTATTCTGCGCCCACAACGAGGGCACCGTATCAAGAGCAACCAACTTATGCGGTCGCTCCCCACTCGCTTCAAGTTTCTTTGACGCACACACAGCTCTGGAGACAATTGAGCCAGGACACACAGGCTGGCCTGGCTCAGAGACACGGCAGCAACGGCACCAGCGGCTACCGTCAGGACCATACCAATCATGCTCGGAAATCGGTCGCTCGGGCCGAATCGGGCCAATCGCACGCGGCCGAATCGGTCTCGCCGACGGACGACTGGCCACACAGTCACGACTATTCACCTCGGTCCCGACAGTGCCAAGCCAGTGAGCAACACGCTCCACCATCGCACACGACTTCAGCCGCTTCTTGCGAACCTCGGCAGGGATACGAAACCTAGAAGCAGAGTGCTTGGCCCAGAAATCGGCCTGATGATTCCCGAAACGGTCGCGTCTCGAGACCTGTCCCGACTCCACGGCCTGGATGGGCAGATGCGCTTTAATCTTCCGCACCACCAAGCCGTTTTCACCGAGACCTCCAAATTCCTCGAGAAGCGCCCAGAACTGCTTCCAAAGACAGGCCCAAGCACTACAATACGCTGTGGTCCTCGCAGGGCCACGCTCATAAACTCCCTCAAAAACAAAGTTACTATCGGTCACCGCCTCGATGGGAGGCACGGCAACTCTCAAAAGCTGAATGAGAGCAGTCAACTCAGCGCCGTCAATGTCACGGACAGGGCCCTCGCACGCTCCATACACAACATCCAGTATTCCGAGCGGCTCCGACGCGAGAGTGACGATGGCCCAGCCAGCCACGGTCCCCGCGGCCCAGTCCCCTTCAAACACAGAACCATCGATAAACGCCTCACTAGCCTGAATCACTCCTGGCCCGTCATGACGTCGCCACACGATATGAGAATCACTAGGCGGCCTCCAACCAGCGGGCACCTGCGTAACTTCCCACAATCCTCGTTCCAGCAGCAAAAAAAGCAACAAACAAGCACTCAAAAACAAGCACAAACAACAAAAGCAAAGCAACACAAAACATAAAAAAGCAAAAAAAAAAAAACAAAGATAAAGCAAAAGTCAGTAAAGCAGCAATATACAAAAAAAATGCAAAGCCAACACAAAAAGCAGAAAAAAACACAAAAACGCAAAAAAAAAGACAAAAACGCAAAAAAACAAAAGCAAAAACAAAGCACACTAACAGCACAATGCAACAACCACAATCAAAAAAAAGCAGCAAAAAAACGTCAACACACCACAAACAGCATATAGAAGTCACAAAAAACAATAAAAAACAACAAAAAAATACAGCACATCAAAAAGAAATCAAACATCAAATCAAACAAACAAAAACAAAATGAGCAAAAAAAAAAACAACAGCAAAAAAAAAGCCAAAAACAAAAAAGACAAACAACAAAGGCGTCCCACAGCAGGTTCGTCCGCTCGATCGGTGAGTGCGCGAAACTCTGGCGGCATCGGTACACGATCGGCACCCTCGCAAAAGAAATGACGGTGGAGGAGCGCCCCCCTGCCGTCGCACAATAAACATTGCTCATCTGACACAAATCCTGCCTCATGCTTCCTAGCCATCGGCCACTGCCCATTGACAAGGACTGATATCAGGTACCCCTTTTGCATGCAGTCCAAACGCGGCAGGTGTTTGCATTCCACCGAAATACAACGGCCCGTGGACAGAAGAGAATAGAGCGGCTCCCACACAGCACCTTTAGAGAGATGAGCAAGAGTATCATCCATAGACACATACATCCACTGCCATGCCAATACTGCCCTCTCCAGCAGCTGCGTGACATACCACGGGCTCACATCCTGCACATCAATCACATCACCTTCATGAGTAGCCCAGCGAAACGGCGTAAGCACAGTCCATCCCACCCGTTCCAAGGAAAGCCTGACGGCCCCACAGGGACCTTGAACCTGTGTCCAGTGCACGATTCCATGACAACCCAACATAGAAGCTTCCAGAACACGACTGGGCACCCAAGCCTCCCACAATACACGTACAAACGTGACAATAGGTAACAGAGTGGCCCTATACAGCGGGTCCAACTTGCCATGGCACAAAAACGTCAACGTTCGACTCTTGCCTGCCGTACGGGGCTCGATCGCAGAGAAGGCAAGCGCCCTAGCAGATTCCAGCTCACCAGCGTTGCACCCAGTCACTGACATGCCATACGAGTAGCTCGACTCAATCCCAGCACGAGCAATACGCGCCGCGACAAGACGCTTCTTGGATCCAGTCCAGAACTTCCTCATGCGCCGAACCTTGAGTCGAGCCTGAGACACCTTCGACATGCGAACCGTACGAGCAATACGACGTCCTGCAGTGCAATCAACTCCCAAATTCCTCTCATGCGACACAGCTACAGCGCCTGTGACTCGAGCCAGTTGAGCCGCAATCTCCGACCGCGCCGACGAGTCATCAGAACGCACCCTCGTTTTGTCTGTGTGTACCTGCAAACCAAACTCGGCTAGAACTCGTTGCAAATCTTTGGTGGCCTGCACAAGCTCACGACACACACGATCACGACCGCCGACGCGTTGCATCAGCAAGTCATCGACCACAACCATGGGCATAACCGTACGGTGCAGCGCATACACCTGATCCAGGGGAAGGATGAGCGCTAACTTGAGCATCGTTGTCGCCCACCCATCCCCTGGCAGGATAGTTTGCTCAGTGACGATACCCTCTGACACCGCAGATCCCAATGCCAGAAACCGCTGCATGCGATAGAGCTCGACCTGGAGCTTCAACTGCCATATAGGGGACCCCGTATGCACAGCCGCCTGGAGAAGAACGCGGTGCAGGACTTGTTCAAAGGCCTTCAGGAGATCCAGGAGAACCTGAGCAGAACACCAGAGGCCCGAGCGAGACCCAGCCCCCCGAGACTTACACGTGGCCCACTCTGACCAGGCCGTCTGCTGCCAAACCGCTCTCTCGCAGGATCTCCCCGCACAAGCCCAGAAGTACGAACGCTAATTGTTCTTCTCCCAAGACAGCGCCAGGGGGCGACGGAGTCGAGCCTGAATACGAGCCAGAACATGGATGAGTGCAATCGGTCGAACTCCGCCAAGCCTCTTCTGTAGAATCGCAATTTTGGTGCAGAAGTGCGGCCACTGCGCTGAAGCCTCCACGGCCATGAGAAGGTCCAGTAGACATTCCAGAGCCAAGTCGTCAAGCTCCAGGAGCTGCCGCGGCCTGATAGAATCAAACCCAACACCAGAAGCAGCCTTGAACGTCCGCAGCACCTTCCTCAAGTACTCAACACTTGGCCTGGCAGGCCTCTCTCCCAACTGCTCTGGCCACTGCACACATTGATGCCATTGCCCCACCTTCCACCAGCGAGACCACTCAGCCTGAAGCATAGACATCTCACGCTGCTTGTGCACAGGGAGATGAGCTCGCTCCTTATCAGGCGCACATGGAGACCACGGGACCTTCTCACGCGTGATGGCGAACAGGCCCCCAGCACCCTTGCCCGCCTGAGACGTGACCCACTTGCGAAACTCCCTGGCGCGATGCTTCATGTCCTTCTCCGCCAACTGGGCAGCAGTCAACTTGACGGCACTTGCTAAGATCTGCACCGCCCATCTTGCAACCTCGCTCAACGGAAGCAACGAAACAAGGCACCACCAACGACCAACAGGACTGTCGGGAACAGACATCACCGCCGCGGGCGCCTTGCAAAGCAACTTCCGTGCATACGTGAGAGCCCGCAACCGAGTCGTGGGCTGCTGCCAGCATGCCGCGAACTGCAGCGCCGCCCCCAGACTGCGTAGCCACAACACTGCTGGCGACACACGAGGAAACTTGGGCGACATCGGAGGTAGAGAATCGACCCATTTTGGCTGCACGGACCGATCCCTTCCACACATTTTTCGCGCATCATCTGGAGACACCTGGCACACATCAACCCACTGCCGCTCAGCTGCTGCCACAAAGGTCTCCCAGCCCCGAGACAAGCTCTCCTGTGATACCTGTCCTCGCGGCATAAACTGGCGCACGGTGTCCCACATAACCTCGGCATCGAAGGAAGAACATCCCATCGGTCGTACGTCGGGAAAAAAACGAGGCACAGGCATCACTCGCATCTTGGGTCGGTCAACAGAAGACGCCAACTGCAAGCTGACAGTCACGCGCGGGCTCAAGGGGACCTCAGGATGCAAAGAGACAGAAGACACCTCAAGTCCCTCAGACACAATGAAGAAGTCGATCTCACGCCCTGCTGGTGCACACGTCCCCGAGACAGGCTCGGCAATCACTGCATCAAACCAGTCCATCACACCTGCTTCGCGCAGATCATCTGGCTCATTGTTGAAGTCACCCGCGATGATGCAAGGACGCCCCATCATACGAACACGTTCAGCAATTAGAAACAGTATCTCCAGACTTGCCGCTGCCATGCCTATCCTGTCATGCAAGTACACGTTGACCAGGATAACACCTGCGCTGGTAAACCCAGAGTGCAGATAGTACGCAGCTCGGCCAGGCATAATGATGGACTCAACACCTTCCACCACGCCCAGACCATACTGCTGAGCGCACATGCAAAGCAAGCCACCACTACCAGAACCTCTGCGACCCTCAATACAATCCACAGCAGGAGAAAATGCGCAATTCCAGCCAGCCACACGCATGCGACTGGACTCGTCTTCACATTCTTTAGCGCACAAATGGGTCTCCTGAACAAGAATAGCATCAGACTGTTCCAGAAGCAACTTGCGCACATCAGCATCATCAGAGGCATGTAGATCCACGAACGTGGAGAAGGTGTTGACATTCATAGTGAGCACCTGCCAGACCTTCGGGTCAGGAACGAGACCCAGTATCACCATCATGTGCAGCACGAAGCTTCTTGCTGGCCTCCTCACGGAGCTCTTGAATGAGCCTCTTCTTGTCAGCGTCCGTGATCGGGAAGTCAGGTGACAGTCCGTTGACCATGCTGTCCCACTCGGCGTCCGACAGGCCGCTGGCCCGCGCCATCTCCTCGGGAACGGGCACGTGCTCCCCGCTGATGTCAATGACCCCACCAGCTCCTCCGCCTGACTCGCCCGCAGGCGCCGCCGCCGCGCCGCCGCCGCCAGCAGCCACACCAGCGTCCGCCCCCGCTCCTGCCGCAGCACCACCGCCTTCACACTCGCGATGAGCAGTGAGCGCCTGCAGCAGCGCCGTGAGCGGTTCCGCCAGCGCTGTGCCGACCTGCTGCTGCCAGCCAGGGTGCCCATTGAGCACCTTGGCCACATGCGATGCCGCCGACACCGCAGACTCCGCTGCAGGCGGCTGCGGAGCACGAGCGGCCTTCGCCTTGGCATCCTCAACCATCTGCTTGAGCTCGGCCTCCAGTTTGCCCAGCTGGGCTCTGGAAGACACATATTGTTCCGTGGCCTTCTGCACCGCAACCTTCGCCTTGTCGAAAGAAGAACGAGCCCGCTGCAGTTCGGCCGCCTTGCTATCGATCGCCTGCTGCACGTTTTTGGCCTCTTTGACTGACACCAAACCTTCGAATCCGTTCTCACGCTTCCATCGCAAGTGCTTAAGCTTGTCCCGAGCCGACTGAGAGAGAACAGCTGCGGCCGCATCGAACTGAGCCGTGGGCATCTCCAACCAAACCTGCGCTTGCTCAGCATCGAAGGAAGGTTGCGACTGCTGCTGCAGCCCACTCCCGCCAGACTTGCTCTTGCCCCCATTCTCAGACTTCCAACGAGGACGCTCGAACACAGCAGGAGAGCGAAAAGCCCAGGCGCCGCGGGGAGCCCTCCTCCTCCTCCTCCTCCTCCTCCTCCTCCTCCTCCACCTCCTTCCGTCCCCCTCCGCCCTCCTCCTCTCCTCCTCCCCACCTCCCCCTCCTCCTCCTCCCTCCCGCCTCCGCCTCCGCCCTTCCCCCTTTTCCTCCTCTTTTTTTACCATCCTCCTCCTCCTCCTCCTCCCTCCTCCTCCCACCTCCCTCCTCCTCCTCCTCCTCCTCCTCCTCACTCCTCCTCCTCCTCTCACCCTCCTCCTCCTCCTCCTCCTCCACCCCTTTCCTCCTCCTCCTCCTCCTCCATCCTCCTCCTCCTCCATCCTCCTCCTCCTCCCTCCTCCTCCTCCTCCTCCTCCTCCTCCTCCTCACCCCACTCCTCCTCCTCTCCTCCTCCTGCCTCCTCCTCCTCATCCTCCTCCCTCCTCCTCCTTGACCTCCTCCTCCTCCTCCTCCTCCTCCTCCACCTCTCCATCCTCCTCCTCCTCCTCCTCCCTCCTCCCTCCTCCTCCTCCTCCCCACCTCCTCCTCCTCCTCCTCCTTCCTCCACCCTCCACCCCTCTCGTTAATCCGGGGCGGCCGAGAGGGGTGTCTGCTGTCTGGGGCGTCGCCCCCGCACCCGAGGCCCCGGGGGCCGGACGCTGCCGAGAGGGCCCCTATAAGCCTCGCCGCCGGGCGCGCGGGCCCAACCACGAACCGGGTCCCCAGGAGCGCCGCGCCTCTCACGAGCCCCGCAGGGCCCGGGCCTGCCGATGCCGCGGCTTCCCACCTCTCCAGGGCTGCGGCGGCGCTCCCCCCCCCCCCCCCCTCCCCCCTCGCCTCCTCCTTCCCCCCCCCCCTACCCCCTCGCCCCCAACCCATCTCCTCTCCTTGCCCTCTCCTCCTCCTCCTTTCCTGCCGCAAGCCTCCCCCCCCCCCCCTCGCCCTCGCTCCCCCCTCATTCATGTGTTACTCCGACCCCCTGGAGCAGGCACCTTGGTGCTGGCCGTAGTGACGCAGATGCTACAGATGAACTCTAAAGCTTCCTCAAGAGCGATCGCCTCAGCTGGCGTGGATCAATGTACCGCCCAGCCATGCACAATGGATGAGAAATCTACCCCGGAGGCGTGCGGGCGTGCACTTCAACGTGCCACGCCGCCGCGCAGCAAGATGTTTGCCGCGTGGCCCCGTCGCTCTGGACCAGGATATTCGCATCTTGAACCATTAAGACTTCCATCCTCCTCCTCCTCCTCCTCCTCCTCCTCCTCCTCCGCGCTCAACCTCCTCACTCCTCCTCCTCCTCGCTGCTCCTCCTCCTCCTCTCCTCCTCCTCCTACACCTCATCCTCTACACCTCACTCCCTCAACCTCATCTGCCTCCCACCCTTACCTCCTCCTCCTGCTCCTCCTCCTCCTCCTCCCTCCCCTCCTCCTGCTCCTCCTCCTCCTCTTCCTCAACGTCTCCTCCTCTCCTCCTCCTCCTCCTCCTCCTCCTCCTCCTCCTCCCTCCCGCCCCCAAAAATGTGGGGGTTTTGGCCTCATCATCATCATCATCATCATCATCATCATCGTAATCTTCATCATCATCATCATCATCATCATCATCATCATCATCATCATCATCATCATCATCATCATCATCATCTTTATCATCATCAGCATCATCATCATCATCCTCCTCATCCTCATCTTCATCCTCAGCAGCAGCAGCACGATCATCATCATCATCATCATCATCATCACCATCATCATCATAATAATCATCATCATCATCAGCATCATCATCATCAGCAGCATCAGCATCAGCATCATCATCAGCATCAGCATCAGCATCAGCATCGTCATCATCAGCGGCATCAGCATCAGCATCCTAATCCTCATCATCATCAGCACCATCAGCAGCAGCATCATCAGCAGCAGCAACATTAACATCAGCATCATCATCACCCTCAGCATGCTCATCAGGATCATTAACATCATCATCGTCATCAGTATCATCATTAACAGCATCAGCAGCAGCAGCATAAGCATCATCATCATCATCAGTATCAGCATCATCATTAGTATCGCGCCGGCCCCAAACCGCCTTCCCCCCGCGGAGCGGCTGTAACCCCGACGAGAGACCGGGGGGCGGCGATGGGCGCAAGCCCAAGGAATTCAAAACTGACCAAAGGAACATCTTTTCTCCACGGCAGCGCAGACTCCTGAGGGGGGCCTCAGCCCCCGAAAGATGCAGGGAGGCCCAGTTCGTCGAGGCCTACCTGCACGTGCCCTGGCAGCGGCTCCAGCAGAGATAGAATACAGAAGAGGACGGAGGAGAGGAGGAGGAGGAGCCAAAATGACGTCGGGGGCGGCTACGAAAGGGGAGCGATAATGTGACGCACATCCAATCGCGCCGGCCCCAAACCGCCTTCCCCCCGCGGAGCGGCTGTAACCCCGACGAGAGACCGGGGGGCGGCGATGGGCGCAAGCCCAAGGAATTCAAAACTGACCAAAGGAACATCTTTTCTCCACGGCAGCGCAGACTCCTGAGGGGGGCCTCAGCCCCCGAAAGATGCAGGGAGGCCCCGTTCGTCGAGGCCTACCTGCACGTGCCCACACTACCCAACTTCCGTTTGGTGCGGCTAGCCGAGGGTGGGAGTCGAGCAGAGCGAGACACGGGAGGGCCAAAATATTCAAGAATCTGCGCTGGGAGCCGCTGTGAAATCTTATCCGAAAGCTGCAGCTGCTGGCGAGAGAGCGAGGACCGATTGCGGAGCATCCCAGCTGGCTTCGAATAACGCAGCACAGAAGATCGGCTGAGCCACCTCCCTCGAGCCTGGAGCCTGTCAGCATCATCTTTAAACCACCAAGCATCGTGACTAGGACCGGCACGCCGAAAGGCATGAGGCGTGAGGGGAAGCTTCTCAGAAAAATGCGATCGGCGAAACTGGCGGCACAACTGTTCCCATTGAGCGAGTGAGAGGTCGAGGAGGGGACCGGAGGTGGAGGATCGGGCGAGGGTGAGGACAAGCTTGGAGACCCACTCCCTATCATGAGCGCCCACTACTGTTGAAGCATCATACTGGAAGTTTTTCGCGGGCACATCCTGCGAGGCTGGCGCAACCGTCACGACGACCGGGTCTCCTGCACGACGCGGCAGCGAGACGCGGTCAGCGGCCAGCTGCAAGGCTTCCGTCGGCCGGAGGTAACAGTCCACCGCGATCCAGGCGGCAGCGGCGGCCACCTTGCCCAGGTGCCCGCAGTTGTGGAACCAGAAGTCTGCGCAGAGCCAGATGATCTCCAGCGGCAACGAGTCCCTCACCTTGTCGGGGTTCGCCCGGCCAAATCCGTGGAGGGCAGCACGAGCGAGAGGGAGCGTCGCCGGCGATCGGGCTGGCAACCCGATGCAGTAGGCCGTGCCGAACACGGCGTACCGGGCGGCGCTCACGCTGTCGCCGCGAAGGAACAGCATGTCGAGGTAGCCGTCAAGGACGCGGTCCCACCCGTCAGCGGTGGCGGGCAGCTGCCCGTGGAGGCCCGCCCAGGCCCGCACGTCAGAAGGCCCGGCGGTAAGCCGAAGCCGTGGCAGGCCGCACAGCCGCCCGCCGGCAGACGCCCGGCTCGGACCCGTGGTGGCGCTCGCGCGCGGCAGCGCGGCGCCGCCGCTCTCGCCGCTGCTCGTCGGGCTCGACGATGGGCGGCAAAGGCCTCGAGCTCGACGGTCCAGTGGTCCCCGTCCCAATGCTCGATCGCGCCCTCCCAGCCGAGCCGACACCTCGACCCGACTGGCGCGAGGTCCACGCGTCGCCCGCCGGGCCAGCTCTCGACGCCCGCCGCGGCTGCCAGGCGTCGCTCCCAGCAGGCGGCGAGGGGAGCCTCCCGCGCCTGGCGCCAGGCCCTCGGCGGGGCGGCATGCCCGAGCACGTCTGCAAGAGCGCGGCACAGCTCAGGAGGATAAGCCGCAGCGTAGGCGGTGCGCCACTCCGAGGGCTGGCCCGCCAGTCGGACTTTCCCCTGGAGCCGGACGTGCGGTGCCCCGGGGCACGGGCAGCGCCGCGCGAGCCCCCCGGCGGAGGGCAGGGTGGTGGCGATGGCCGTCGGCTTCTTCCAGGGGGCGCCGAACGCGCACATGTCGAAGACCAGGTGCGCGGCGCCGAGCTTCCTGAGGGCTCGGGCGATCCCTCGGTGCTGGAACAGCCGCGACCGGGCGGGGTTCTCCAGCACCACGTGGACGCCCATGCGGTAGCAGAGCTCAAGGATGCGAACGGTGAAATCGACGCACCTCGTCGAAGGCGGAGAAGCCAGCCCCGTAGTCCGGGCCGGTGTCCACCCCGTGCACGGCGCGCCGAGCAGAACGGCCCAGATGGCCCCCGCCCGAATCCACCGCACAACTTCTGTAGCAACTTTACGATTGAGAAGATCGTGATGCCGACCGTGGCGCACATCGACAGGAACTGCGACGCGGAGGCCCAGCTCGGCGGCGGCGGCTGTCGCCCGCCCGCACCCGGCAAAGAGCTCCACGACGGCGGGCCGGGCCCGAGCGACGTCAGGGACTCGGCGGCCTCCAGTTCGCGCTCGGCCGTCAGGTGGCCCCCGCAGGGTTCCTGACCGCGCCGGGCGGCCCATGAGGTCCTGCTGTCGGTCGTGGTCCGCCCCGGGGTCGGCGCCGGGGGAGGCAGCCGACGGTCCCAGGACCCTGGGCCCGGCGCCCGCGGCAACCTCGCGCGGGCCCCGGGGCTCAGGAGCCGACCGCTCCCACTCTGGTCCGACGGCGGCCGCGAGGGGAAGCCCGCGAAGGCCTGCGCCTGAAACGCGCTGGCCAGGGCGCAGCCATCCTTGGTAGGCGAGCCTCGAGTCCTCGTCGGACGGGTTCCTGTCGGTCTCCACGTAGCGCCGGTGCCAGTACAGGCCGCCGGCGAGCTGCGCGGCCGCCGCGCGCCGTACCAGCCCCAGCAGCTCCGCGTCCCGCGCCCGTCCTCGATCAAAGGCGAGGGTCTCCGCGAGGTTGTCCCCGAAGCTGAGGACGCGGTGGCCGTGCGAGCTCGGCTGCTCCAGCTCGCGGTGGAGCCCGAGGAGGGCAGCCCGCGCCTCCTTGCAATGGATGGCGGCCTTCCGCCTCCAGCGACCCACCACCAGGCGCCTCCACCGCCTCGGCTCCACGAACGAGTCGGCGACCATGGGGACGAGGCCGGTGACCTCCCGCTGCACGCGCGGCTGCTTGCCGTGGTGCCGGTCGCCCGCGCGAACGACGCCCGGCTGCTCGTCGAGCTCGCGCTGGAGCGCAGAGTCCAGCTCCTCGTCGACCCACTCGGAGAACGAGCCGGGGGCCGGGGGGCCCGCCACCAGGCAGCCGCGCAGCGTCTCCAGGTCGGCTCGAGCCGTCGAGTCCGTCGGCTCCACGAAGCGCCAACGCTCACGCCAGACCGCAGTTGGCCAGAGCTCGGCGGGCGACGCCTCGGCGCAGTGAAGCGCGTACCCCTCCGTCGACGCATCGCTGCAGCAACAGCGGGGCATAAAAAATAAAGGGCAATGGGCGCCGCGACGGGTCCACCGTGGCGAAGAAGTGGCAAACAGCAGCCCACGGCAAACCGCCAGCGCTGCCAGTGCAGCAACCGCGGGCCGGCCAGAAGGCCGGACCACGTCGCGACCACCCAGTGCCCCCGAAACCTGTACGCCCTCGCCGAAAGCAGGGCGAAGGGCGCACCGCCCGCAGGCTGAAAAAAAAAAAAAAAAAAAAATAAAAAAAAAAAAAAAAATAAAAAAAAAAAGAAAAAAAAAAAAAAGTGGTGCGCGAGATGGCCGAGGAGCTGCCGCACGTGTTCCCGGGCTGAGCGAACCCTCCTTCGCAGAGCACCTTCGCCGGAGAGCCAGCCAGAAAACATAAAAAAAAAAAAAAGAACAAGAAAAAAAAAGAAAAAAAAAAAAAAAAAAAAAACAAAGAGCGCCAGGAACGCGTCGGCTTCTGGCGGACCCACCGCCGGGCCCCGTCGAACAGGAGCCCGATGGCTTCAAAGTCCTGCGTCGGATCCACCCGCTCGTGGAGCACGAAGCCGGCCTTCTCGAGCTCGTCCACCACCTTCTGGTGCAGGGCGGCCACGGTGCTCCTGTCGGAGCCGAGGACGTTGGCGTTGTCCACGTACGGCGCGCAGACCGCGACACCCGGGCCCAGCGGAGGCGGCGGCTGCCTGTCGCCGACCAGCACCGACGGCAGGCCCAGCGCCTCCTGCGCGCGTCTCCACGCCAGCGAGACGGCGCTGTGGCAGAAGTAGAGCGCCCAGCTCCACCCCATCGGCAACCCGCCGAAGCAAGCCTCCCGTGGGGTCTCTGGGGAGACCGGCACGTCGTGCCCGACCTCGGGGTCGAAGACGGCGTCGACGCCGACGTCGCCGGCGAGCCTGACGCGCCCCAGGCCGAAGTAGTGCGACACCGTCGGCGCCAGGAACTGGTAGAAGCCGTCCTGCAGGTCCACGGAGGCGCCCCACAGCGAGGGCCCGTCCGCGGCGGGCTGGCCCCCGTGCGCCGGGTCGAGTACCAGCGACGCCATCGCGCTGTTGGTGGCGAGCCGCGAGTGGGGCGCTCGCCTGTGGAGCGCGTTGGCTGGCCGGCAGTCCAGCACCATACGCAGCATGCCCGTCTTCTTCTGCACGAAGAAGATCCCTGCTCGAGAGATGACCTTCCTCCGGTAGGTGATGAGCCCCGCCGCCTCCAGCTTCTCGAGGAGCCCGTCCAGCTGGTGGCGGCTGCGGAGGAGGCGCTGGTCCCAGTGCGGCAGGGTCGCTTCCTCCGGGAGCTCGTCGGAGCCGAGGGCGATCCGCTCGGGGTGGAGCAGGAACTCGCGAGCCTCGTCGTCCACCAGGTCCGCGGTGTCCCGCGGCCGGAGGGCTCCTCGAGTGACCGTGAGCTTCGTGCTGTCGTACGGCGCGACGCTGATCGAGACGTCCGGGTCGTACATGTCCTTTGTCTTGAGAATTTCCTTGAGCGCCCCGTCCGGGCACAGATCAAACTCGTCAGGCCTAGGACCAGCAGCAGATGCTGTGGTCGCCAGGCGGCGCCAGACGGCCTGCTGGCATGGCGGCAGCTGGCCCCCTGGCGGGTGGTGGTCAGGCCTCCGCGGCGGCGGAAGACCCTTGGCCCGGGCGCCGGCCAGAGCGTTGAGCGAGGCGGCCGCGTCGATGGCGAGCTCCCGCCCCGTCCTGTCCAGCGCGCCGAACTCGTCGGCGACGGAGGCCGACCGTTGCCCTCGGGCGCCACGCGGCAGCACCAAAGGAAAAGCGCCCCGAGGAGGACGCAGCGCCATCCCGCGCAGCGCCGAGCCCGCCGAGGGCCCGCGTGCACCGGCGGCGCCTGGGGAGGGGGACGTCCCCTGCCCCCTGCTACTTGCCTCCTCCAGGCTGGCCCTTCTTGCCGGTCTCCTCGGCGAAGAGCCTCTGCTGCTTCAAAGTGAACGCCTCTGCCTTCTGCTCCTCCGCGATGAACTTCGCGAAGTCCCCTGTCGTGACCGGCGCGCCGGCGTCCAGCCGGCTCGCCAGCATCACTCCAGGCCCCTGAAGTCGGGCGCCTTGGGGTTGCGGTGGACCCCCCGCTCCAGAAACAGCACCCTCCTGGCGAGCGCCTCCGTGCCCGCGAGCTGGTACGCGTCGACCTGGTCGAAGCACACCAGGTGGTGCAGGATGGACACCAGCGACGCATGATGGTGCGAGACCGCGCTCTCCCTGGCGATCCCGCTCATGCGAACCCAGTGCTCGTGATACGCCGAGAGGTCCTCCCCGCTCGCGCGGATGTTCGTCAGCAGCTCGACCACCGCCGACGGCCCGCGGAAGGGCCAGTCGTCGCCCGCCGCCCCCGAGCCCGCAGAGCCAGCTGCACCAGCGGCAGGCGGCCGGCGCTCCTTCATCTCGGCGAGGGCGTCGCGGAAGCCGAGCGCCCGATGCCCGCGAGCGTCGCGCTCGATCGCCAGCACCCTGGGGTCGCGGCCGGCCCCCGAGCGCTTCTCCTCGATCCACGCGCTCAGATCCGACATCTGGACCCGCTCGACGGCCGTCCACCTGCCGTCGTCGATCAGGGCCAGGGCGGCCGATCCCCTCTGGACGAAGCGAGTCGGGTTGAGGGTGATCGGCACCGCGACTGCCTCCCCGAACGAGTCGGCGCCTGGGTCTGCCACCACCCACTGCGCCTGCGCTGCCCCAGGGGCGGGCACCACGCCGCCCAGGAGCCCCGCCAGTGCTGTGGCCTGGCGTTGCAGCTCCGCCAGCTCCTCCTCCGTGAGGGGGTCGAAGAGGAACACATTGTTCCGAACCCGGTCGGGCACCGGGCAGCCGCGCGTGAGGGGGACGACCTGGTGCACGGCGAGGTCGATCACCTGCACCGAGTGGGTTGGCGTCGCCCCCGCCCACTTCGCGCCATCTGTCAGCTTCGCCAGCAAAACGCGGTGGTGCCACCGAAAGTTCGGGTCGTCGTCGTAGTTGATCGCCACCTGGGGCGGCTCGATGTCCAGCGCCACCTGCGCCATCACAGCTTGCGGCTCCGCGGCCGCCAGGTCTCAATCTCCGATGGCGTCGTCGATCCCGACGGCGAAGTCGCGCCCGCTGCCGTGAGCGCCAGAGGAGGGCTCCCAGCAGGACGAAGATGACGGCCAGGCTCGAGAGGCTGGAGGGGGGCGGCCGGGCCCTCTCCAAAGCTGGCGCCGCCAGCGGCAGCCCCAGCGACGCGGCCGTGACCCCACAGCCGGCAGGCGCGGGCCCCGTACAGGCCGAGCGCGCCGATGACGAGGCCGCCGAGGGCCCACCACGCGCCCGTCCAGCCGCCTCCGCAGCTGAGAGACGGGCAGGCCGGCGCGACCAGCGCCGGGCACGCCGGCACCACCGGCGCCGGGCAGGCCGGGCACGCCGGCGGGGCGCACGCGGGACAAGGAGGGCAGGCGGCCTCCTCCCACGTGCAGTGGCCGACGCGCGCGTCGGCAGCCGGCTGCGCCGGCTCGGGGGAGCCCAGCCACGAGCCGACGAAGGCGCCCAGCGAGGCGGCAATCGCGGCGAACGGGCTGGAGCGAAGCATTCACCCTGGTTTGGCTCGCTGAGCCAAAGCAGCTTGAGCCAAAATGACGTCGGGGGCGGCTACGATAGGGGAGCGATAATGTGACGCACATCCAATCATCATCATCATCATCATCATCATCATCATCATCATCATCATCATCATCATCATCATCATCATCATCATCATCATCATCATCATCATCATCATCATCATCATCATCATCATCATCATCATCATCATCATCATCATCATCATCATCATCGTCATCGTCATCGTCATCGTCATCCTCATCATCGCATCATCATCATCATCATCATCATCATCATCATCATCAATATCAATAAGTATCATCATCAATAAGTATCATCAGCATCAGCCTCATCAATCTCATCGTCGTCACCATCATCATCTCAAGCATCAGCGTCTCATCAGCATCATCATCATCATCATCATCATCATCAACATCATCATCAGCATCATCATCATCAGCATCATCATCATCGTAATCATCATCTGGAGCGAAAACTCGTCCCCAGACTATGTTCTTGCTGTTTTTCAATATTCCTCCCGTAGGGGGACAAGCCCGACTTGGCGCTATCCCCAAGATCGTGCGAGGCACGTGAATGGACATTACGGACGTCAAGAGCGCGGGACCGATGCCCACAGGAATACTGCACGCTTCGTCCAGGGACAGATCGTGGGGCACCAACGGCAAACATCCAGGGCCTCCCGAAGCCCACGAGCGAGCCAGGAAGGAGGGGACGAAGAGCTTTCACGGCAGGCTGGGAGTCTTCACGACATACGTAACGCTGCATCCTGTCTCGGTTGGCACACAAGCATCGCGCTTTACATTCCCCTGTCCCCCCTCCGATACCTTGCCGACGTTTTCCACCCGCTGACAAAAGCGTTGAGCGCGGAGGCAAGGACACGGGGAGGCAACTTCCTGGCGACCATATCCAGACTGAGGAAGGTACTGAGGGTGACGGAGCCGGGGTAATCAGAATACTATTTGCGCACTCTTGCCAGAAGAGTCATGCAACTGGACCTGTGGTTCTTCATCACCTCGAAGTAAGCCTCAGCCTGGATACAGCAGGCAAGAGACTCTCTCGGGACCAGCTCCAAGCCCCGACAAGAATCCAGCACACTCTGAAGGGTTACGTATATCGAAAAATGAAAAGCTTGCCACCACGGTGAGTGACTGCCGAGTCATAACACTCGGGGATGGTTCGGTGGAAATATTCGCTGCTGCTGGCGATACGAACGAACACGGCAGCATCGACATGGAGCAGGAGTTGGCGGAACTCGTGCTCGAATCCGAGATCTTTCCGTTGGTGCAACAGGTTCGTGGATAACGCGTGAATCGGCCCACAGGTAATACTCTGAAGAACGTAATGATCGGCACGACGAGCAGAAGTGGAGGGAGGATGAACGTGGGCCACGTGGCCAACAACTGGAAAGAAGAACGTGTTGCACGGCAGCACGTTCTGAGCGAAAGAGAATATCAGGCAGGGGACGAGGAGGCAGCAGGAATGCCTGGAGGAAGAAGGAGAGAGCAGGACGCGGAAGGACGAAACAGAGCAGGAGGGCCCGTAGGATGAGGAAACAGGAGGAGGAGGACGAGGAGGACGAGGATGGAGGAGGAGGGTGGAGGAGGAGGAGGATGGAGGAGGAGGATGGAGGGACGGTCATCGACGCGCACTTTGTTGGGGGGCCGCGAGCTGGTCGCGAGCAAGGAGCCGACTGCCGGAAGCGCGGGGCAGGGCCGCGCGCTCCGGCGCACCGCGCCCGCCTCGAGGACGAAGAGGGGCTCCTCCTTCTCCTCCAGGACCTTGAACTCCCCGTAGAAGGCAACTGAGGGGCAGTGTGTGGGGGAAAAACAGAAACTCCAGGAATCTGGACACGAGTTTGGGAGAGAGCAGTAGATCCAGGACGCTGGACACACTCCTTCTCCTCCTCCTCCTCCTCCTCCTTCTTCCTCCTCCTCCTCCAACTCCTCCTCCAGGACCGTGAACTCTCCGTAGAGGGCAACTGAGGGGGCAGCCCTGTCGAATCTTACCTACGACGATCGAGGATCGAGGCTCAAGGATGTTGGAAATTTCGGGCGTCCTGGGGCCTCCAGGAGGCCTCCGGGGACCTCCGGACGGGCGGCTCTTGCCCCTCTGGGGCCTCGAGGCCGTCACGGGCCGATCCAACTCGGGAAACATCGCATCTGAGGAGGGCTCGACAGCTCCAGGCGTCGTGATCCTTTCAGGGCGTCGGAACTCGGGAGGAGTACCCCAATGCAGTCGCAGTAGGACGCGTGAGGGTCGCTCCTGCTCCTCCTCCTCCTCCTCCTCCTCCTCCTCCTCCTCCTCCTCTTCTCCCTTCCCCCCCTTTCTCCTCCTCCTCCCTCCTCCCGGTCCTCCTCCCTCCTCCTCCTCCTCCTTCCTCCGTCCAGGACCCGGAAACTCTCCGTAGAAGGCAAACTGGAGGGTTGCAGCCCCTGCCGAATCTTAACCTTACGACGATCGAGGATCGGAGGCTTCCAAAGATGTTTTGGAAATTTAGGGCGTTCACCTTGGGGGGCCTCCAGAGGCCTCCCGGGGGACCCCGTCCCCACAACCCCCCATCACCCGGAAGCGGGCGGCTCTTGCCCCTCTGGGGCCTCGAGGCCGTCACGGGCCGATCCAACTCGGGAAACATCGCATCTGAGGAGGGCTCGACAGCTCCAGGCGTCGTGATCCTTTCAGGGCGTCGGAACTCGGGAGGAGTACCCCAATACAGTCGCAGTAGGACGCGTGAGGGTCGCTCCTGCTCCTCCTCCTCCTCCTCCTCCTCCTCCTCCCCTCCTCCTCCCCTCCTCCTCCTTCTCCTCCTCCTCCTCCCCTTCTTTCGCCTCCTCCTCCTCCTCCTCCTCCGCCTCCTCCTCCTCATCCTCCTCTTCCTCCTCGTTCTCCTCCTCCTCCTCCTCCTCCTCCTCCTCCTCCTCCTCCTCCTCCTCCTCCTCCTCCTTCGATCCGGAATCGAAGTGCGAGCGTTGGGGATAACAGCAACTCCAAGAAACGGGACGCACGCGGAGCTGGATCCTCGTGCGGAGCACTGCGGAGGCCGCGCCCTCGATGCCCATGCGGAGGGCCGGCGTGCCCGTCCACACGAGGGTTAGGTCGGGCGTGTTCTCCCACAGGCAAGTTTTTGAAGAACAAGTTAAACATTGGTCGTGATATATGTGCCAAGCATGATCAAAAATACTCAAAAAAAAACGTCCCCCGACAGGTTTTGACTGTTTCTATCTATTCCTCCTGTAAAGGGACACGCCCGACCTAACACGAGGGCCGGATGCTTGAGAGAGAGATGCAGCCACATGTGATGTGGCCATGCGGACGCCATGACAATGGACGCCCGAACAATCCTATCAGTGAATTACAAACAAGTGCTGAACAGGTTCGAAAAATAGTTCGCGCGCGCGGGGCGGCCCCGGCAAGGTCCCGGCAAGTCCCCGGCAAGTCCCCGGCAAGGTCCCGGGCCAGAGATGCCGGAGTTCTGTTTCGGAGTCCAAGAGGGCTCCAGATCGGTCCAAGAGGGCCCCGAGAAGCTTTCTAGACGGTCCAAGAGAGGCCCGAGACGGCCAAAGATCGCCCGAAGACGCCCCAGATGGCCCCAAGACAGCCCAAGAGGCCTCCAAGACGCTCCAAGGGCCTTCCAAGAGGCCTCCGAAGAGGGCCCCAAGTTGCCAAAATCGTTGATTTTCATTGTTTTTTTCGATTTTTTTTGCGTTCTGGCCTTTTCGCTTCCGGACGCTCAAAGAGGGCCCAAGAGGCCTTCAAGACTGCTCCAAGACGGCCCACGAGGCTCCCAAGACGGCCCCGGAACGGCCCAAGAGCGCCCCCCAGACGGCCCAAGTGCTGCCCAAGGCGGACCAAGAGGCCCCAAGACGGGCCCAAGAGGGGCTCAAGAAGGGAACCGAGAACTGAAAAATCGAGCCCTCCGCCCCAGAAGGCGCCCAGGACCCCGAAAGAGGCCCCAAGAGACTCTCCAAGACACCCACAAGACGCCCCAATAAGCTCCCGTGAGGCCCCAAGAGGACCAACAACGTCAGGCCCCAGGCCCCAAGAGGACCAACAAATACCGCCAAGAGCCCGCCGAGAGCCCCCCAAGAGACCGTCACGAGAGCTCAGGAGGCCCCCTGGAGGCCTCCCGAGTTCTCCAAGAGGCCTAAAAAGAGGCGCCAAGAGGCCCCAAACGGCCCCACCGAGGCTCCAAGAGGCCACGAACGCGCAAGCACACGCCTGCGATGGCACAATACGGGCCGGCGGAATGAGCGAAGCGATTAATGATTGAAACATATGTTTTACATGTTTAAGACATATTTGGAACATGTTTTAGTCATATGGAAATTATTGTTAAGTCGGGCATGTCCCCCTATAGGCAGATTTTGGACGAAAAAATAATCAACAAATACGCCAAAATGGCCAAAAAGATTCAAAACCTCGTCCCCAGACTATGTTTCGACTATTTTCGAAATTCCTCCTGTAGAGGGACAGGCCCGACTTCAAATTATTTGGCAACACGCTTCCTCTCCATTGATCGCCGTCCGCAAATGTAGCCTGCGCTCGCCCTGGCCAGCCGAGTCAGTTGCGTCAAGCTCTCTGGCACCTGCCGGGCAACCTCCTGCCCACGAGAAACTCCTCGAGTCCTGAAGTGCAGCCTGTGAACAAGTCGTCGTTTTTTATTCGTTGTTTTGCCGATCGGCGCGGGCCCTCGTACTCCTCCCCGCCCCCCTGGAGTAGATCTTGGCTGTTTTTGCCGCCTGTTTCGAACAGGTGGAGCCCCTCCCCCCTGGGACGCACTGTTGCAAACAGTCGCACTAAGCAGAGGTCCAGAGCCAGATCCCCCCCCTCCCCCCCTCCCCTTCCACCCAATGTCGAAACGCCGAGTACAAAAACAGTGAACGTTTTTTATTCGGCGTTTCGACGTTGGGCGGAAGAAGGGGAGGGGGGGGGGGTCTGGCTCCGGACCTCTGCTCGGTGCGACCATTTGGGACCATGCGTCCTATGGGGGAGACTCCACTTGCTCGAAACGGGCGCCAAAAACAGCCAAGATCTACCCCACGAGGGGGGGGGAGGGGGGGTGCAAGGGCCCGCGCCGATCGGCAGAAGAATGAACAAAAAACGCTCACAAGACTGTGTTTGTTTTGGGACTGGCCAAGTATGCCCTGGTGACGTGATCCAGCTGCCTCAAAATTGTAATTCAATCCAGGCGGATACGTCGGGTTCGTGTCGGGCCGACTTCGGCTTGGTTTCTGACACCGCGGGGATCGTCCAATCTTGAATTATCGGCCGTTTCCGAAACGTCCAAATCGTTCCACATCGAATGATTCTGGGTCGCCCGCGGCGTTCAAAGTTGAACGCCGCTGGCGGGATCGCCGCCTGTCGACACGACACGAACCCACCGTACCGGTGCAGTTTATGCAGCAACTGTCAGACCATCAGTCGCACCCGCGCCTCCCCCGACCCCTCACCCATATGCGATGAGCCTGGTGAGCGTTCACCTAGCTCACTGTCTCTCGTGCCGTCAACCTGTCGCACGCTTGATCACAACTCCCTGGGGTGCAGCGTGTATCGCCACTCGGATCAAGGCGAGGCCTCGATGAGCAAGTGCAGTGCGGCAGATACCAGTTGCCGCTCGGAACGCGGGACAAAATGAGCGGACTGTCGTCGGCACTCTCCGATCCCTCCTCAAGCGCGCGTCCTCCTTCCCGACTGTATACTGATTACGGTGAGTTTCAGATAGCTACACCTGTGTCGCGACAAGCCTGGTATTCCTGAACATTACAAGACCTCTATGGGACGTTGTCCAGACCAGCACCTCGAGCAAGACGTCTGCCCACAAGTGATCAAGTGCAGAGAACCTGAGTTGAAGCACGAGTGCGCATACATTGCAGTCGGGGCGTGCCCTGCGGTAAAGAGATTCCTGATTGACGGCGCGCTGATGTGGCAAGACGGGGTAAACTCGACGACGGATCAGAATCCGGCGCCTCGCGGCCAGCAAAGTAACGACTGCAAAGAGTAGTAGCTTTGGCCCTTCCGAGGCAAGAGTACTACTCAGGCATGAGTGCACCCTGCGCAGGGGACACTGGCAGTCTGAGCCAAGAACCAGCGCGTGTCCTCCTCTGGCACCAGGCCGCCAGCTCGGGCTGCGACGCGCCGCACACGCACGGCACCGTGGGGCAACATGCGGCTCCTCACGGCACCGCACGACACCTGGCCAACATCGGACCTCACAGGACCACGGACGGAGATGCTCGGCTCCATGCTGCTACCGAACGGCACCGCCACCTCTCACAGCACGGAGTCGGACCCTGGGCACCAGGCACGCAGCAGACAGGGGCAGCACGGCAGCGCGCACGGCAGCAGGGCACCAGAGATCGGCTCGCGGGGCACCGCGCGCGCGCAGCACCACATTGGTGCCACTGCATATGGCACCGGACGTGCGGGCACACACCGGCACGGCCACGCCCTCTGCAGAGGACCTCCCGGGAGCTGCTGCACCCGACGCAAGCGAGGGGCACGGCAGCGAGAGGGCGGCAGCCGAGGCTGCTCGGCGAGCGCGTGTGGCCCCCGACGTCGGAGCTGCCCGAGAGGCAGGCGCGCGGCACCGCAGAACTCCAGCAGCAGGGCCCCGATGAGGTGGTACATGTCCTCCCCCCGCCGTTCGCCGGGGCGCGGAGACAGCAGCGGTCGGCAGCCTGCACACCTCAGAGGCGGCTGGACAACCGAGCGAAGCAATCAAGAACCCCCCCCGTGTGATCGACAGCACCGAAACGGGAATGCATGATTCGCGGGGACGGATTTGGCGGAACGATGCCTTTAGCACCGCCCCAAGCCAAAACAAAACAATGATGATCCCCCCCCCCCCCCCCCCCCGCGACCGAAATCTACAGTAAGGACTGGCGGTAAGAACGCAAGAGCATTGAACGCCGAAGATAGCGAACTGCCAACACCCTGAATCGCCTGTTGCGCGCTAGCGCGAAATTCCTGAGGGGGCCTCTGGAAATATGCGCCTCGACGGCCGAGAGCCCGACAATTCCTCACCGCCTCTCCTTCCTCCTCATGGTCCCTTCCTCCTCGCCTCCCCGTTCCTGTGCGATTCCTGCAGCAATCCCCAATGAGAAATTGATTTCCGTCGGCCGTTCTAGGGGGTGGTCAAACCCAGGGTGTCGCACCCGCCCCGCACGGAGCGTTATCTTGGCACCAGGGAGCGCCACAAAATTCGCCAGCCCAACGGGCCAGTAGCTGCCCCAGAGCCACTTGACAGGGGGGCATGCCAGGAGGACGCGCCACGGAACACCCCAAGGGACGCGCAAGGGGACCTGCCAGGTGACGTGCTATGGGGACGCACCGCGGGACGTGCCAAAGGGAACTCGCTACGCAACGTGCCAATGGACGTGCCACGGGACGTGCAAAAAGATGCGCCGCGCCACGTGCCAGGGGGACCCGCCACGGGACGCGCCACGGAACACGCCAAGGAACGTGCAAGGTTGCAATGCTGAATGTGCCGATCTTGACGTACCGTGCCAAGGGCTGTGCTGTGCTGCGGCGTGCTGAATTGCGATGTGCCATGCCCCAAGTGTGCTCTATAGCGTTGTGGATCGAGTCCTCCTTTGCATCCGAGTCCTGACCGAACTGATCTGGATCTTAAGCTCGAGCTGCCTGAGCACACAGTAGCTGCCCAAGAGCTGATAGACAAGGGGACACGCCAGGGGGACGCGCCGCGGAACGTCCCAAGGGACGCGCCAGGGGACGTGCCAGGGGACGTGCCAAAGGGACGCACCGCGGGACGTGCCAAAGGGACGCGCTACGGAACGTGCCAATGGACGTGCCACGGGACGTGCCAGGGTACGCGCCGCGCCACGTGCCAGGGGGACTGGCCATGGGACGCGCCACGGCACGTGCCAACGGAACGTGCCAAGGCACGTGCCAAATTGCAAGGCTGAGTGCATCGATGTTGATGTACGGTGCCAAGGGCTGTGCTGTGCTGAGCCGTGCTGAACTGCGATGTGCCAGGCCGCGAGTGTGCTCTATAGCGCTGTGGGTCGAGTCCTCCCTTGCATCCGAGTCCTCACCGAACTGATCTGGATCTTAAGCTCGAGCTGCCTGAGCACACAGTAGCTGCCCCAGAGCTAGTTGAAATTGAAACGTGCGGGACGTTCAATCACCGACCTCAAAAGAAAAAAAAAAAAAAAAAAAAAAAAGTAAAACAAAAAAAAAAAAAATTCAATAAAAAAAAAACAAAAAAAAAAAAAAAAAACAAAAAAAAAAAAAAAAAAAAAAAAAAAAAAACAAAAAAAAAAAAAAAAAAAAAAAAAAAAAACAAAAAAAAAAAAAACAAAAAAAAAAAAAAAAAAAAAAAAAAAAAAAAAAAAAAAAAAAAAAAAAAAAAAAAAAAAAAAAAAAAAAAAAAAAAAAAAAAAAAAAAAAAAAAAAAAAAAAATAAAAAAAAAAAAAAAAAAAAAAATGAGAAAAAAAACAAAAAAAAAAAAAAAAAAAAAAAAAGAAAAAAAAAAAAAAAAAAAAAAAAAAAAAAAACAAAAAAAAAAAAAAAAAAAAAAAAAAAAAAAAAAAAAAAAACAAAAAAAAATAAAGCAGACTAAGCTCCGAAACGGAACGACATGAGACGGGGCGCAGGCTCACGGACGCGCCACGGGATGTGCCAGGGGCGCAATAGATGATTCGCAAGGGGGCGTGCCAAGGAACGTATCAAGGGACGTGCCCTGGACGTGTCAGGGACCTGCCACGGGAGGCGCCAAGGCGCGTGCCATGGAACGGCCAGAGGATGTCATGCCACGGGAAATTGCAAGGGGCGCGCCACGGAACGGGCAGGGGAAGCGCAAAGGGACGAGCCAGGAGACGCGACAGAGGACGAGCCAGGGAGCGTGCCACGCCAAGTGGCGTGCTAGGGCGACCTGGACACCCGCCTGGGCGACCTGGACACGTGGAAACAAGCGACTCGCTCGAAACATCCCCAAGGCATCCTCGTGTTGTACATCCTCCTGGGCGACCTGGACACGTGAAACCAAGCGTCTCGCTCGAGACGTTCTCGACACCTCCTCGTGCTAGACATCTGCCAAGGCAACCTGGACGCATGAAAACAAGCGGTCGCTCACCACATCCTCAAAACATCCTCATCCTAGACATCCGCCTGGGCGAACTCGACACGTGAAAACAAAAGGGTCGCTCACGACATCCTCAACACATATTCTGTTAGACGTCCGCCTGGGTAACCTGGGCATGTAAAAACAAGCGTTTCGATCGAGACGTTCTCAACAGCTCCTCGTGATAGACATCCGCGTGGGCGACCTGGACACGAGCGCTTACCTTAAGACGTTCTCAACACATCCTCATGCTAGACATCTGCCTGGGCGACCTGGACACGTGCAAACAAGCGCCTCGATCGAGACTTCCTCAACAAATCCACATGCTAGATATCTCCCTGGGCGACCTGGACGCGTGACACCAAGCGTCTCGCTCGAGAGATGCTCGAGATCTGGGCACGTGAAAACAAGCATTTCACCTGAGACATCCTCTAAATTATGGTCCCCAGGAGAGGAACAACATATAATACAAAAGAAGCGTTTCGCTCGAGACATCCTCAACAAGTTCTGAAAAAACAAGCGTTTCGCTCGAGACATCCTCAACATCTTAATTCGCCAGCCCTACGCGACCTCGCTATTCACCGAAAATAACTTCGATTTCGCCGGCCTTACAGCCGTCGATTCTGGGGGGGACCCCTAAAAAACCCTGGGCCCGTGCCATTTCCAAGAAAAACAATAAATCCTTCTGCAAAACAAGCGCGGGGCTCGAGACATCCTCGAGATTCCTGCGCGCAGGACGCGCCATCCTCGAGCGGACATGCAAAAAGTCAACCTTTCCATATTTCTCGTGAAAATAAAAACGTTCGGGCCTCCGCACATCGCTGTTTAGTGGGGACTCTCCGCGAAACGCTCCGCACCCTCTTTTTTACAAAAGGAAAACGGGGATCTGCGGACTCTGTTAGGCAACGAGGATCCGAGATGGGGGGCACATTTTCCTCCATCGGGCACGCGCGAAACGCATTTGTTCCACGCCGAATGGGATTTTACATCGTTTTCTATCAAGCGGACATTCGCCGGCCCACCTCAGCATGGCACCGGGGGCAGGCTTACCAACTAAAAGAGAACCCTGGGCCGGAGCCCTTTAATAAACCCTGGGCCCCGGCCCTTTCCAGGAACCCAAGAAAATATTCAAACATGACTCAAAAAATAATCAAAAAATCCTCCCCAGACGATGTTTGCACTATCTTTGAAGATTCCTCCTGTAGAGGGACGTGCCCGACTTAATGCTCATGTCGTCTTCGCAGCCCGGTCGCCCCTTCTCCTACTCGCTTTACCTCTTGGTCTTTTTCAGCCCCTCCCCCGGGCGCTGGGAGGGGCATCGAGGGCTTCGACCACTCGTGCTGACAGAGTCTGCAGATGCGAGGCTTCGAAGAGGAGGAGGGCGCGCCCTGAGCCTGAGCGGTTATGGGGACCCCTTGCCGTTGTGCTCACCTCTGTGCCCCAGTGGGCTTCTCTTCCCTTCGCCTTTCCCTCCACTCTCCGGTGCACGCACTGGCACCTCGTTCTCTGTCACTGATCGGGCGCTGCGTTCCGATCTCGTGTTTTTTTCTCTCGGACCGGCCACGGGGACGCTACAGCCCACCCGTGCGCTGGAGCCCGCGCAACGTCAGCGAGGGCGCGCCCTGCGCCCCAGACCAGCGCCTCGCGACCTCGCGGCAGGCCGCCCGGCCAAACCACGGGGCCCCACCTGGTGACACAAGAGGCACCGATGCCGCTACCCCCCGGACCTCTCCTGGGGTGCGCTCTGACCAGAATCTCGAGGCGAATCCAGCGGTGGCGACGAGGGCCTCCCAGGAGGCCCAAAGATAGGAAGACGGGCGAGGGGGTAGAGGTACGTATGGGTAACTACCTCCTCCTCCTCCTCCTCCTGCTCCTCATCCTCCTCCTCCTCCTCCTCCTCCTCCTCCTCCTCCTCCTCATCCTCCTCCTCTGACCCACCGCCTCGCGGCGGGCCGCCCCAACGGGGCCCCAGCGCGGCTGCGGCCGCGGCGGCGGCCGACGGCTAGGCGCGCCTGCCGGACCCCCCCCCGCGCAGCATCGCCCTGGCCCGCCGAGCCTCCCGCGCCGCCGGCGCGCTGTCGGGCTCCAGCCGGAGGAGCTGGCGGAAGTCCTCCAGCGCCAGCGACCAGTCTCCCGCTGGCGAGGCTCGGCGCCGCGCGCGGGCAGCTCAAAAGCGCCGCTCTTTGAACTCCTCCTCCTCCTCTTCCTCCTCCTCCTCCTCCTCCTCTCCTCCTCCTCCTCCTCCTCCTCCTCCTCCTCCTCCTCCTCCTCCTCCTCCTCCTCCCCCTCCTCCTCCTCCTCCTCCTCTCCTCCTCCTCCTCCTCCTCCCTCCTCCTCCTCCTCCTCCTCCTCCTCCTCCTCCTCCTCCTCCTCCTCCTCCTCCTCTCCTTCCTCCTCCTCCTCCTCCTCCTCCTCCTCCTCCTCCTTCCCATCCTCTCCTCCTCCTCCTCCCTCCCCCCCCCCTCTCCTCCTCATCTCCTCCTCCCCTCATCTCCTCCCCTCCTCCCCTCCTCCTCGTCCTCCTCCTCCTCCCTCCTCCTCCTCCTCCTCCTCCTCCTCCTCCTCCTCCTCCTCCTCCTCCTCCTCCTCCTCCTCCTCCTCCTCCCCCTCCTGCGGGCAGCCCGCCCGAGGTGGTCCCGGCTGGCCTCAGCAGGCCTCCGCCGAGCCCTGCAGGATCCTGGCGTCGCACTCTGTCCCGCCGGGCGTTTGCGCCCGCTTCCGGGCCCCAGGGTGCTCACGGATCGATCCGGCTCGAGAGATGCCGCAGCTAGCTGGGGTCCAGGGCTCCGGCCATGACTCTCAGCGATACTGCTTTCATTCCCAGCGGCGGACCTCCGAGAAATAGTCGGGGGCGGTCTCGACACTCCATGGCGCCGCCTCCGGCGGCGCTCCCTGAGATCCGACGTAGCGACGAAATACGGCATCGTAACAAATCACGCCTAGAGTCATGGATTCTACCTTTCTGTGCCATTTTTCGAGTATGATCGAAATGTGAGGGTCCCATGGCCAGGAACATAATCGACCCACGAACCCTAATTGGGCGACGGGCAAACGCAATGCTGAGTGCATCGGCCTTGATGCAGCGTGCCGAGGGCTGTGCTGTGCTGCGCCGTGCTGGATTGCGATGTGCCATGCCGCGACTGTGCTCTATAGCGTTGTGGATCGAATCCTCCTTTGCATCCGAGTCCTGACCGAACTGATCTGGATCTTAAGCTCGAGCTGCCTGAGCACATAGCAGCTGGCCCAGAGCTAATTGACAGGGGGACATGCCAGGAGGACGCGCCGCGGAACGCACCAAGAGACGCGCCAAGCGACGTGCCAGGGGGCGTGCCATGGGGACGCACCGCGGGACGTGCCAAGGGGACGCGCTACGGAGCGTATGGACGTGCCATGGGACGTGCCAGGGGACGCGCCGCGCGACGTGCCAGGGGGACTCGCCACGGGACGCGCCACGAAACGTGCCAAGGAACGTGCCAGGTTGCAATGCTGAGTGCATCAATCTTGATGTACCGTGCCGAGGGCTGTGCTGTGCTGCGCCGTGCTGAATTGCGATGTGCCATGCCGCGATTGTGCTCTATAGTGTTGATCCGAGTTCTGGCTGCACTGATCTGGACCTTAAGCTCGAGCTGCCTGAGCACATAGTAGCTGCCCCAGAGCTAAATTGACAGGGGGACATGCCAGGAGGACGCGCCGCGGAACGTCCCAAGGGACGCGCCAGGCAACGTGCCAGGGGACGTGCCTTGGGGACGCACCGCGGGACGTGCCAAGGGGACGCGCTACGGAACGTGCTGGGGACAAGCGTTTCGTTCGAGACATCCTGCCCAAATCCTCATGCTAGACATCCGCCTGGGGGACCTGGACACGTGCAAACAAGCATTTCGCTCAACACATCCTCAACACATCCTCATGCTAGACATCCGCCTGGGCGAACTAGACACGTGAAAACAAGTGGTTCGCTCGAGGCACCCTCAACATATCCTCATGTTAGACGCCCGTTCCAGGCTCCCAGGGAGGCCCCAGGAGGCCCATGTTAGATACCCCCTAGATAGCCTGGATACGTTAAAGCACCTGGTTCCGCCATGTTAGATACCCCCCTGGGCGGCCTGGACACGTAAAACCACGTGGTTCGTGTTCGGGACAATCATGAGATACCCCCTGGGTGGCCTGGACACATGCAAACACGCGGGACCAGCACTGGGCAACCATGTTAGATACACCCCTGGGTGACCTGGACACGTCAAGACACGTGGTCCTTGCTCGGGACAACCATGTTAGATATCCCCCTGGGCGGCCTGGACATGTACAAACACGTGTTTCAAGCTCGGGGCAACCATGTTAGATACCCTCCTGGGTGGCCTGGACACGCAAAACACGTAGTGCCAGCTTGGGACAACATTGTTAGATACACCCCTGGGCGGCCTGGACATGTAAACACACGTGGTTCAAGCTCGGGGCATCCATGTAAGATATCCCCCTTGGTGGCCTGGACACGTTAAAACACGTGGTTCCAGCTCGGGACAGCCATGTTAGATACACCCCTGAGTGGCCTGGACATGTAAACACACGTGGTTCCAGCTCGGGACAACCATTTTAGATATCCCCCTTGGTGGCCCGGACACGTTAAAACACGTGGTTCAAGCTCGGGACAACCATGTTAGATACCCCCCTGCGTGGCCTGGATACGCTGAATTCGCGCTCCCGCTCGAGACATCCTCGCAATGTCTTCTCTGGAGAGGCCTCCAAAGCGCCACCTCCTGTCCAAAGCAAGAAAACAGAACTTTTCGGTTTTTGGATATGTGCTCGGGTAGCGCTACGCGGCCCTCCGTGCGTTTCCTCATAATTCGGCGTTGGGCCCGACGCCATGTTAGATATCCCCCTGGGCGGCCTCGACATGTAAAACCACGTGGTTCGTGTTCGGGACAATCATGTTAGATACCCCATTGCGTGGCCTGGACACGTAAAAACACGCGGGACCAGCACTGGGCAACCATGTTAGATACACCCCTGGGTGACCTGGACACGTCAAGACACGTGGTCCTTGCTCGGGACAACCATGTTAGATATCCCCCTGGGCGGCCTGGACATGTACAAATACATGTTTCAAGCTCTGGGCAACCATGTTAGATACCACCCTGGGTGGTCTGCACACGTAAAAACACGTCCAGCCCACCAAGGGGGGATATCGAACATGCGGTCGTCTGGGGCGCAGGAGGGCCCAAGAACGCCCAGAGGCGCCTGGAAGCCAAAAAGATATCGATACCAGATACAAATAAACTCTCGAAGCTCCGTTCCGGGACCCAGGAAGGCCCCAGGAGGCCCATGGCCCATGTTCGATACCCCCCTGGGTGGCCTGGACACGTGAAAACACACAGTTCCAGAGCAGGACCACCATGTTAGATCCCCTCCTGGGTGGCGCGGACATGTAGAAACACGTGGCTCCAGCTCGGGACCACCATGTTAGATCCCTCCTGGGTGGCCTGGACACGTGAAAACACATGGTTCCAGCTCGGGACCACCATGATGGATATCCCCCCGGGTGGCCTGGACACGTGAAAACACCTGCCTCCAGCCCACCCAGGTGAGATATCTGACATGCGGTCGTCCAGGGCGCCAGCTAGGGGCAGCCATGTTAGATACCCTCTGGGCGACATGGGCGCGTGAAAACAAACAGTTCGCCTGGGACATGCCCCGCTCGAGACATCCCCCAACTCTGCAAAACCAGCGTTTCGCCTGATACATCCTCAACACATGTATATAAAACACACGTTTCGCTAGGGACATCCTCCATTGTTCCACGCCGAATGGGACTTTACCCCGAATGGCCAACGTTTCAAAAACGCCTGATTGGGCGACGGGCAAACGCAATGCTGAATGTATCGACCTTGATGTACCGTGCCGAGGGCTGTGCTGTACTGCGCCGTGCTGACTTGCGATGTGCCATGCCGCGATTGTGCTCTGTAGCGTTGTGGATCGAGTCCTCCTCTGCATCCGAGTCCTGACCGAACTGATCTAAATCTTAAGCTCGAGCTGCCTGAGCACATAATTGACATGGGGGACATGCCAGGAGGACGCGCCGCGGAACGTCCCAAGGTACGCGCCAGGCGACGTGCCAGGGGACGTGCCATGGGGACGCACCGCGGGACGTGCCAAGGGGACGCGCAACACAGAGGACGTGCCACGGGACGTGCCAGGGGACGCGCCGCGCGACGTGCCAGGGGGACTCGCCACGGGACGCGCGGAACGTGCCAAGGAACGTGCCAGGTTGCAATGCTGAGTGTATCGACATTGATGTACCGTGCCGGGGGCTGTGCTGCGCTGCGCCGTGCTGGATTGCGATGTGCCATGCCGCGATTGTGCTATGTAGCGTTGTGGATCGAGTCCTCCTTTGCATCCGAGTCCTGACCGAACTGATCTGGATCGTCAGCTCGAGCTGCCTGAGCACATAGCAGCTGCCCCAGAGCTAAATTGACAGGGGGACATGCCAGGAGGACGCGCCGCGGAACGTCCCCAGGTATGCGCCAGGCGACGTGCCAGGGGACGTGCCATGGGGACGCACCGCGGGACGTGCCAAGGGGACGCGCTACGGAACGTGCCAATGGACGTGCCACCTCATGCTAGACATCCGCCTGGGCGAACTGGACACGTGAAAACAAATGGTTCGCTCGAGACATCCTCACCACATCTTTATGTCAAACGTCCATTACAGGCCCCCAGGAAGGCCCCAGGAAGCTCATGCTAGATACCCCCTGAATAGCCTGGACACGTTAAAGCACCTGGTTCCGCCATGTTAGAACCCCCCCTGGGTGGCCTGGACACGTAAAACCACGTGGCTCCAATTTGGTACAATCTTGTTAGGTACCCCCCTGGGTGGCCTGGACACGTAAACACAAGTGGGACGAGCTCTGGGCAACCATGTTAGATACACCCCTGGGTGGCCTGGACATGTTGAAACACGTGGTCCCAGCTCGGGACAAGCATTTTAGATACCCCCTGGGCGGCCTGGACACGTAAAAACAGGTGTTTCAAGCTCGGGACAACCATATTAGATACCCCCTGGATGACATGGACACTGAAAACACGTGGTGCCAGCTCGGGACAACCATGTTAGATGCCCTACTGAGTGGCCTGGACACGTAAACACACGTGGTTCCAGCTCGGGAGTACCATGTAAGATATCCCCCTGGGTGGCCTGGACACATAAAAACACATAGTTCCAGCTCGGGACAGCCATGTTAGATACCCCCTGCGTGGCCTGGATACCTGAATTCGCGCTCCCGCTCGACACACCCTCGCATCTTCCCTGGAGATCCCCCCAAAGCGCCACTCCCTGCACAGAGAAAGAAAACACAACTTTTCTGTGTATGTGTTCGGGTAGCGCTTTTCGCCCCCCCGTGCGTTTCCTGGTAATTCGGCGTTGGGCCCGACGCCACGTGGGATACCCCCCCTGGGCGGCCTGGACACGTAAGACTACGTGGTTCGTGTTCGGGACAATCATGTTAGATACCCCCCTGGATGGCCTGGACACGTAAAACACGTGGGGCCAGCCTAGCGACCATGTTAGATACGTCCAAGGCGGCCTGGACACGTTCAAACACGTGGTCCTTGCTCGGGACACCCATGTCAGATTCCCCCCTGGGTGGCCAGGACACGTAAAAACACGTGGCGCCAGCTCGGGACAACCATGTTGTATACACCACTGAGTGACCTGGACACGTTAAAACACGTGGTGCCAGCTCGGGATAACCATGTTACATACACCCCTGAGTGGCCTGGACACATAAAAACACATGGTTCCAGCTCGGGACAGCCATGTTAGATACCCCCTGCGTGGCTGGCCTGGATACGCTGAATTCGCGCTCCCGCTCGAAACATCCTCGCAATGTCTTCCCTGGAGAGGCCCCCAAAGCGCCACCCCCGGTACAGAGCAAGAAAACATTACTTTTCAATTTTGGGATATGTGTTCGGGTAGCGCTTTTCGGCCCCCCGCGCGTGTCCTGATAATTCGGCGTTGGGCCCGACGCCATGTTGGATATCCCCCCTGGGCGGCCTGGACATGTAAAATAATATCAGATACTTCCCTGGGTGGCCTGGACATGTAAAAACATCAGGTTCCAGCACAGGACCACCATGTTAGATACCCCCCTGGGTGGCCTGGACATGTAGAAATACGTGGTTCCAGCTCGGGACCACCATGTCAAATACCACCTCTGGGTGGGCTGGACACGTGAAAACACATGGTTCCAGCTCGGGACCAACATGGTAGACACCCCGCTGATGGCCTGCACACGTAAAAACTAACAGCTCCAGCCCACCCAGGGGGGATACCTAACATGCGGTCGTCTGGGGCGCCAGCGACGGACAACCACGTTGAATACCCCCCTGGCCGACTTGGGCACGTGAAAATAAGCATTTCGCCTGAGACATCCTTTGAATTCTGCCCCCCCTCGAGGCCCCCGCTCGAGACATCCCCCAACTCTGCAAAACCAGCGTTTCGCTCGAGACATCCTCAACAAATTCTGAAAAAACAGGCATCCTCAAACATAATTTCGCCGGCCCTACGCGACCTAGTTATTTATCGCAAATAGTTTCGCCGGCCCTACAGCTGTCGATTCCGGGGGTAAACCTCTAAAGGAGAACCCTGGGCTCAGGCCCCTTCGGGGAAAATCGAAAGCGCCTGGCTCGAAAGAATGGAGACGCCAAGATCTCAGGGCCCCCAGGGTTGGGGTTAAGTCGGGCCTGTCCCTCTACAGGGGGACGATTCAAAAATAGTCAAAAAATAGTCTGGGGACTATCTTTCGAGTACTTTTGGGCATCTTTTGGACATGTTTTTGATATTTCGTTATGTTTCGTCCAAAATCCCCCTGTAGGGGGACAGGCCCGACCTAAGGTTGGGGTGCTGAGACCGCCCTGGGCTGCTCGGGAGAGGGGGGGGGGGGCAGGCCGCTGGAGGCCCGCCGGGGGACGCCTCGGAGGACTGCACGCGTGCGGCGCCGAGCCCCGCCAGGTGCTCCGCAGTTGGAGTGGGCACAGCCGCGTCGGAAGATCGGGTCGGGCGAAAGGGGGGGATAGCAAAGGGGGGGTTGAGAATCAGCTCACGTAGCTGATTTTCCCGGCGCCTCCCGGCGCCGGAGGCGGCGATGTATCGAGGAATGGGCCCCTCGGTGGGGCCGAAACCAGCTGCATGCAGCAGATTTCGTACCCCCCTCCTTTCCCAATCCCCCCCCTTCGCCCGGCCCGAGAAGAGCGCCTTGGCGTTCGTGGGCTCCAGGGCCAGCGCTGGTTGGGCGTTGGGTTGACGGAGGGGGGCGATCCATGGGAGGATGGAGGCGGGCGGGAGGGCGGGGGGGAAACGCGCGCACCTTCCGTGCCCCTCTGGGGCCCCTGTCGTACCCCTCCAGGGCTCCGAAGGTGCACCTTTCTGAAACGCCCGTTGATCGCCCTCCCCATTACGCAACGCCCGAGCTCGGTCCGCCATCCGCCTGGCACCCTCGCCGGTGGCGCCGTCCACGCCGGAGCGGAGCAGCGCCTGCGCCGCGTTGCAGCACAGCGTCGCCAGCAGCCGGCGCGGCTCCCCGGCCAGTGCGGGCTGGCAGAAGCCCTCGAACGCGTCGGCGCCGCGCTTGTAGGCGGTGTACGCCTCGCAGTAGTTGCCCTCCCTGAAGAGGCGGTTGCCCTCCTTGTGGGCACGAAGCGAGCGGCTTCCAGAGAAAGCGTGCGGCCTCCACCAAGGCCCGCGTTTCGTTCTGAGCGGTTTTCGACAGCCCCGCAGCCCGTGGGGGGGCGAACGGAGGCCAAGACCAGGGAGCGAAAACCGCAGGACTTGGGCGCCCGAATCATCGTAACTCGGGCCCGGGGCAACTCGGGCTCGGACCCCCGAAGAACGAACCGAGCTAGCCCTGACCTGAATTACCCCTGATGATTTGGGGCTCTGGACGCCAGGATTATCTGGGGCAACTCGGGCCCGGGGTAAATCGGGATCGGATTCCCGAAAAACGAGCCCGCGTTGCCCCGGACCCGAACTACCCCTGATGACCCGGGGCTCTGCAGGACCCCTTTCTCCCTCGGGGGCCCCTTCCCTTCAGTCGGGTGCGCCGAAGAGGGGGGTGGCCTGGAAGTGGGGGGTGTCGCAAACCATGGCCGGAGGCGCGTGCGCGGCACAGTGGGGGGGACCACTGGACGCAGAGAAAGAATAATAATATGAAGAAGAAGACGTAGAAGAACATGAAGATGATGATAACATCGGGGATGGACTAAACCCCCTTTAGTAAAACGTGGTTTAGTGAAAACGACCTCGGGCCCAAACCTGGCGGGCGCAAGCCTGGAAAAGGACGGCCGCGGCGCCCTCTCGAGAACCGGAAACGGACAATCCACTAATCGGCATTTCAGGGTGGGGGTTCTGTCCACCCCCGACAAGAAGAAGAGCAAGCAGAGTGGGCAGGAATTCCAGGGAGATTGCATGGCCCTGGCCATAATATACACCCCGATGGTGCCGATGCTGATGCTGATGCTGATGCTGATGCTGATGCTGATGCTGATGCTGATGCTGATGCTGATGCTGATGCTGATGCTGATGCCGCTGCCGCTGCTGCTGCTGATGCTGATGCTGATGCTGATGCTGATGCTGATGCTGATGCTGATTGCTGGTGCTGTGCTGCTGCGCGTGTCTGCGCAGCTTGACACAAACGCAACAGCACCGTACCATAAATCATCACCACCACATCAGCATCTTCATCATCAGCAGCAGCATCAGCATCAGCATCAGCATCAGCATCATCATCAGCATCATCATCAGCATCCACATCAACAGCATCAACAAGATCATCATCAGCAGCAGCATCATCATTATCATCATCACCACCAACAATATCATTAACATCACCACCTCCACCACCATCCGCATCTTCACCACCACCACCATCATCCGCATCATCAGATTGAGCAGTATCACCAGCATCACAAACCTCATCATCCTCATAATAATCATCGTCCTCATCATCACCACCATTACCATCGTCCGCATCATCACCAACATCATCACAATCAGCAACAACGCATCATGACTACATACATCATCATCACCATCACCATCACCATCATTAGCATCACGATCACCATCACTATCACCACCATCATCCCCATCATCACCACCATCAACAACAGCATCAGCATCATCACCATCATCATCATCATTTTTCACCATCATGATCATAAGCATCACCATCATCAGCATCATCATCAGCAGCAGCATCATCATCAGCAGCAGCACCATCACCAGCATCATCATCATCATCTTCTAGTCCTCGCCCGCCTCTTGGACGCCCCCGATTCATGGCGGTCCTCCTTCTCCAGGGCGGCACGGGTCGCCACGGCCCGCAGTGCGCCGTCCACCTCGGCATCCCTCGCAAGCTTCCAGTCCTATAGGGCAGGAGGACAGAAATGAGCACCCCCTGCCTTCAGGCGAAGCTTGGGCCCCGTTGGTTCTTGCAAGACTGTGGGAGGCGGAATGAGACCAGCGCGCGTAAGGCGAGCACGTGAGCTCGTTGGGCGTACGTGAGAAGCGTACGGTGGCATCCTATGTGCAGGTGTTTCCATGCATGCCTTAAGGAGTTTAGAGTGGTCGTTTTGAGTATGGTCGTGTTGGGTGTCATGGTTTTGGGTATGCCTCAACGAGTTTAGAATGGTGTTCTTAGCCGTATTCAAGGGAAACCAAGGCGAAGCCCTGTCGCAAACGCTTCTAGAAGGAAGGAGCCGAGCAGGACAGGGCGGCTCAGCTAACGCCCAGGGCTGCTTAGGCTAAACACCAGCTTTGGGGGTCAGTGCAATTTGTCCTCCCACGGATATTAGAGTCCCCAGTGGTTTTCAGGCCATAATGGAACGCGCAGAGACATACGAATACCATACGTCATCCTTGGAGGCGCGCGTCCGACCCGAACCTATAGTATACCCATATTGTAGTATATCGTTTCCCGAGCGGTACGGCCAGATAGCGCCCGCCACGACGCATATACTATAAGACCTCTCGGTGCGCGCGTCGCCCCTGCGGGGGGCGGGGGGGGGGTCGACGCAAACATTCTACTAGTATGTTGGGGCGACGCCGATTAAAAGTCCCCAGTGGCTTTCGGGCCATCAGTCGGGCCTGCGGTGGACCTTCGGGACGATCGGGGCACCCCCTGGGAAAGCTCTCAGCGAGGCGCGGCCGCTGACAAGCCTCCCGAGGCTGGAAATCCTCGGAGTCCCAGGCGAAAACGTCCGAGCCCTAGTCGGGGACGGCTGCAAGTCCCGACCCGTTCCCCCGGGCCGGCTTCTCACCCCGAGTCCTTTGTTGACGGTCCTGGGGCCGTGCGAGGGCCCCCGCCCCCCCCCCCCGAGGCCGAAAACAGCCTTTGGAATGAACGACTCAGTGGTCAGTGGCATGGTGATTCCTTCTGGCTGCCCGCGCAGACAGGAACTGCCCAAGCGGGCCTAACCAACTTTTAATCTACGTGGCGAACGTTTCCCTATTCGGCGTTTCGACATTGGGCGGAAGGGGGGGAGGGGGGGGGACCTGTCTCCGGACCTCTGCTCAGAGCGACTGTTCGCAGAAGTGCGTCCTATGGGGGAGACCCCACCGTCTCGAGACAGGAGCCAAAAACAGCCAACATCTACTCCATGGGGGAGGAGGGCAGGGCGGGTGCGAGGGCCCGCGCCGATCGGCAAAACAAGGAACAAGCAAACGATCGCATTGTGGTTGGCCCGTTGTGCGGGCGGCCCGAGCAGACCCCCGCCCCGCCAGCAGCCATCTGGGATTGCGAGGGTGGGCGCTCTCTCATGCGGCGCCTCGACATTTTGGACGAGGAGGAGCATGGAGAGGAGGATGAGGATGGGGAGGGATAAGGAGAAGGAGAAGGAGAAGGAGGAGCAGGACGATGGGGGGGCACGAGGCGGAAGGGGAGCCTCGACCGGCGCTGCGGCGAGGCCTCCGTGCGCAGCTCGGCGGGCGCAGGCTGGGCCCCCCGCCGCGCGCCCGCTCGTCTCCCCGGGGGGTGGGTAGGGGGGGGTCTGGCTCCGGACCTCTGCTCAGTGCGACTGCTCGCAGCAGTGCGCCCCATGGGGTATACAGTCGAGGTGCTACCAGAAGGAACGCCAAAGAAGGAACGGAGCCCCTTCTTGGCCCCAGAAGCGCCCAGGTGCAACAGGATGGAGGAGGAGCCGTGGAAGAGCTTGAGGAACAGCGAGCCCCTTCCGCACCCGAGGCGTTCCTTATTTCAGCGTCTTGGCTGTGCTCCACCTGCTTAAGACAGGCGCTAGAAGAAGCCGAGACCTGCTCCATGAGGGGGGGGAGAGGGGGTGCGAGGGCCCGCGCCGAGCAGCAGAACATCGAGTAGGCAAACGATCACGCATAATGGCTAGGAGCGTTCGGTTCACATTTGCACGTGAAAACTGTGTTTGCACACTGGCTCAGCCACCAACGCCCCAGCCACCGTTTCGGAATTTCGAAGGCCCCTAACCTTCCGTCGTGATTTTTTCATTCGCGACTCGAACATGTCTAGGGCCTTCAAAATCGGGTCCGAGATGGGGTCGGAGGACAGCGCCGCAGCCCCAATGCGTCGTCGATGCATCGCAGACAAATCGGTGACGCATCGGCGTTCAATCGACGTTGCATCGACGTTGTATCGACGCCGCCGGCGTGGGGAAAATCGGGCTCCACATCGAGCCGCATCGCCGATGCATCGGCGATGCGGCGCGATCCTCCGACACAATCTGCTCGGACCCCATTTCGACTAGAGGATCTGAAAATGGCATAAACACAAACGTTGAGAGATCCTCGCGGATTTCTTGGATCGGCGCTGGACCCCCCTTCCTGGCGCGCGGAGCGCGCCAGGGGCGGCGCCCGAGGCGCCGCCAGGATTCTCCAGCGATGCAACGTGCAGGGCCAGCCTCACGGCCCTCGAACTTGGGAGGCGTGGAACGCCTGGGAGCGCAGCCGCCCCGATGCGCAACGCGAACCCCGTAGCGTGTCAACACGGAGCCCAACACGCAGGTTGAAACCGTGAACTTGGCACAGTACGCCCGCCAAAAAGCGGGCCCACGCGTGCCGAGCCCGACACGCAGCGTCTTCACACGGACGCTTTGAGCACGGTGCCGCGCTGCGCTCTGCAGCGGGCGCAGCAGGGCAGCCGAGGCCTGGGGAGCTTCCCCCTCGGGCTCCGGCATCGCCGCCACGGCCGCCTGCACCTCTGGTGCGCGGCCGGAGGGGGGGCCCTGGGCACGGAGAGACGTGGAGTGCGCGGCCGAAGGGGGGGCCTTCTGGGAACGCAGCCAGGCGCGCAGGCCGCTGCCATCGCATCGCGTTCAGCGGTCGGGGGGCCCCGTTGGGCCCGCACCAAAAGGTCACTCCGGCGAAAGGTCACTCTTGAGTCTAGTCGAGAATTTCGTGGGGAGTTTCCCCCTCGAGGTTCGACCGCTCCTGGGCAGATTCCTGGAAGCTAATCCGCGCGTTCCTGGGCAGGCTGGGGCTATCGGCCACCTATCGGCGATCAATGGGCGATTGTGGGTCGATGCATCCCCCCCTGGGTTTCTCGATAAGCCTGGGGGTTTAACCCCCCCATCGGGGATCAACCTCGCCTCGTCGTCGCGCGGCGACAGGGGTCAGAGCGCCTTCGGCGCGCGGTGGCTGCCCGCGACGGGGGTCGATGTGGGGCTGTCGGCGAGGGTGACGCCCCCCCGACGCTTATTAAGAAGCTCGGGGTATGCCCATCCCCCCATCGTTGCCCCTGAAGATCGGGGGGGCCAAGAAGGGGGCGGGCGCAAATCATGGCTGGCGGCACGTGCGCGGCCCAAGGGGGGGGGCCAGAGACGTAGTGAAACGAGAGGAGGCGCCATGAAGTCTGGGGAGGTATCATAGCCCCCCCGCCATGACATCCACCCCCCACCCTGGTCATCACCCCCCTCTTGTAGAGGCCTCCTAGATGGGGTCCGAGTCGATGGGGTCAGAGCATCTCGCCGCATATCGCTGATGTATCGGCGATGCATCGGCCACGCACTGGCGACGTCGGCGATGCATCGGCGACGTCGGCGTGGAGAAAAGTGGGCCCCACATCGAGCCGCATCTGCGATGCGGCGCGATCCTCCGACCCCATCTACTCTGGCCCCAGCTAGGAGGCCTAGAGCCATGCATAATGTCCACCACCACCCGTTATGACGAGGAGGAGGAGGAGGAGAAGGAGGAGGAGGAGGAGGAGAAGGAGGAGAGGAGGAGAAGGAGGAGGAGGAGGAGGGAGGAGGAGGAGGAGAGGAGGAGGAGGAGGAGCCCCCCTTGGCCGCCACAGAGAGGAGAGGCCCGGTAGCCTACCCCTCGAGGTCCGCCATCGCCGCCACGGCGGCCCGCACGCCGCCCTCGCCCTCCGCGTCCTCCGCGTCCTCCGCGCCGGTCGCGGGCGAGCCTGGGCGGGCGGGCCGCCGCGGGCCGTCGGCCGGGGGCGGCGCGGTCGACCGCCGGGCAGGTGCCAAGGGGGGGGGTCTCCACCAAGGACTGCCTTCAGGTCGGGCGTGTCTCCCTACAGGCGGATTCGACCCACGAAGCCGGGAAGGAATATAGAAATGTAGGCATGGCAACGTTTTCAAAGACACCTGATTGGGCGACGCTGTGCTGTGCTGCGCCGTGCCGAGGGCTGTGCTGTGCTGCGCCGTGCTGAATTGCGATGTGCCATGCCGCGATTGTGCTCTATAACGTTGTGGATCGAGTCCTCCTTTGCATCCGAGTCCTGACCGAACTGATCTGGATCTTAAGCTCGAGCTGAATGAACCCATAGTAGCTGCCCAAGAGCTGATAGGCAAGGGAACACGCCAGGAGGACGCGCCGCGGAACGTCCCAAGGGACGCGCCAGGCGACGTGCCAGGGGACGTGCGCTGGGCACGCACCGCGGGACGTGCCTCATGCTAGACATCCACCTGGGCGAACTCGGCACGTGAAACCAAGTGGTTCGCTCGAGACATCCTCAACACCTCTTCATGTTAGACGTCCCCCTGGGTCACCTGGGCACTTAAAAACGAGCGTTTCGCTCGAGACGTGTTCAACACCTCCTCATGCTAGACATCCGCCTGGGCAACCTGGACACGTGAAAGCAAACGTCTCGCTCGAGACGTCCTCAGCACATCTTCATATTAGACATCCGCCTCGGTGACCTGGACACGTGCAAACCAGCGTTTCGCTCAAGACATTCTCAACACATCCTCGTGCTAGACATCCGCCTGGGTCACCTGGACACGTGCAAACAAGCATCTCGATCGAGACTTCCTCAACACATCCTCATGCTAGATATCCGCCTGGGCGACGAGGACGCGTGAAAATAAGCGTATCGCTCCAGACATCCTCAACAACACCTATTGCTAGACCTCTGCCTGGGCAACCTGGAGGCGTGAAACCATCGAGACATCCTCAAGAGCTGGGCAGGTGAAAACAAGCATTTCACTGAGAGATCCTCTGAATTCTGGTCCCCAGGAGAGGACAATCTATAACACGAAACAACTGTTTCGCTAGAGACATCCTCAACAAGTTCCGCAAACCAAGCGTTTCGCTCGGGACATTCTCCAAAATAATCTTGCTGGCCCTGCGCGACCTTATTACTTATCGCGAATAAATTCGCCGGCCCTGCAACCGTCGAAGCCAGGGGTAAACCAACTAAACAAAAACCCTGGACTCAGGCCCTTTCCGGGGAAAGTTTAAAAAAAAAACTCGAAAATGTTCAAAACATCGTCCTTACACTAGCTTCTTATTATTTTTGAATGTATCCCCCTGTAGACGGGCATGCCCTACTTAAGACTACCTACCAGACCACACCAAGCCAACCCGAAGACCCGAACTTCGGGCTGGGGGGGTACAGGCTTCATGCGTGCTTTTCCCATGTTCCTCGATCCCCCCCCAAGGAGGGCAGATCGGGGCCTTGGGGTTGGGTTAGGGGTGGTTTGGTTGGCAGTGAACCACGGGGGGGGGGGGCTTCTTGATGGAGGAGTGTGGGCCAGCTTCGCGGAAACTTCTTGAAGCAAGCCTGGGCTAACCTCTGTTCACGCTGGGGGGGGGGTCTCCACCAATGACTACCTACCAGACCACCCCAACACAACCCGAAGACCCGAATTTCGGGTTTGGAGGGGTACGCGCTTCATAACATGTGTTTTTCAATGTTCCCCGTCCCCCCCCCACTGCAAATGTAAGGCAAATCGGGGCCTTCGGGTTGGGTTGGGGTGGTTTGGTGGGCGGTGAACCAGAGGGGGGGGGGCCTCCATCAAGCAAATTATCGTTTAAGAAGTGTGGGCCAGCTTCCTGGAAAATCCTCTTAAAGCAAGCCCGGGCCAACTTCTATTGTGAATACTGGATGGGCGGACGTGCTCAAGACGCTGGCACAGCTTTCTGACAAGTAGGGAAACAAAACAACAACAACAACAACAACAACAACAACAACAACAACAACAACAACAACAACAACAACAACAATCATTTTACCCGAACGCTCAGTGTTCTCCCCAGTGCCAGGGTTTTCATGCGACGCCAGCCAATACCCCCACTTCGTGGGGGGGCAATGCAAGCTCTACCAAACATCCACACGACTCTCGGGAACCACCCACACCCAGCTTCCCGCCCTATGACGTCAGGACACTTCACTTCGTGGCGCGCGGACGATCGTGGATACTACACTGGCGTGGAGTACACACCCGCAGAGGTTGATCACTTGTTTGGGCCCCGCATGTGCCCCGCATGGTGCATTTGTTGCGTATGACATACATAGTACAGAGAGACAGAGAGAGAGAGAGAGAGAGAGCAAGACAGAGAGCCAGTGGAGAGAGAGATAGAAAGAGATTCGTCACATGTGTGAGGCAACCTGAGAAGATGTGGTACACGGTACACGTGAGATGGTACGCAGTGCCAAGATAGTTGGTCACATTTTTGAGGCAAACTCCTGGGAAGGCGATTACACAAGTAGATGTGTTACGTATGATAGATATGAAGCAGAGAAAGAGCGAGAGACAGAGAGAAGGAGAGAGAGGAGTCGGTCACATCTTTAGGGCAACTTCCTGAGGGATGTGGGAGGACACAAGAGAGAAGGTATCGTTGTCCCGATGGTTGTCTCGATGGTTGCCCCGATGGTTGTCCTGATGGTTATGGTTGTCCCGATCGTTATCCCGATGCTTGTCCAAATGGTTGTCCCGATGGTTGTCCCGATGGTTGTCCCGATGGCTGTCCCGCTGCGATGCAATGTTGTCTGTTTCTGCTGTTATACAGTCCCAAGGATGACGCATGCATTGCTCATACACTGGTGGCGCTGTGATCCTAACTCTCACTGCCCTCGTAGGCTCGCAACCGTTGTTGCAGAAGGTCGAAGCACCTGAAAAGGTTCCTCGCAAAGGCCCTTTTAACAGAAATGTTTAAAATCTGGTGGGTTTCCTAGGAATCCGCAAGAGCGCGCGGAAGGACATTTTGACAATTTTTTCTGAGAAAACCATTGGGTTTTTGATGTTTTTATGTTAAAATCGTTACGAAACCTAAGGTTTTGGAAGGATTTCGTCTTGCGCGCACGAATGTCCACTTTACCTTATTTTTTGCAAGGGATTCTTGCAATTTGATCAAGTAAAAACAAGAATTTTCATTTTCTATTGTTTTTTGCAAGGGAAAACGAGCGTCAACAAAAAACCGGATCCGGAGCTCATCCACTTTTCTGAAGCTTTCGCGAAAAAATGATGAAAATGTAGCTGCGGCCTAGGCGCGGCGCAGAGGTCGCGCACCAGGGGTCCCAACAATAATAATTCTTTAGAAGGAATAATGTTCAACCATAACAACAATAACAACAACCATAACAACCACAACAACAACAACCACAACAACCACAACAACAGCAACAGCAACAACAACAACACCAACAACTACTACGACTAACAACTACAAAACAGCAACAGCAAAAAGCTGTCGCAATTTTCCGGGAGGAGGTTGCTTGATCCTATGCTCGACCGTACTCCTCCTCCATCCCTTTTCCTGATATGTCAGATTCCAGAAAGAACCCCCCACATGATCGACCCACGAACCCGGAAAGGAATATAGAAATGTAACGCATGGCAACGTGTTCAAAGACACCTGATTGGGCGACGGGCAAATGCAATGCTGAGTGTATCGATCTTGATGTACCCTGCCGAGGGCTGTGCTGTGCTGCGCCGTGCTGAATTGCGATGTGCCATGCCGCGATGATGCTCTATAGCGTTGTGGATCGAGTCCTCCTTTGCATCCGAGTCCTGACCGAACTGATTTAGATCTTAAGCTTGCCTGAACCCATAGTAGCTACCCCAGAGCTAATTGACATGGGGGCATGCCAGGAAGACGCGTCGCGAAACGTCCCAAGTGACGTGCCAGGCGACGTGCCAAGGGACGTGCCATGGGCACGCACCGCGGGACGTGCCAAGGGGACGCGCTACGGAACGTGCCAATGGATGTGCCACGGGACGTGCAAGGGGACGCGCCGCGCGGCGTGCCAGGGGGACTCGCCACGGGACGCTCCACGGAACGTGCTAAAGAACGTGCCAGGTTGCAATGCTGAGTGTATCGATCTTGATGTACCGTGCCGAGGGCTGTGCTGTGCTGCGCCGTGCTGAATTGCGATGTGCCATGCCGCGATTGTGCTCTATAGCGTTGTGGATCGAGTGATCCTTTGCATCCGAGACCTGACCGAACTGATTTGGATCTTAAGCTCGAGCTGCCTGAACACATAGTAGCTGCCCCAGAGCTACTTGACAGGGCGACATGCCAGGAGGACGCGCCGCAGAACGTCTCAAGGGACGCGCCAAGCGACGTGCCAGGGGACGTGCCATGGGGGCGCACCGCGGGACGTGCCAAGGGGACGCGCTACGGAACGTGCTGGGGACAAGCGTGTCGCTCGAGACATCCTGCCATAATCCTCATGCTAGACATCCGCCTGAGCGACCTGGACACGTGAAAACAAGCATTTCGCTCAACACATCCTCAACACGTTCTCATGCTAGACATCCGCCTGGGCGAACTGGACACGTGAAAACAAGTGGTTCGCTCGAGACATCCTCAACACATCTTCATGTGAAACGTCCGCCTGGGTGACCTGGGCACCTAAAAGAAAACGTTTCGCTCGAGACGTGGTCAACACCTCCTCAGTCTAGACATCCGCCTGGGTTACCTGTTTCGCTCGAGACATCCTGTAAAAATCCTTATACTAGACATCCGCCTGAGCGACCTGGACACGTGAAAACAAGCGTTTCGCTCAACACATCCTCTACACACTCTCATGCTAGACATCCACCTGGGCGAACTGGACACGTGAAAACAAGTGGTTCGCTCGAGACATCCTCAACACATCTTCATGTGAAACGTCCGCCTGGGTGACCTGGGCACCTAAAAGAAAGCGTTTCGCTCGAGACGTGGTCAACACCTCCTCAGTCTAGACATCCGCCTGGGCGACCTGTACACGTGAAAGCAAACGTCTCGCTCGAAACGTCCTCAGCACATCTTCATGTTAGACATCCGCCTGGGCGACCTGGACACGTGAAAACAAGCGCATCTCTCGAGACATTCTCAACACATCCTCATGCTAGACATCCGCCTGGGCAACCTGGACACGTGCAAACAAGCATCTCGATCGAGACTTCCTCAACACATCCTCATGCTAGGCATCCGCCTGGGCGACGAGGACGCGTGAAACCAAGCGTTTCGCTCGAGTCGTCTTCAACAAAACCTGGTGCTAGACCTCTGCCTGGGCAACCTGGACGCGTGAAACCAAGCGTCTCGCTCGAGACATCCTCAAGACCTGGGCACGTGAAAACAAGCATTTCACTTGAGATATCCTCTGAATCCTGGTCCAAAGGAGAGGACAATCTATAACACAAATCAAACGTTTCGCTCGAGACAACCTCAACAAATTCTGAAAAACCAGCGTTTCGTTCGAGACATCCTCAAAATTCAATTTCGCCAGCCCTAGACGACCTCGTTATTTATCGCAAATAATTTCGCTGGCCTTAGAGCCGTTGATTCCGGGGGTAAACGACTAAAAGAGAACCCTGGGCCCCCGCCCTTTCTTGGAAAAAGATGTATCTCTTGGGAGGCCGGCTTTTGCTACCGCTGGCTTCCGCCAGCCTCCGCGGCTGAGACAGCCTCGTTTTACTTCCGCTGCCTTCCGCCGACCTTCCGCCACCTTCCGCTGCGGAAGAGATGGCAACTCCTTCGACCCTCGAAGGTAAGGACGGTAGGGCGGGTCGGGCGGGTCGCCTGAGACTCCTACCACTTATGACCCTTAAGCTTAAAAGTTTGCAAGAGCTTCGCGGATGGAGGGCGGGTCGCTTTCAAAATATGGCTCTCACTTTCGGGCTGCGCACAGTCGGGTTCAAAGTTCGCACGAGGTTCACAGATGGAGGACGGGTCGTTTTCAAAATGTGGCTATCACCTCAGCGCCGCACGCTTTCGTCTTAAAAGTATGCAAGAGCTTGACGGATGGAGGGCGGGCCGTTTTCAACATGTGGCTCTCGCCTTCGCGTCGTATGCACACGTCCTAAGCATTTGCAAGAGCGTCCAGGGTTCTCATGGTTGGCATCCCAGAAGCGGTGCTTTGGCACGATATAGGACTGCCAGAGCGCAACAATTACATGTTTCGCGGTGCTGAAGTCCCAGGAATTCTGTTCTGGCGCGAATCGAAATCGTCTAACCGCGACGTTGAAGTCCCAAAAATTGTGTTCTGGCACGGTTCAGGACATTCAGACGTTGTCTTCCAAGGGGGCACTTCCCTCAGTGAGAATGAACCCTTGTAGGGACCTCTGAAGAGGGAACTTGGAAAGAGGGTTCATTGCAAAATCGTTAATCAGTCATGAGGTTACACAACTCCTCCTCCTCCTCCTCCTCCTCCTCCTCCTCCTCCTCCTCCTCCTGCTCCCTCCTCCTCCTCCCTCCTCCACCTCCTCCTCCTCCTCCTCCTCCTCTTCCTCCTCCTCCTCCTCCTCCTCACCCTCTCCTCCACCTCCTCCTCCTCCTCCTCCTCCCTCCCCTCCTCCTCCTCCTCCTCCTCCTCCTCCTCCTCCTCCTCCTCCTCCTCCTCCTCCTCCCTCCTCCTCCTCCTCCTCCTCCTCCTCCTCCTCCTCCTCCTCCTCCTCCTCCTCCTCCTCCTCCTCCTCCTCCTCCTCCTCCTCCTGTCCTCCTCCTCCTCCTCCCCTCCTCCTCCGTCGGCCTCCACTCCTCCTCCCTCCTCCCTCCTCCTCCTCCTCCTCCTCCTCCTCCTCCTCCTCCTCCTCCTGCTCCTGCTCCGCCTCCTCCTCCTCCTCCTCCTCCTCTCCTCCTCCTCCTCCTCCTCCTCCTCCTCCTCCTCCTCCTCCTCCTCCTCCTCCTCCTCCTCCTCCTCCTCCTCCTCCTCCTCCTCCTCCTCCTCCTCCTCCTCCTCCTCCTCCCAGCTCTTCGCATCCTGTGGCTAGTGTTGCTTCCAGACGTGTGAAACAGAAGGGCATCTCGATTCAGCCTGTTCTTCGAGCCTCAAACTTGGGGGGGGGTGATTCGGTAGCGGGGAAGACGATGGCCAAACAGACGAGGAAGGCACGGCGTTTTGCGAGAACCGCGAGACGCTACCGAGAGACGAGGAGTGTAGAGCTGGCAGGTCCGCAAGATGTCTCCCATGTGGATGGTTATTCATGGACATCGGAACGCAACTGCTTACCCTTAGGAGGAGGTTAGGAGCGGCGTCTGGAGTCAGTAAGAGAGGGAAGTGTTTAAAGACGGCCATCGGCTTTTGCGCGACAGATGAAGATCCTGGAGTCTTTCTGCCAATTTCGGTCGTCAAAGAAGGTTGGATTGTTGGATAAGGTTTCCATATATCCGTGATCGGACTTTCAGGGTCTGGGGGCGAGTTGTTCAGCAGTTTCGAGGCCTACCTGCGAACCGTCACTCTCGGAATATGAATGGGCACCTGGAAAGTACCCTTGCCCACCTCCTTCAAGCAGAGTAGGATCCGATATCAGCAGGGGAGTGGCACAGAACACTAGGAGACGACGGTCTCCCTTTTTTTGAATCGAAGTTCGACGCATAACTCCTCGAGTCCGCTGGGGAGGCTCAGGATCTTCTTGACGATTTCGCTCTTTCAGTTTCTCTTCGTCAGTGGCGCGTCGCTCCTGACAGTTACTGCAGTGCCAGCCTAGAATCCGGCGACAACAAGTATTCGCCGAGGCTTCTGTTGGCGCAGCTCGAGACAGCCGAAAAGGGTCAGACACTTTCGGCGGTTTTGCTGCACATAGCGCTTAGGGGTTGCTGGATAGTTGAGAGGAAGCAGGTACTGGGATTACCGGAAGATGGGTTATGTCCGAGGTGCCGCGCTGGAGTGGAGACTCCGCTGCATCGGCACTGGCTTTGCTGCAAGAGCGTCGGGCATCCGGCCTACATGCAGTCAGAGTCATTAATTCAATTAGCCATTTCCAGGGGGGGAAGCAGAAGGGTGTTTTTGGTTTCGAGGGCACATACTAGCGAACTGCACCAGGGTGAGCGCACCCCCTTCGGAGGAAGCTTGACGTGTTGCCGTTGTTGTTTCGCAATGGGTTAGAAGCAGGAGCCCTGGGAGAAGGGTCCGAATTCTCGTCACTGCTGGTGTTTGAAGATGCCTCAGGCGGGGCCGACGGACACAGCCCGCGTTGGAGGCGAGTCGGCATCGGAGTTCGCACCGTGGTTCGGCAAGATCCTTTCACTCTCGGCCCTGCTAGCATGGGGCTACTGTGAAGACGGCAGACCGTTGCGCGAGCGGAACACAAAGGGTTAGAGGTTTCAGTTCGAGTCAGTTGGTTGGTTGATGTATGTCTCTGACAACGACGAGGTCGTTCGGGGCTGAAATGCTGAAGTGTATGAGGCCCCGCAAGGGGTTCAGGCCGACATCTGCAGATCCATCAGTAGACTTCTGGAGCTTAGGTCGGCGTGTACCACTAAAGTCATCAAATTGCCATCGCATGTTGAGGCCAGCGACACTGCGCGAAGGCAGTGGCCTGGGTGGCAGATTGCAGACAGTGAAGCGGCCGGTTGGCTTGCGGCGGAGGCCGCCGAGCTTCTTCGTGTTGAGGATCTCGAAAGGTGTGTTGCAAGACAGGCTGGAGACCAGGCTGTGAGCGTCAGGAAACGTGAAATGAGTCGACTCAGGGAAGTTAGGTGGCGCACCTGGCAGCTGTTCTCTGTTCTGGCTGACAGACGGACCAGCGCTCGCCGTGCTGATGCCGGTGCCGATGTCGCTCCCCTTCCCCGACGGCCTTCGGTGCCGCCTCCCCCGTCGGCTGCCGCCTTTTCTGCGTCCCGCGCCGTCGACGCCGGCAGAGGCAGCTGCGAGGCCTGCGGAGATGCGGCGACGCGTGCTGCCATGGTTCCTGGCTGGTCACACCCTGCGTCCCGCTGGAGCGGCGGATGCAGGAAGAGGAGCGATGAGACCGTCTCTCGGGGGGGGTAGGGTGCATCTGGGTGGTGGGGGGTGCACGATTCTCACGGTCCCGTGTTCAGTCTGGAGTCGAGGGATTGGATCTGTGTCGCGTCTGGTCTCTCGGAGATCCGAATCTTCGGAATCTAGCGGCCCAGAGTGACCCCTCTGCTGTCACGGCTAAGAGGCGGGAGCTCCTTCCACAGTTTCACCGCGGCCTCAAGCCAAAGGCCCCTTCCAAAGAGTAGTGCTGGCCTTCTTGATCCGACTACGCTCGGGGGCGCGCAAACATGGATTAGCGACACCTCCCCAAAATGCGGCCGGTGCCGCCTCGCTCGGCGGCGACAGTGCGCGCTATCCCATGGAAACGGGACCCGTCGCTAATCCACGCCCCCTTCCTCCCTGCTTGTGATCGCCTGATGCGTCAGGGTCCCGAACGCCCGAATTCACCCTGCGCCCCCGATGGTGCTGACACCCCCCCTGGCGCTGCACGAGATCCCGCCAGGCCTCTGGATGAAGGGGCCCAAGGACACAGAAATACATACACACAAATAGCAATTTTCCCTATATTTTCTCATATTTTGGGGGGGTCTGTCTTTCCCCCCACTTCCCATATTTTCCCATATTTCCTGGGGAATCGACAATTGATTGTGTCTGTGTTTTTGTTCCCTCCTGACTGGAGCCCGCAGCGCCGCCGGCCGCGCCGGGGCCCTCCACCAGGAGGCCCTGCAGCCGCCCCGCCAGCGCGGCAGCGCCCTCGGAGGGGCCGCGGGGCTCCTCGGCCTCCAGCTCGTCGGGGGAGCCCGGGCGGCGCGGGGCGCCCGGCGCGGCCGCCTGCTGCTGCGCCGCGGCCTCCTCCTCCTCCTCCATCTCCTCCCCCCACCTCCTCCTCCTCCTCTCCTCCTCCTGCTCCTCTCTCCCTCCTCCTCCTCTCCTCCTCTCCCTCCTCCCTCCTTCTCCTCCCCCTCACTCCCTCATCCTCCTCCTCCTCCTCTCCTCCGCCGCCTCCTATCCTCCCTCCTCCTCCTCCTCCCTGCTCTCCTCCTCTCCTGCTCCCCTCCTCCGTCTCCTCTTTTCCCTTCTATCCTCCTCCCTCCTCCTCGTCGTCGTCCTCCTCCTCCTCCTCCTCCTCGTCTTCCTCCTCCTCCTCCTCCCTCCTCTCCTCCTCTCCTCCTCCTCCTCCTCCTCCTCCTCCCTCCTCCTCCTCCTCCTCCTCCTCCTCCTCCGCCTCCTCCTCCTCCTCCCCCTCCTCCTGCTCAAGTCCTTCTCCTTGCAAATGACTCCTCCCTGTCGCACCCCGAAGCCAGTCGGAAGGGCGGCCCAGGCGTTTCGCCTGAGACTTCCTGACCATGTGTGATCCTGAAGCTAACACTTAGCAGCAATGTCACAGATGGCTCTCACCTTAGCACCGCTTCCAACATGTGGTTCTCGCCTCAACGCCGCGCACATCCGTCTTAAACAACTGGAAGAGCTTCGGGGATGGAGGGCGGCTCCTCTCTAAAATGTGGCTCGCGGCTCAGCGCGGCGCGCACTTTTTGGATACAGATTGCACGAGCTCCACGGGTTGCCATTGCCAGCGTACAAGAAAGAGTGTAATGGAAATATTCAAGACTGTCAGGGCGCGACAGTTACACTGATTCGCGGTGTTGAAGTCCCCAGAATGGAGTTAATGGTGCGTTCATGGTGTTCTGGCGCGCTTCATGATCGACGAGACGCAAAATCAGGTTGGTTCGTGGAGTTGGGATCCCCAAAATAGTGTTTGGGCACGCTCCAGGGTCTTCAAACGGTTGTCTCCCAACGAGACACTCCCCTCAGTGGAAATGAATCCTTGCGGTGGCATGTGAAGAGGGAGCTTGGAGGGAGGATGTATTCCAAGATCGTTGGTGAGCCTTGGATTTGCACTGGTCCTCCTCCTCCTCCTCCTCCTCCTCCTCCTCCTCCTCCTCCTCCTCCCCCCTCCTCCTCCTCCTCCTCCTCCTCCTCCTCCTCCCTCCTCCTCCTCCTCATCCTCCTCCTGCTCCTCCTCCTCCTCCTCCTCCTCCTCCTCCTCCTCCTCCTCCTCCCTCCTCCTCCTCATCCTCCCCCCTCCTTCCTCTCCTTCCCCCTCTCCTCCTCCTCCTCCTCCTCCTACTCCTCCTCCTCCTCCTCCTCCTCTCCTCCTCCCTCCTCCCTCCTCCTCCTCCCCTCCTCCTCCTCCTCAATTCCTTTCCCTTGCAAATGACTCCTCCCTGTCGCACCCCGAAGCCAGTCGGAAGGGCGACCCGGGCGTTTCGCCTGAGACTTCCTTACCATGTGTGATCCTGAAGCTTACACTTGGCAGCAATGTCACAGATGCAAGGCGGGCCGCTTCCAACATGTGGCTCTCGCCTCAGCGCCGCGCACATTCGTCTTTAGAATGTTGAAGAACTTCGGGAATTCAAGACAGCTCCTCGTCAAAATGCGGCTCGCGCCTTAGCGCCGCGCGCTCTCATTCTACAAGTTCGCAAGAATTCCACGGACACCCATTGCTAGCATACCAGAAGCGGCGTTTTGGAACGATTCAGGATTGTCAGGGCGCAGCAGTTACGTTGATTCACGGTGTTGAAATCCCAAGAACGGTGTTCTGGCTAGGTTAAGGATCGTCAAGACGCAACAATGAGGTTAATTCGTGGCTTTGGAGTCCCGAGAACGGTGTTTTGGTACGCGCCAGGATCTTCAAACGATTGTCTTCCAACGGGGCACTCCCCTCAGTGGAAATGAACCCTTGTAGGAGGAACATATATGAAGAAGGAGCTTGGAGGAAGAGTGTATTCCAGCATCGTTGATGACTATTGGGTTTACATTGGTCCTCCTCCCCCTCACCTCCTCCTCCTCATCCTCCTCCTCCTCCTCCTCCTCCTCCTCCTCCTCCTCCTCCTTCTCCTCCTTTTCTTCCAGGTCAAAAATCCTCCTCATCCTCTTCATCCTCCTCGTCCCCCTCCCCCTCCTCCTGTTCATCCTCCTCCTCATCCCCCTCCTCCTTCTCCTCCTCCTTCCTCCTCCTCCTCCTCTTCCTCCTCATCCTCATCCTCCTCATCCTGTTCATCCTCTTCATCCTTCTCCTCCCCTCCTTCCTCCTCCTCTCATCCTCCTCCTCACCCCCTCTCTCCTCCTCTCCTCCTCCTTCCTCCTCCTCCTCCTCCTCCTCCTCCTCCTCCCGGCGAAGCTCTGCTCTCTGGGGCAGCGGCACCCGGGGGCGGACGCGGTAGGGACGCCAGGTCGTACTCGTCATCCAGGGGGGGGAGGCAGGAGCGGGCGGGCGTCCTCGGGAGGCTCGAGAGGCCTGCGGCTCTCTGAGAGGAGCTCTCGGAGCCTTCCCCGGAGCCCCGCCGCCTCCTGAGGATGCCCTGGCCCCCCCCTTCGCTTCCCCCCTCGGCCCGCCGCCGCTCGTGTCCCCTGGGGGTCACCTCGTGTCGCGCCTCGCGCCCCGCGAGGCGCGACGCACGACGATCTTCGCGCCCTCCTCCCGCCTTGGCGCAGCCCCCCGCCCCCCCGTGGAGCAGGGCAGCCGCTCTGGCCCCAGACCGCGACGCGAGGAGCGACTATCTCTGTCGTCGCGCCCCCGCGGGAGAGCCAGGCTCCCTATACTCCCCCCCGGGGGAGCCCCTCGTGCCGGCGATCTCTCGAGGGGCGGTGCCGAGACGAGGGGCCCCCTCACGGGGGGCGTGCGAGGACCTCGGCTTCCCTGGGCGTGGCTGGTCTGCCGCCGGCGCCTGCGCCGCCATGGCCGTGCATCCACGGCCGCGCGCAGCACGCGGCGCGGCCCCGCCCCCCCTCGGGTGCGCGCGGGGGCCTCGGCAGCGTCCTGCGCCGAGGTGGCCACGTGCCGAGAAGGCATGGGGAGGGCGCAGGAGGCGAGGAGCAGGGAGAGCAGACGAGCGCGTCCCACTACTCGCAGAGTGACTATACTCGCAAATGGCCTGGATCCGCCAGGGGGGGACCTACGAGAAACTGCATCGAACCAGACGTGTGCTTTTTTCTGACGCTGGCGAGGAGGCACTCTGTGCGAGTGGTGCAACGCGCTCGGTGAGCAGAGCAGAAGAAGAGGAGGCAGGCCGGCGCTGTATACCCGGAAGGCTGGGCCCCCTACTATGACGGGCCCTCCCTAGCTCTGGCGCTGGCGCTGGAGGCCTGGGGGCCCGCACGGGCCAGCAGCGCTGCGCCGCCCGCGGCAGCTGGCGGGCCTTCCGGGCACGGCCAGCCCCCGCGAGCGACCGAGGCCGGCGCGCCCTGCGCTGGGGCGCCGAGCGGAGCGCCGCGCTGCAGGCCGCGGCGGCGCGCCAGCTGCGCAGCGCCCTCGGCCGGGAGCGCGCGAAGACGCGGCCGGCGCCGCGCCGGCGGGCGGCCGGCAGGGCGCCGCCCGGCCCTGCTCGCGGCCGCGGCCGCTGGGGGGCGCCGCGGACGGGGGCGGCGGATGGGCCCCGGAGTCGTCGCGTTGCCCTCCAATTGAGCTGGTGATCGTCGGCGAGCTCGGAGTCCGCGAGTGCGTGGGCGGCGCTGGGATGCTCTGCGGCGCTCGCAGGGGCAGGAGCGGCAGCAGGATGAGCAGCCGAAGGATGGGCAGAGGACGAAGAGGAGGAGGGAGGGAGGGGGAAGAGGGAGAGAGAGAAGAGGGAGCAGAGGAGAACGGACAGAGGAGAAGCAGCATTCGCGGGGAAGCCGGAGCAGGAAGAAGGAGGAGAAGAGGAGCAGGAAGTTGAGGAGCACCAGCAGCAGCCAGCCGGCCACACGGCCACACGGCCAGCCAGCCACTCAGCAGCAAGCGGAGCAGGAGAGGCAGGAAGCGGACAGAACCCCAAGCACCAGGGGGTGGAAGCAAAGCCAGCAGGAGGAGCAGTAGGAGCAGGAAATAGGATCCAGCAGGATTGAGCGGGATGGGGGAGGAGGGAAGGAGTAGATAAGAGATGGAGAGGAGGGATCCGAAGGTCGCGGGCGAAGGCGGGGGGGGGAGAGCGAGAGCATTGAGGGGAAGGGGGGGGGGGAGGAAGTGGGGTGGCGGGAGGGGGGGGGCCATACAGAAGGGGCAGAGGGGGAGGGAGAGGGGTGGGAAGGGGAAGGGGAGGGGAAGGGGAGGGGGCAGGGGGAGGGGGAGGAGAAGGGGAGGGAGAGAGAGAGATGAGAGAGAGAGAGAGAGGGGGAGGGCGGGGTGGGCGGGTGGGGCGAAGGCAGAGGGGAGGGATCTGGCGGTTTGTTTGTTTCTTTTGCCGAGGGTGGATATATCTGCGCCGAGGGGGATCGTATGGGGGGGAGTGCCAGGATCAGGGCGGATGTTTGCGAGCCTCGCCCTGTGGAAGGAGGAGGGCGCTTTCTTGCCTCACGGGGGGGAGCGGGGGGGTGGGGAGGGCCTGAGACCGTCTCGCGGGAGCGGGCGTCGGCGGGCACGCGCGCTGGGCACCGGCCCCCCTGCCGGGGCCCTGCTCGGAACCACGGCACGCCGTGGCGGCGTGGATGGCGCTGCTCCCGGGGGGGGGGCCCAAGACTGTCTCGCGGGAGCGGGCCTCGGCTCCCATGGAGAGCGGGCCCCACGGCTCTGGGGCTCCGAGGTCCACCCGGCTCCTGCTCTTTTTCCGGCGCCGGGCGCACGGGGGAAGCGGGGGGGGCAGGCCTTCTCAGAGAGGGCGGCGGGGCTTCTCGCAAGCCCTCCGGCCTGCTGCGAAGCCCGCCCCGTCTCCGGAGAAGGCTGGAGCAAGCTCCTCAGAGGTCTGAAATCGGGCGTGTCCCTCTACAGGAGGAATGTCCCAAAATAGTAAAGCATGATCGACCCACGAACCCGGAAAGGAATATAGAAATGTAAGGCATGGCAACGTTTCAAAGACACCTGATTCGGCGACGGGCAAATGCAATGTTGAATGTATCGATCTTGATGTACTGTGCCGAGGGTTGTGCTGTGCTACGCCGTGCTGAACTGCGATGTGCCATGCCGCGATTGTGCTCTATGTATAGCGTTGTCGATCGAGTCCTCTTTGCATCCGAGTCCTGACCGAACTAATCAGGATCTTAAGCTCGAGCTGCCTGAGCAGATGGTAGCTGCCCCAGAGCTAATCGACAAAGGGGACATGCCAGGAGGACGCGCCGCGGAACTTCCCAAGGGACGCGCCAGGCGACGTGCCAGGGGACGTGCCACGGGCACGCACCGCGGGACGTCCCAAGGGGACGCGCTACGGAACGTGCCAATGGGCGTACCGCGGGACGTGCCAGGGGACGCGCCGCGCGACGTGCCAGGTGGACTTACCACGGAACGCGCCAAAGAACGTGCCAAATAGCAATGTTGAGTGTATCGATATTGATGTACCGTGCCGACGGCTGTGCTGTGCTATGCCGTGCTGAACTGCGATGTGCCATGCCGCGACTGTGCTCTGTATAGCGTTGTGGATCGAGTCATCTTTGCATCCGAGTCCTGACCGAACTAATCAGGATCTGAAGCTCGAGCTGCCTGAGCAGATGGTAGCTGCCCCAGAACTAATCGACAGAGGGGACATGCCAGGAGGACGCGCCGCGGAACGTCCCAAGGGACGCGCCAGGCGACGTGCCAGGGGACGTGCCATGGGCACGCACCGCGAAACGTGCCAAGGGGACGGGCTACGGAACGTGCCAATGGACGTGCACCGCGCGACGTGCCAAGGGTACTCGCCACGGGACGCTCCGCGGAACGTGCCAGGCAACATGCCAGGCTGCAATACTAAGGGTATCGATATTGATGTACCGTGCCGAGGGCTGTGCTGTGCCTGGGCGACCTGGGCACGTGAAAACACGCGTTTCGCTCAAGACGTTCTCAGCACATCCTCATGCTAGACATCCGCCTGGGCAACCTGGACACGTGCAAACAAGCGTCTCGATCCAGACTTTCTCGACACATCCTCAAGCTAGACATCCGCCTGGGCGACCTGGACACGTGAATACAAGCCTCTGGTACGAGACATCCTCAACACATCCTCATGTTAGACATCTGTCTGGGCAACCTGGAGGCGTGAAACCAAGCGTCTCGCTCGAGACATCCTCAAAACCTGGGCACGTGAAAACAAGCATTTCACTTGAGAGATCCTCTGAATTCAGGTCCCCAGGAGAGGACAAGCTATAACACAAAACAAGCGTTTCGCTCGAGACATCCTCAACAAATCCTGAAAAAACAACACAAAAAAAAAAAAAAAAAAAAAAAAAAAAAAAAAAAAAAAAAAAAAAAAAAAAAAAAAAAAAAAAAAAAAAAAAAAAAAAAAAAAAACGCTTCGCTCGAGACATTCTCAAAATTCTAATTCGCCGGCCCTACGCGACCTCGATATTCATCGCAGAATAAGTTCGCCGGCCGTACAGCCGTCAGAACCAGGGATAAACACACAAAAAGAGAACCCTGGGCCCGAGCCCTTTCCGGGAAAAACATGATCGACCCACGAACCCGGAAACGAATATAGAAATGATAAGCATGGAAACGTTTCACGACACCCACTTGGCCGACGGGCAACTGCAATGCTCAAGGTAACGATGATGATGATGTACCGTGCCACTGATGATGTACCGTGCCACGGGCTGTGCTGTGCCGTGCTGTGCTGTGTTGAAATGTGTCATGCCGCGTGGAACTGTGCCGCGCGCTATTGCATTGTGGATCAAGTCGTCCTTGACGTCGGAACCCTGACCGAACTGATTTGGATATTAAGCTCGAACTGCCTGAATTCATAGTTCGGGCTCAGCAGCTCTTCAACAGAAGATGATTACACCGAGGAGAAGGAGCTTAAGATCCAAATCAGTTCGGGCAAGACTTCGGCCCCGAGAGGCCCCCGCGGGCTCATTGATGGCCATGAATATGGTGGCGGCGGGTGATGCGGAGAAGTCAACCAACTCGAGCTCAAGATCCGAATCAATTCCGAGGGGGAATCAAGCCGCAAAGTATTTTTGAACAAATCGGCGCAACGAGGTCACGAACACTGCGAGAGCAATGCCAGCGATAGCGCGGCGGCTCAAGGAGCACTCCGGCTCCCGCCAGGCAGGGCGGGGGGAGACGAGGGCTGACCCTGGGGGTGCAATGCCCAACGTACAGAAATAGCCATGAACGAGGAGGCGCAAGAAAGACGAGCGACCCTGAGGGTGCAACGCTGAGCAGGGATGGAGCTAGGCATGGGCAGACCCCGAGGGTGCAGAGCCCAACGGGAAGGGAGAAAAGGAGGTGGAAGTCGAAGATGAAAACAAATATGGCTCAGCGGGTGCATGGGCTGACCCTGAGGGCGCAATGCCGGCGCAACGAAGTCACGAACACTGCGAGAGCAAAGCCAGCGATAGCGCGGCGGCTCGAAAACACATGGTTCCAGCACAGAACCACCATGTTACGTACCCCCTGGGTGGCGTGGACATGTGAAAACACACGGTTCCAGCGCAGGACCTCCATGCTAGATACCCCCCTGGGTGGCCTGTACACGTGAAAACACATGGTTCCAGCACAAAACCACCATGTTACGTACCCCCTGGGTGGCGTGAACATGTGAAAACACACGGTTCCAGCGCAGGACCTCCATGTTAGATAATTACCCACCTGGGTGGCCTGTACACGTGAAAACACGTGGTTCCAGCTCGGGACCACCATGTTAGATACCCCCTGGGCCAGCTCAGGACCACCATGTTAGATATCCTCCTGGGTGGCCCGGACACGCGAAAACACGTGATTCCAGCTTGGGACCACCATGTTAGATACCCTGGGTGGCCTGAACACGTGAAAACACGTGGTTCCAGCTCGGGACCACCATGTTAGATACCCACCTGGGTGGCCTGGACACATGAAAAACACACGGTTCCAGCGCAGGACCACCATGTTAGATACCCACCTGGGTGGCCTGAACACGTGAAAACACATGGTCCCAGCTCGGAACCACCATGTTAGATACCCACCTGGGTGGCCTGAACACGTGAAATCACACGGTTCCAGCTCGGGACCACCAGGTTAGATACCCCCCTGGGTGGCCTGGACACGTGAAAACACGTGGTTCCAGCTCGGGACCACCATGTTAGATACCCCCCTGAGTGGCCTGAACACGTGAAAACACGTGGTTCCAGCTCGGGACCACCAGGTTAGATACCCCCCTGGGTGGCCTGGACTTGGAAAACACGTGGTTCCAGCTCGGGACCACCATGTTAGATACCCCCCTGGGTGGCCTGAACACGTGAAAACACGTGGTTCCAGCTCGGGACCACCAGGTTAGATACCCCCCTGGGTGGCCTGGACAAGTGAAAACACGTGGTTCCA
>CAUYUJ010004221.1:0-71914 GCA_963575745.1 Prorocentrum cordatum
CTCTCCCGGACACGCTGCCGGGTCGGGCGAGTTGCTGCGAGGATCGTGGACCGGCGAAGATGGGCTGGCACCACCACCGCCCGGCCTCTAATCTAATACCCTCTAGCTCTCAGAGAGCTCTGAAGGGAGCCTAAGAAACTGGGAAGCTCCCCTGCAGCGCTGCTGAAGCGCTACCAGAAACGCTTCCATGCGTGCCTGCACGCTTGCGGGCACGCGTGGAAGCTTGCCGGAAACTTTCCCGGACCAGCTGCCGGCTCAAACGAACCGCTGCGGGGATCGTGGACCGGCGGAGATGGGCTGCTGGCGGCCAGCACCACCGTCCAGCTTCTAATCTTAAACCCTTTAGCTCTCAGCGAGCTCTCCGGGAAAAACCCGGAGAGGGAAGAGACCTTTTGGGAATGGGAAATCTTTCCTGGAGAGCTCTGGGAAGCTCCCCGGCAGAGCTGCCGAAGCGCTGGCAGAAACGCCTCCATGCGTGCCTGCACGCGTGCAGGCACGCGTGGAAGCTTGCCGGAAGCTTTCCCGGACCAGCTGCCGGGTCGCCGGAGTCGCTGCGAGGCCTTTGGAGCGACGGAAAGGAGCTCCTGGCGGGCACCACCACCGTCCGGCTTCTAATCTTAAACCCTTTAGCTCTCAGCGAGCGAATATTTGCAAAACCACCCAAAAGTTGTCACATTGTCCGTTCTGGTCGGGTCGACCAACTAGCTCCACCCCGCGCCGGAATTCCTCTAGCTCATCGATGCCGAAAAGCTCTACGAGGTATTACTCTTAAGCTTCCAGCAACTTGCTCAGAGAAGCTCTACGAGTTATTTGAAAAACCAACCAAAAGTTGTCACATTGTCTGTTCTGGTCGGGTCGACCAACTAGCTCCACTCCGCGCCGGAATTCCTCTAGCTCACTTGGCAGCGTCTAAAACCCGAAGAGCACTTGGTAGCGTCCAAAACCCGGAGAGCGAAGACACTCTCGGGGACGGGAAATCTTTTCTGGAGAGCTTTGGGGGGCTTCCCTGCAGCGCTGCTGAAGCGCTGACAGGATCGCTTCCAGGCGTGCCTGCACGCGTGCAGGCACGCTTGGAAGCTTGCCGGAAGCTCTCCCGGACCCATTGCCGGCTCACCGGAGGTTTTGTGAGGCCTGTGGAGCGCCGTGGAGGAGCTCCTGGCGGGCACCACCACCGTCCAGCTTCTAATCTTAAACCCTTTAGCTCTCAGCGAGCTCTCCGGGAAAAGAGAACGCACACCGGAAATATATTTTCCTGGCAAGCCCACGGAAGCTCTGGTGGAGCTCTGCTGGGGCTCTGGGGTGCTTCCCGGCAGCGCTTCCGAAGCGCTGCCAGGAACGCCTCCACGCGTGCCTTCACGCGTGCAGGCACGCGTAAACGCTTGCCGGAAGCTCTCCTGGACCCGCTGTGAGGTTTTGCAAGTCGCTGCGGGGATCGTGGACCGGCGAAGATGGGCTGCTGGCGGGCACCACCACCGTCCGGCTTCGAATCTAAAACCCTTTAGCTCTCAGAGAGCTCTCGGGGAATCGATGCCGAAGAGTTCTACGAGGTACCCGGAGAGAGAAGAGACCCTTCGGGGACGGGAAGACGGAGAATCTTTCCTGGGGAGCTCTGGGAAGCTCCTCTGCAGCGCTGCTGAAGCGCTGCCAATAAACGCTTCCATCCGTGCCTGCACGAGTGCAGGCGCGCGTGGATTTTTGCCAGAAGCTCTCCCAGACCCGTTGCCGGCTCAGGCGAGTCGCTGCGGGCAACGTGGAGCGACGGAAAGAACCTCCTGGCGGGCACAACCACCGCCCAGCTTGTAGTCTTAAACCTTCTCGCTCTCAGCGAGCTCTCCGGGAAATAACTGGAGAGCAGAGAGCAAAGAGAATACGCGCCGGAAAGCATTCCTGGCGGACCCTCGGACGCTCTTGGGGCTCTGAGGGACGTCCTGCAGTGCTTCTGAAGCGCTGCCGGGAACGCTTCCACGCGTGCCTGCACGCGTGCAGGCACGCGTGGACGCGTGCCCGAAGTGCCCCCGGACCCGCCGCGACGTTTTCCAAGTCGCTGTGGGGATTCTGGAGCGGCGAAGATGGGCTGCTGGCAGACACCACCACCGTCCGGTTTCTAATCTAAAACGCTTTAACTCTCAGAGAGCTCTCCGGGAAAAGATCAGCAAAAGTGCTGTCGAAATTTTTCTTGCCAACTAGCTCTCCAGCGCCCCGGAATTACTCTTATGCTCCCAGCAACAGCTTGCTAAGGGAAGCTCTACAAGTTACAAAGACGTTTCCGCCAAGTGTTTTGATAGTAATACTGCGCCCACGGACCTAAGAATTCACTGGCGAACGCGAGAACCTACTGAAGGTGCGAAAAATACCGGTTCTGAAAACAAATGTTCAAGTCTCTCACAAAGTTCGTCCAACCGACCCAAAATTCACACACTTTGTAATGTCAAAAACCCAGAGAGCAAAGGGCACACACACCAGAAAGCTTCCCTGGCGAGCCTCGAATGCTTTCGTAAAGCCTTTCTGGCGCTCTGGGGGGCATCCTACAGCGCTGCCGAAGCGCTGCCAGAATCGCTTCCATGCGTGCCTGCACGCGTGCAGGCACACGTGGATGCTCCCCGGAAGCTCGCCAGAAGCTCTCCCGGACACGTAGCCGGGCCGGGCGAGGCGCTGCGGGGAACGTGGACCGCCGTGGAGAACCTCCTGGCGGGCAAAACCACCGTCCGGCTTCAAATCTTAAACCTTCTAGCTCTCAGCGAGCTCTCCGGGAATTCTCCGTCGGGGCCTGGTCGGCCAACTAGCTCCACCCCGCGCCCGAATTCCTCTAGCTCATCGATGCTGAAGAGCTATACGAGGTATTATTCTTAAACTTCCAGCAACTAGCTAAGGGAAGCCCTGCGAGTTACTACTCGTATTCGAGCGATATATTCCCCGGGGAGCTCTCTGAGAGCTGCACGGTTTAAGATTACAAACCGGACAGTGGCGGGTCCGGAAGAGCTTCTGGCAGGCTTCCACGCGAGCCTGCACGCGTGCAGGCACGCGTGGAAGAGTTCCTGGCAGCGCTTCAGAAGAGCAGCGGGGGGGCCCCCCAGGAACTGGGCGCCGGCGGTAAACCGTCGACCTTTCTTACCGCCGGGGGACTCGTAGAGCTAACTCGTAGAGCTTCCCCGAGCAAGTTATTGCTGGAAGCTTAAGAGTAATACCTCGTATAGCTCTTCGTTATCGATGAGCTAGAGGAATTCCGGCGCGGGGTGAAGCTAGTTGGCCGACCCGACCAAAAGAGGCAATGTGACAGCTTTGGGTGGGTTTTGCGAAGATTTGAAAGATATTTGACAATTCATGTTGAGAAACCAGATTTTTCGCACCTGTAGTGGGTTCTTCCGCGTTTGCCAGTCAAATTCTCAGGTCTGTAGGTGCAGTATTTCTATTAAAACACTTGGCGGAACCGACGTTGAATAAAAACAGAAAATCGTGATTTTTCGAATTTTTCTTTCTCGCTCCAGAAGCTTTCTTCATGTGTTCCGACGATCGCCGTGCAAGGATAGAGCTCTACGAGGTCCCGGAGGTAAGCTGGTTGACGGGTTACCGCCGGTTCCAAGTTCCGGGGCGCTGGAGAGCTAGTTGGCAAGAAAAATGTCGACGGACATTTTGAGGAATTTTGGTCGCTTGAACATTTTGTTTTCAAAATTTGTGCATTCGTTAGAGGTCTAGATTTCCTTCCCATGATATTCGATCTTATTTCCGCTCGCTGTCTTGATCTCAGCTCGATCGGGTCCTTTTACTGTCAAAAAGCGTCCAGGCGGCATCGGCCGTTTCGGGTCATCTTGTCACGCAGTGACGGTTTTCTCAAGATAACTCGAGCTTCAGGACAGCTACAGAGCTAGTAAGCACAGCTAATCGATTCAGAATGATCAGGCGCGTTCGCCTGTTGAACCCAGAGGTCTGAACTCGGTCTGCTAGCCGAGCTAGGTCCGCAAACCTATTCCTATTATTCGAATCATTTTGACAGACGCTCTCGGTTTTCTGTACTCAACTCGAGCTACAGGACAGCTACAGAGCTGATACGTACAGAATCGGATTCATAATCATCAGTCGTTGTCTGTTGAATCCAGAGCTCTGAACTCGGTCTGCTGCCCGATTTAGAATCGCGAAACCATTCGTATTGTTCGAGTCATCTTGAGAGATGCTGTCGGTTTTCTGCAGTTAACTCGGGCTGTAGGGGGCTGCATGGCTGGTAATCACTGGAATCGATTCCGAGACATCAGGCGCGTCCGCCTTTCGAATCCAGAGCTCCGAACTCTGTTTGCTGCCCGAACTAGGTCCGCGAAACTATTCGTATTGCTCGAGTGGGGGCTGCAGGGCTGGTTATCACAGGAATCGATTCAGAGACATCAGACGCGTCGGCCTGTCGCATGCAGAGGTCTGAACTCGGCCTAATGCTCGAGCTAGGTTTGCCAAACTATTCGTATTGTTCGAGTCATCTTGAGAGGTGCTGTTGATTTACGCACGTAACTCGGGCTGTAGGAGAGCTACAGAGCTCGTAGAGAAGACACTCAAGAAGCATCGGGGGCTTTCGGCTGTTGCATGGGCTGACAAACTATTTGTTCGGTGTAATTTTTTTCGACATTATATGTTGTCAGGAAGCTCTACGAGGCCCCCGGCGGTAACAAAGGTTGACGGTTTACCGCCGGCGCCCAGTTCCTGACAATATATAATGTGGGAAGAACAATTGTTGAGAACGAATAATTCTCCAGCCCAAGCGAATTCAGACCTCGCGATCTAAGAGCCGAACGCCTCCGATGCTTCTGGATTGTCTTCTGTACGAGCTCTGTAGCTCTCCTCCAGCCCGAGTACCGTGCGTGAATCGACAGCACCTTTCAAGATGAATCGAAGAATACGAATAGTTTGGCAAACCTAGCTCGAGTGTCAGACTGATTCCAGACCTCTGAATCCGACAGGCGGGCGCGTCTGACGAATCGATTCCTGTGATTATAAGCCCTGTAGCCCCTCTACAGCCTCAGTTAACTGCAGAAAACCCATCAGGATTACTCCAACAATACGAATAGTTTTGCGGATCTAGTTCGGGCAGCAGACCGAGTTCCGAGCTCTGGATTCGACAGGCGGACGCGCCTGATGTCTCGATTCCTGTGACTGTCAGCACTGTAGTTCCTCTACAGCCCCAGTTGAGTAGAGAGACCCGCGTCACCTCTCAAGCTCACTCGAACAATACGAATAGTTCGCGATTCTAGATCGGGCAGCAGACTGAGTTCAGAGCTCTGGATTCAATAGACGAACTCGACTGATGATCCTTAATCGTTTTCTGGAAGTATAAGCTCTGCATCTGTTGTATAGCTCGAGTTAAGTACAGAAAACCGAGAGCGTCTGTCAAGATGACTTGAATAATACGAATAGGTTTCGGGATCTAGCTCGGCTAGCAGACTGAGGTCAGACCTCTGGATTCAACAGACGAACGCGCCTGATGATTCTGAATAGAATGCGTGTGCTTACCAGCTCTGTAGCTGCCCCACAGCTCGAGTTAAGTACAACATACCGACAACGCGTGTGAAGATGACTCAAAACAGCCGAGCCCGCCAGTGTGCTTTTTGGAAGTGAAAGGACCCGATCGAGCTCAGATCAAGATGGCGTGCGGGAGTAAGATCAAATAGCACGGGAAAAAATATTAGAGCTCAAACGAATTGCGGAATTTCGAGAACCAAATTTTCAACCGACCAAAAGTCACCAGAAGGTCCGTCGAAATTTTTCTTGCCAACTAGCTCTCCAGCGCGCCAGAATTACTCTTAAGCTTCCAGCAATAACTTGCTAAGGGAAGCTCTACGAGTTAAGCTTTCTGGTCTGTGTTCTCTTTGCTCTAGGGGTACCTCGAAAAGCTCTTCGGCAAGATGAGTTAAGCGGAGTTCCGTCGCAGGGCGGAGCTAGTTGTCCGACCTGACCTTAAGAGACAATGTCCCCGGAGAGCTCTCTGAGAGCTAAAGGGTTTGATATTAAAAGCCGAGCGGTGGTGGTGCCCGCCAGGAGCTCCTCTGCGGCGCTCCAGAATCACCGCAGCGGTTCGTTCGACCCAGCAGCTGGTCCGGGGGAGCTTCCGGCAAGCTTTCACGCGTGCCCGCACGCGTGCAGGCACGCATGGAGGAGTTCCTGGCCGCGCATCAGCAGCGCTGCAGGGGAGCTTCCCAGACCGCTTTAGAAAAGATTTCCCGTCCCCAAAGATCTCTTCGCTCTCAGGGATTTAGACGCTACCAAGTACCTCGTAGAGCTCTTCGTCATCGACGAGCTAGAAGAATTCCGGCGCGGGGTGGAGCTAGTACCCCGTAGAGCTTATCGTCATCGATGAGCTCAAGGAATTCCAGCGCCGGGTGGAGCTAGTAACTCGTAGAGCTCCCCTTAGCAAGTTGTTGCTGGAAGCTTAGTTAAGAGTACCTTGTAGAGCTCTTCGTTATACCTCGTAGAGCTCTTCGGCATCGATGAGCTAGAGGAATTCCGGCGCGGGGTGGAGCTAGTAACTCGTAGAGCTTTCCTTAGCAAGTTATTGCTGGAAGCTTAAGAGTAGAGCTTCCCCTAGCAAGTGATTGTTGGAAGCTTAAGAGTAATTCCCGGAGAGCTCTCTGAGAGCTAGAGGGTTTTAGATTAGAAGCCGGACGGTGGTGGTGCCCGCCAGCAGCCTATCTCCGCCGCTCCACGATCCCCGCAGCGACCTGTAAAACGTCGCAGCGGGTCCGGGAGAGCTTCCGGCACACGTTCACGCGTGCCTGCACGCGTGCAGGCACGCGTGGAAGCGTTCCTAGCAGCGCTTCGGAAGCACTGCCGGGGAGCCCCCCAGTGCCCCAGAAGAGCTTCACGAGAGCTTCCGTGAGCTTGCCAGGACAGCTTTCTGGTGTGTGTTCTCTTTGCTCTCGGGGTTTTTCCTGGAGAGCTCTCTGAGAGCTAGAGGGTTTTAGATTAGAAGCCGGACGGTGGTGGTGCCCGCCAGCAGCCCATCTTCGCCGGTCCACGATCCTCGCAGCAGTTCGTTCGTCCCGGCAGCGGGTCCGGGAGAGCTTCCGGCAAGCGTCTACGCGTGCCTGCACGCGTGCAGGCACGCGTGGAAGCGTTCCTGGCAGCTCTTCAGAAGCGCTGCAGAGGGGCCCCCAGAGCACCAGAAGAGCTTCCCGACAGCTTCTGTGGGCTTGCCAGGAAGGCTTTTCAGTGTGTGCCCTCTTACCTCGTAGAGCTCTTCGTTATCGATGAGCTAGAGGAATAACTTGTAGAGCTCCCCTTAGCAAGTTATTGCTGGAAGCTGGAGAGAAACTCGTAGAGCTTCCCTAAGCTAGCAGCTGGAAGCTTAAGAATAATTCGGACGCACTGGCGGGCTAGTTGGCTCGAAAAATCTCGACGGAACTTTTGGTGACTTTTGCTCAGTTGAAAATTATGTTCTCCAAATTTGAACATTCGTTAAAGCTCTAATATTTTTCCCGTGATCTATGATCTTAGTGCGACTCGCCATCTTGATGTCAGCTCGATCGGGTGAATATTATTATCGAAAAGCACTGTGGCGGGATCGGGTGGCGAGTGCTATGTTGGTAGGTGCTGTCGGTTTTCTCAACTTAATTCGAGCTATAGGAAAGCTACAGAGATGGCATGCACAGCTTTCGGATTCAGAATGATGATGCGCGGCTACATGTGGCGGGAGAATGTTCAGCGCTGGATATGTAAGAAGTTATGATCGAACAACCTCTTTGCATAAGTACTACACTTGATTGTGTGATGTGGTTTTCTCAACTGAACTCGAGCTGTAGGGCAGCTACAGAGCTCTTAGGCACAGCAGACGACTCAGAATCATCATGCGCGTCTGCTCATTGCGCCAGAGCTCCCGAAGTGAGCTAGAATTTGAGAGTCGATTGAAAAACTTATTCACTATGAGTCGAAATGTTGGTAGGTGCTCTCGGTTTTTCCAACTTAACTCGAGCTGTAGGCAAGCTACAGAGCTCTCAGGCATAGCAGGCGGCTCAGAATGATCATGCGCGTCTGCTCATTGCGCGCGAGCTTCCAATATGAGCTAGAATTCGAGAATCGATTGACAAACTTATTCACTATGAGTCGGAATGTTGGTAGGTGCTCTCGGTTTTTCAACTTAACTCGAGCTGTAGGCAAGCTACAGAGCTCTCAGGCACAGCAGGCGGCTCAGGAAGCTCTACGAGTCCCCTGGCGGTATCAAAGGTTGACGGTTTACCGCCGGCGCCCAGTAATTCCTGCGCGCTGGAGAGCTAGTTGGCAAGAGAAATCTCGACGGACCTTTTGCTGACTTTGGGTCGGTTGAAAATACCTCGTAGAGCTCTTCGGCATCGATGAGCTAGAGGAATTCCGGCGCGGGGTGGAGCTAGTTGGTCGACCCGATCAGAAAGGACAAAGTGGTGACTTTGGGCCGGTTTTGCGAAGATTTGAAAGATATTTGACAATTCATTTTGAGAAAGCAGATTTTTCGCACCTGTAAACGATTATGAAGGCCTCTGCGTCTAAATATGAGCTCTGTAGGCGCAGATTCACTATCGAAACACTTGGCGGAACCAACTTCATATCGACACGCAAAAAATCAATTTTGCCTTTTTTCGCAAAATGCTTCCAGAAGCTCTCTCTGTCGATTCTGAGCACTCTCACGCGTCGAAGGAGCTCTACGAGGTTCCCGGCGGTGACCAGGTTGACGGTTCACCGCCGGCGCCAGTAACTCGTAGAGCTTCCCTTAGCTAGTAGCTGGTAGCTTGAGAGTAATTCCGGGGCGCTGGGGAGCTAGTTGGCAAGAAAAATCTCGACGGATCTTTTGCTGACTTTTGGTCGGTTGAAAATTATGTTCTCGAAATTCAACAATTCGTTTGAGCTCTAGTATTGTTTCCCACCATATTAGATCTTATTCCCGCTCGCCATCTTGATCTCAGCTCGATCGGGTAGATATTACTGCAAAAAAGCATCGCGGCGGGATTGGCTGTTTCGAGTCATCTTGATACGCGTTGTCGGTATTTTGTACTTAACTCGAGCTGTAGGGCAGCTACAGAGCTCATTATCACAGAAATCGATTGCGAATCATCAGGCACGTTCGTCTGTTCCATCTAGAGGTCTGAAATCGGTCTGCTGCCCGAGCTAGGTTCGCGAAACTATTCGTGTTGTTGCAGTCATCTTGAGAGGTGCTGACAGTTTTCTGCAATAAACTCGGGCTGTATGGGGGGCTACAGGGCTCGTGCTCACACGATTCGAGTCGGAGACATCAGGCGCGTCCGCCTGCCGAATCCAGAGCTCAGAACTCGGTGCGCTGCCCGAGCTAGGTTCGCAAAACTATTCGTATTCGTCGAGTCATCTTGACGTGCTGTCGTTTTCTGCACTTAGCTCGAGCTGTAAGGGGGCTGCAGGGCTGGTAATTACTGGAATCGATTCGGAGACATCAGTCGCGTCCACCTGTCGCATTCAGAGCCCTGAACTCGGCCTGCTGCCCGAGCTAGGTCCGCGAAACTATTCGTATTGTTCGAGTCATCTTCAGAGGTACTGTCGATTTTCTGCACTCAACTCGGGCTGTAGGGGGGCTGCAGGGCTGGTAATCACAGGAATCGATTCGGAGACATCAGGCGCGCCCGCCTGTTGCATTCAGATGTCTGAACTCGTGATACTCGATCTAGATTCGCGTTTTTCGCACGTCACTCGGGCTGTAGGAGAGCTACGGAGCTCGTGCGCACAGAGAACGATCCAGAAGCATGAGGGGCGTTTGGCTGTTGCATCGAGAAGTCTGAAATCGTTTAGGCTGAAAAACTATTCGTTCTCTGCATTTTTTGACATTATATATGCTCAGGAAGCTCTACGAGTCCCCCGGCGGTAAGGAAGGTTGACGGTTTACCGCTGGCGCCCAGTTTTGTTCTCGAAATTCAACAATTCGTTTGAGCTCTAGTATTTTTCCCCACCATATTCGATCTTATTCCCGCTCGCCATCTTGATCTCAGCTCGATCGGGTAGATATTACTGCAAAAAAGCATCGCGGCGGGACCGGCTGATGCGAGTCTTCTTGATACGCGTTGTCGGTATTTTGTACTTAACTCGAGCTGTAGGGCAGCTACAGAGGTGATTTCACAGAAATCGATTGCGAATCAGCAGGCGCGTTCGTCTGTTCCATCTAGAGGTCTGAACTCTGTCTGCTGCCCGAGCTAGGTTCGCGAAACTATTCGTGTTGTTCGAGTCATCTTGAGAGGTGCTGACAGTTTTCTGCACTGAACTCGGGCTGTAGGGAGGCTACAGTGCTGGTAATCACAGAAATCGATTCGGGGAGATCAGGCGCGTCCGCCTGTCGAATCCAGAGCTCGAAACTCGGTCTGCTGCCCGAACTAGGTCCGCGAAATTATTCGTATTGTTCGAGTCATCCTGAGGAGTGCTGTCGGTTTTCTGCACTTAGCTCGAGCTGTAAGGGGGCTGCAGGGCTGGTAATCACTGGAATCGATTCAGCGACATCAGTCGCGTCCACCTGTCGCATTCAGAGCCCTGAACTCGGCCTGCTGCCCGAGCTAGATCCGCGAAACTATTTGTATTGTTCGAGTCATCTTGAGAGGTGCTGTCGATTTTCTGCACTTAACTCGGGCTGTAAGGGGGCTGCAGGGCTGGTAATCACAGGAATCGATTCGGGAGACATCAGGCGCGTCCGCTTGTTGCATTCAGATGTCTGAACTCGGTCTGATACTCGATCTAGATTCGCGAAACTATTTGTATTGTTCGAGTGATCTTGAGAGGTGCTGTTGATTTTCGCGCGTAACTCGGGCTTTAGGAGAGCTACGGAGCTCGTGCGCACAGAAAACGATCCAGAAGCATGAGGGGCGTTTAGCTGTTGCATCGAGAGGTGTGAAATTGTTTAGGCTCAAAACTATTAGTTCTCTGCATTTTTCGACATTATATATGCTCAGGAAGCTCTACGAGTCCCCCGGCGGTAAGGAAGGTTGACGGTTTACCGCCGGCGCCCAGTTCCGGCGCGGGGTGGAGCTAGTTGGTCGACCCGACCAGAAAGGACAAAGTGGTGACTTTGGGTCGGTTTTGCTCAGATTTGGAAGATATTTGACAATTTATTTTGAAAAAGCAGATTTTTACGCCGAGCATTGGCATATGAACTTTGTTCCCTGAGCAGCTCAGCTCTCTGGAGCCAGTTTTAGTATTAGTTGATTTCCGGGAACCGACTGCATCTTCCCTCCGAAAATTTCAATTTGCGCTTCGATCCTGAGCCTTCTTACGGCTGCAAAGAGCTCTACGAGGTTCCCGGCGGTGACCAGGTTGACGGCTCACCGCCGGCGCCAGCTGCTCTCCGGGTTTTGGACGCTACCATGGACGCTACCCAGTAACTCGTAGAGCTTCCCTTAGCAAGTTATTGCTGGAAGCTTAAGAGTAATTCCGGGGCGCTGGAGAGCTAGTTGGCAAGAAAAATCTCGACGGACCTTTTGCTGACTTTTGGTCGGTTGGAAATTTTGTTTTCGAATTTCAACAATTCGTTTGAGCTCCAATCTTTTTCCCATGATATTCGATCTTATTCCCGCTCGCCATCTTGATCTCAGCTCGATCGTGTACCTCTTACTGCCAAAAAGCAGGCAGGCGGGATCGGCCGTTTCAATTCATTTTGACACGCGATGACGGTTTTCTGAACATAACTCGAACTTTAGGACAGCTACAGAGCTGGTAAGCACAGCTAATCGATTCAGAATGATCATGCGCGTTCGCCTGTTGAATCGAAAGGTCTGAACTCGGTCTACTAGCCGAGCTAGGTCCACAAACCTATTCGTATTATTCGAGTGATCTTGACAGACGCTCTTGGTTTCTGTACTTAACTTGAGCTATGGGACAGCTACAGAGTTGACACGTACAGAAGTTGATTCAGAATCATCAGTGGCAGTTGTCTGTTGAATCCAGAGCTCTGAACTTGGTCTGCTGCCCGATCTAGAATCGCGAAACCGTTCGCATTGTTCGAGTCAGCTTGAGAAGTGCTCTCGGTCTTTTGCACTCAACTCGGCCTGAGGGGGGCTACAGTGCTGGTGATCACAAGAATCGATTTGAAGACATTAGGCGCGTCCGCCTGTCGAATCCAGAGCTCGGAACTTGGTCTGCTGCCCGAACTAGGTTCCCGAAACTATTGTATTGTTCGAGTCATCCTGAGAGATGCTGTCGGTTTTCTGCACTTAACTCGGGCTGTAGGGGGCTGCAGGGCTGGTAATCACAGGAGTCGATTTGCAGACATGAGATGCGTCGGCCTGTCGCATTGAGAGGTCTGAACTCGCTTTGATACTCGAGCTGGGTTGCCAAACTATTCGTTTTGTTAGAGTCATCTTGAGAGGTGCTGTCCTCGGGCTGTAGGAGAGCTACACAGCTCGCAAAGAAGACAATCCAGAAGCATCGGGGGCGTTCGGCTGTTGCATCGAGAGGTCTGAAATCGATTGGGCTGAAAGACTATTCGTTCTCTGCTATTGGATTTATTTCACATTATATATTATCAGGAAGCTCTACGAGTCTCCCGGCGGTAAGAAAGGTTGACGGTTTACCGCTGGCGCCCAGTTCCGGGGCGCTGGAGAGCTAGTTGGCAAGAAAAATCTCGACGGACCTTTTGATGACTTTTGGTCGGTTGAAAATAACTTGTAGAGCTTCCCTTAGCAAGTTATTGCTGGAAGCTTAAGAGTAATTCCGGCGCGCTGGAGAGCTAGTTGGCAAGAAAAATGTCGACGGACCTTTTGGTCACTTTTGGTCGGTTGAAAATTTTGTTCTCGAAATTCCTCAATTCGTTTGAGCTCTAGTATTTTTTCCCGTGATATTCGATCTTATTCCCGCTCGCCATCTTAATCTCAGCTCGATCGGGTAGCTTTCACTGCCAAAAAGCACACTGGCGGGATCGGCCGTTTCGAATCATCTTGACATGCGTTGTCGGCATTTTGTACTTAACTCGAGATAGAGGAGAGCTACAGAGCTGGTAAGCACACCTTGTCGAGTCAGAATAATCAGGCGCGTTCGTCTGTTGCATCCAGAGGTCTGAACTCGGTCTGCTAGCTGAGCTAGATCCACAAATCCGTTCGTATTATTCGAGTCATCTTGACAGGCGCTCTCGGTTTTCTGTACTGAACTCGAGCTATATGACAGCTACAGAGCTGATACTTAGAGACACCGGTTCTGAATCATCAGTCGCGTTCGTCTGTTAAATCCAGAGCTCTCAACTCGGTCTGCTGCCCGATCTAGAATCTCGAAACTATCGTATTGTTCGAGTCATCTTGAGAGGTGCTGTCGGTTTTCTGTACAAAACTTGGGCTGTATAGGGGCTACAGTGCTGGTAGTCACAGGAATCGATTTGGAGACATCATTGGCGTCCGCCTGTCGAATCCAGAGCTCGGAACTCGGTCTGCTGCCCGAGCTAGGACCGCGAAGCTGTTCGCATTGTTCGAGTCATCCTGAGAGAGGCTGTCGGTTTTCTACACTTAACTGAGGCTGTAGGGGGCTGCAGGGCTGGTAATGACAGGAATCGATTCCGAGACATCAGACGCGTCCGCCTGTCGCATTCAGAGGTCTGAACTCGGTCTGAGACTCGAACTAGGTTTGCCAACTCTCCCTAGTGTTCGAGTCATCTTGAGATGTGCTGTCGATTTACGCACGTAACTCAGCCAGTAGGAGAGCTACAAAGCTCGTAAAAAAGACACTCAAGAAGCATCGGGGGCGTTCGGCTGTTGCATCGAGAGGTCTGGAATCGCTTGGGATGAAAAACTATTCGTTCTCTGCAATGTCTTCCAACAGTATATATTGTCAGGAAGCTCTACGAGTCCCCCGGCGGTAAGAAAGGTTGACGGTTTACCGCCGGCGCCCAGTTCTGTTCTCGAAATTCAACAATTCGTTTGAGCTCTAATATTTTTTCCCATGATATTCGATCATATTCCCGCGCGCCATCTTGATCTCCGCTCGATCGGGTAACTTTTACTGCCAACAAGCAGGCAGGCGGGATCGGCTATTTCAAGTCATCTCGACACGCGATGACGGTTTTCTGAACATAACTCGACCTTTAGAACAGCTACAAAGCTGCTTAGCACAGCTAATCGATTCAGAATGATCAGGCGCGTTCGCTTGTTAAATCCAGAGGTCTGAACTCGGTCTGCTAGCCAAGCAATGTCCGCAAACCTATTCGTATTATTTGAGTCATCTTGACAGACGCTCTTGGTTTTCTGTACTTAACTCGAGCTGTAGGACAGCTACAGCGCTGATATTTACAGACACCGATTCTGAATCATAAGTCACATTTGTCTACTAAATCCAGAGCTCTGAACTCGGTCTGCTGCCTGATTTAGAATCGCGAATCTATTCGTATCGTTCGAGTCATCTTGAGAAGTGCTCTCGGTTTTCTGCACTCAACTCGGGCTAAGGCTGGCTACAGTGCTGGTGGTCACAGGCATCGATTTGAAAACATGAGGCGCGTTCGCCTGCCAAATCCAGAGCTCGGAACTCGGTCTGCTGCCCGAACTGGGTCCGCAAAACTATTCGTATTGTTTGAGTCATCCTAAGAGGTGCTGTCGGTTTTCAGCACCCAACTCGGGCTGTGGGGGGCGGCAGGGCTGGTAATCACAGGACGCGTCCGCCTGTCGCATTCAGAGGTCTGAACTCGGTTTGATACTCGAGCTGGGTTGCCAAACTGTTCGTTTTGTTAGAGTCATCTTTGAGAGATGCTGTCGATTTACGCACGTAACTCGGGCTGTAGGAGAGCTACAGAGCTCGTAAAGAAGACACTCAAGAAGCATCGGGGGCGTTCGGCTGTTGCATCGAGAGGTCTGGAATCGCTTGGGCTGAAAAGCTATTCGTTCTCTGCAATTTTTTCCACATTACATATTCTCAGGAAGCTCTACGAGTCCCCCGGCGGTAAGAAAGGTTGACGGTTTACCGCCAGCGCCCAGTTGGCAAGAAAAATCTCGACGGACCTTTTGCTGACTTCTGGTCGGTTGAAAATTATGTTTCTCGAAATACCTCGTAGAGCTCTTCGGCATCGATGAGCTAGAGGAATTCCGGCGCGGGGTGGAGCTAGTTGGTCGACCCGACCAGAACGGACAATGTGGCAACTTTTGGGTGGTTTTGCGAAAATTTGAAAGATATTTAACAATTTATTTTGAGAAAGCAGATTTTTGCGCGTCGCATTGGCATATGAACTCCTCTCTGACAGCAGCTCAGCTCTTCCGATGTATTTTCTTGAGAGTTGACTTCCAGGAACCAAGCTGATATCAATATCGAAAAATCAAACAATCAAGATTCTAAGGAAATCTTCATTTATCACTGTACTGCGATTGCCGAGCACCCTACCACTGCAAGGAATTTACGCTGGACGCAGCAATTCCAGTTGAGCGCCGCCAACAGCAGTCTGAGACTCAGTTTGAAGATGGAACGCCGTAGGCTGCACTGCGGCGTAGGCTTCGTAACAGAGACTGGGATCCGTGAGGTCTCGAGCTCGAGCTCGGGGCAAGCGCGTTCGTCTCAGCTCCGGCTGGGACTCGTGCTTAGGCTTTCTCTTCGGCTCCGGCTCGCTCGGGCGCGGGCTCGGGCTCGGACTCGGGCTCGCTCCGGCTCGGGCTGGGGCTCGGGCTCGGGCTCGGGCTTGGGCTCGGGCTCGGGTTCGGGCTTCGGCTGGGCTCGGGCTGGGACCAAAGCTCGAGCCCGGGGCTTGGTCTCGGGCTTGGGCCCGGGCTCGGGCTCGGGCTCGAGCCGCGCTCTAGGGCTCGGGCTTGGGCTCGGGCGCGGGTTCCGGCTCGGGCTCGGGCTTGGGCTCGGGCTTTGGTTCGGGCTCGGGCTCGGGCTTGTCTGTGGGCTCGGGCTCGGGCTCGGGCTCGAGCTCGATCCCGGGCTCCACCTGGGCCCCGGCTCCAGCTCGATCCCCGGGCTCGAGATCGGCTCGGGCTTAGAATTCAGTACAGGTGCTCGGGCTCGCGCTTGGGCTCGGGCTGGACTTGGCTTCAGAGCAAGCGCGGGCTCGGGCTGGGGCTTGGGCTCGGACTCGGGCTCGGGCTCGGGCTCGCGGCTGGCGCGGACTCGGGCTTGGGCCCGGGCTCGGGCTCGTCTTGCGCCCGGGCTCGGGCTCGGGCTCTGGCGCGGGCTTGGGCTCGCGTTCGGGCTCCGGCTCGAGCCTGCCCTCGGGCATGGGCTCGGGCCGGGCTCGGACTCGGCTCGTGCTCCCCTCGAGCTTGGCTTTGGTTGGGACTCGGGCTCTGTGTGTCACTGTGCCTCTCTGTATGTTTTCCTGATATTATTTGTGTTTGTGTGTCTGTGTGTCGGTGTATCTGTGTGCATGCTTGCCTGTGTGTCGTGTGTCTGTGCGTCAGTATGTCTGTGTGTCTTTGTATTTCTGTGTCAGTGTGTCGGTGTGTCCGCGTGTCTGTTTGTCGATGTGTCTGTATCTGTGTGTCTGGTTGTCTCTGTGTCTGCGTGTCTGTATGTTTGTGTGTGTGTGTGTGTGTCTGTGTGTCCGTGTGTGTGTGTGTGTCTCTGAGTGTCTGCGTGTCTGGGTGTCTGTGTGTCCTTGTGACTGGTTGTCTGTGTCTGTGTGTTTGTCTGTGCGTCTTTCTGTCCGCCTGTGTGTGTGTGTGTGTGTGTGTTTGTGTGTTTGTGTGTCTGTGTCTGTGTGTCTGTGTGTCTGTGTGTCTGTCTCTCTGTGCGCCTGTGTGCCTGTGTGCGTGTGTTTTTCTCTCTCTCTCTCTCTCGTGTCTATGTGGCTGTGCGGCTGTGTGTTTGTGTGTCTGTGTGTGCTCTTGTGTCCGCGTTTCTGTGTGTTGGTTTTTCTGCGTGACTGCGTGTGCCTGTGTGTCTGTGTGTCTGTGTGCCTGAGTGTCTGTCTCTTGTCTGTGTGTTTGTGTATTTGTGTCTGTATGCCTGTGTGTCTTTGTGTTTGTGTGTCTGTGCGTCTGTGTGTGTGTGTGTGTGTGTGTGGCAGTGTATGTCTCTATGTCTGTGTGTTTGTCTGTCTGTCTGTCTGTTTGTCTGTGCGTGTGTGTGTGTGTGTGTGTGTGTGTGTGTGTGTGTGTGTGTGTGTGTGTGTGTTTGTGTGTTTGTCTGTCTGTGTGTTTGTGTGTCTCTGTCTCTGTTTGTTTGTGTGTATCTGTGTCTGTGTGTCGAGCTCGGGCTCGTGCTCGGGCTCGTGCTCGGGCTCGGGCTCGGGCTCGTGCTCTGGCTCGGGCTGGGGCTGGCGCTCGGTCTTGGGCTCGGGCTCGGGCTCGGCTCGGGCTCGGGCTCGGGCTCGGGCTCGGGGGGCTCGGGTCGGGGCTCGGGCTCGAGCTCGGGCTCGGGCTCGGGCACAGGCTTGAGCACGGGCTCGGGCTCGGCCCGGCCCAGGCTCGGGCTCGGGCTGGGGCTGGGGCTGGGGCTGGGGCTCGGGCTCGGGCTCGGGGGGCTCGGGCTCGGGCTCGGGCTCGGGCTCGGGGTCGGGGGGCTCCGGGGCTCGGCTCGAGCTCGGGCTCGGGCTCGGGGGGGCTCGGGCTCGGGCTGGGCTCGGGGTAGGGCTCGGGCTCGGGTCGGGGTCGGGGTCGGGGTCGGGGTCGGGCTCGGGCTCGGGCTTGGGCTCGGGCTTGGGCTCGGGCTCGGGCTCGGGCGCGGGCGCGGGCGCGGGCGCGGGCGCGGGCTCGGGCTCGGGCTCGGGCTCGGGCTCGGGCTCGAGCCAGCGCTCGGTCTTGGGCTCGGGCTCGGGCTCGGGCTCGGGCTCGGGCTCGGGCTCGGGCTCGGGCTCGGGCTCGAGCTCGGGCTCGGGCTCGGGCTCGGGCTGGGGCTCGGGGTCGGGCTCGGGGTCGGGCTCGGGGTCGGGCTCGGGGTCGGGCTCGGGCTCGGGCTCGGGCTCGGGTTCGGGCTCGCTCAGTCAAGTTAGCCCAGGAAGAATACACCGCATCTAACAGCTTCTGGACAGGCAGAGACTTCCCAGACTTGACGGCACCCAAGAGTTGTTGGCCCAGAGCCCGAGCTTGTTCCCAATTGGGAGGCTGCGGCGGAGGTCCAACCATGGGGTCCACAGGGATAGGTGGGAGACACGCAGACACACAGACACACAGACACACTGACACACAGACACACAAACACACAGACACACAGCAGCACAGACACACAGACCCACAGAAAGACAGAAAGACAGAAACACAGGCACACAGGCACACAGACACACAGACACACAGACACACTGACACACAGACACACAGACAGACAAACAGACAGACAGACATACATAGAGACAGACAGACACATAGACACACAGTCACACGGACACACGGACACACGGATACACAGACAACCACACACAGACAGACAGACACACGGCCATACAGACACAAAATACACACGGACACTCAGACACACAGTCACAGACACACAGACACACCGACACACAGACACACAGACACACAGACACACAGACACACAGACACACAGACACACAGACAAACAGACACACAGACACACAGAGACACAGAGACACAGACACACGGACACACAGACACACAGACACACAGACACGAAGACACACAGACACACAGACATACAGACACACAGATACACAGACACACGGAGACACAGACACTCAAGCACACAGACACACAGAGCACCATAATGACAGACACACAGACACACAGACACACAAGACACACGGACACACAGACATGCGGACACACAGACACGCAGACACGCAGACACAACAACACACAGACACGCAGACACAAGGACACACAGACACGCAGGCAAAAAATGAAGGGGCCCCAGGACACACAAATGAATACACACAAATAAACAAATCCCCATATGTTCCCAAATTTTCTGTGCTTTTTGTCTTCCCTCCCACTCCCCATATTTTCCCATATATTCTAGCGAAGCGACGATTAATTGCGTCTGTGCGTTTTTCCTCCTGACCATAGACACACAGGCACACAGACACACAAACACCCAGACAGACAGACACACGGACACACACACACACAAACAGATACACAGACACACTGACAAACTGACACACAGACACACAGACGCAAACACACAGACAAACAGACACACAGACACACAGACACATAGACACATAGAGACATAGACACACAGACACACAGACAGGCACACAGAGCCCCCCCACCCACCACACCCCCTTCCGGCGCTCCGGAGGGGGAAGGCACCGCACCATTTTGGGGCCGGTCGCCCCTCCACTCCAACCACTCCGCCCTCGCAAACTCCGACAACCACGCCGACGGATCCAACTCATTTCCCGGCATACCCGAGACCCTCCCCAGGCCCCTCCAATCATCGATCCCTTCGGAACCATCCACCACTTGATCGGCGCCACCGCCACAAAGAGTTCCAGCCCTTCATCCACGCGCACCCCCCTCCTCGCTGGCGCTCCGGAGGGGGGAGGCACCGCCCCACTACGGGGCCAGCCCTCCCTCCGCCCCAGCCACGTCGCCCTCACGGAGCGCCAGCGGAGAGAAAAGACTTGAGGGGGGAGGAGCCGAACCTCGCAGCACAGCCTTGCCCTAGTTTACCCGCTCTCCCCCCTGTCTTGCTTCCCCTCTCTTCCCCCCTCAACACCCAGCCCCCGCCGCACCCCCCGCCCTATCGACCCGCATGCCAGGCGGACCCCGCAGACGGATCCAGCTTATTCCCCTGCATATCAACGCACCTCCCTCGGGCCTCCTCCGAGACCCGCTGCGACGCGCGCGTCGCATCCCCCAAATCGCGGCTGCGCTGGAACGCAGCCAAGTTCTCGATTCTTCCCGCGCCGAAACCTGTTACCACTCGCGCGGCGCCGCCGCCACTCGACGGTCCAGACGGCTCCGCGCGCCTCGGGCGCACCAGCACCCCCCCCCGTATATACGCGCCCTCGCCCGCGGCAGCCCCCTCCTCGACCGCGACAGGGCCGGGCGCAGGTCGCGCCGCCAAACGCGCCGAGCTCCTCCGCGGGACCTCCGCCTCTGACCGAGGCCCCACCTTTCGCTTCCCCGACGCTGAAACCCGCACCGTCTGCACCGCTGCCGCATCTTTCCCCCCCGCGACACTCGCGCACGCCACATCGCCACCTAGACCCCCGCCGCCCGCGCGCGCCCCCCCGGACCCTCGAGCACCTCGGACGCGCCCTGGCCCAGCGACGTCGCGCTCCCCGCCGACATCCCTGACTCCAGCCGCGCCCGCCGCGCCACCCGCCGCCCCTGCATCCGAGCGAGGCGTCGCCGTCTTTTCCCGTGCGCGCCGCGCGGCGGAACGCGGAGCAGCGCCACCCGGCGAGCCAGAGACCCCCCCCCTCCCTCGGAGACACCGCACCCCCGCCAACCCCAGCGGTCAAGTCGCGGGCGCCTGCTGCGCCCCTTGACTCGGCTGCGCCCGAAGCCCTGCCCTTCGTCGTGACCGCTCGCCGCCCAGCGGTACCATCACCATCGACGGCGCGCCCCTCCCCTGACGTCGAAACCGCACACTTCCTCCGCAGGCGCCTGCTCGCGGAACGCGGCTCGGCGGCGGCAACCGAGACAACGCCCTCCCTGCGTCCTCCACGGCCTGGCCCTGCACCAACTCCACCGCCGGACGTAGGCTCACCCCTCGACCCGACAGACGCCGAAGCCCCGGCCCGATCGCCAGCGACGCCGCCCGCGCGCCCGTTCCCTCGGGCCGCCGACGCCCCACCCCACCCCTCGCGCTCCGTCGCTCCGTCGGCGTCACCGCCAACAGCCCCACCCCCGCCCCATCCGCCGCCACCAGACGCACTCGCATCACTGCCCCCCGGCCCACTCCCGCCACTGCCCTGCCCCTCACGCGCTGCGTCCACCTCGTTCGCACCTGCGCCCGCGCCCTGCCCCTGACCGCGGCCCAGGCGGCAATACACTGCCATGTACGCCTTCTTCTGCTTGATGTGCGCCGGCTCGTCTCGGATCAAGCGCGGTGGCTCGTCGTCGTCAAACATGAAGTACCTCCCATCATGAACGCGGCACAGAGTCGTGTAATGGCCGCAATTAACTGACCGCCCATTATGGTAAACCACACCGACCAACTGCATCTGGGGAAGCCCTGGCAGCCTCAGTTGCTCTTCCACCCACACTGCCTCCCACGACTCTGAGCCCCTCCTCAATTGAACCACCAGAACCTGTGGCACACCAGTGGCTCTCGTCTGCCTCACGTGCTTAACCCGGTCGTGCTCGTCGCGGCAGCACCCCGGGCAGCTCTTCTCGATATCTTCAGGAGCACAAAAGTCGCAGTACAACTCCTGCAGCATCAAGGGCCCACCTGGACGCCCGTGAACACGCAGTTTCAGCACATCCTCAGCCTCATACGCGACAGTCTCGTAATTGCACACGTCACACTTCTCCCGCTTCTCCACGACGAACCCGAACATCTGATCAACGCACGTCACCCGCAGATGCACCGCGCGGATGCTATCGGGTTCCCGCTGCGCAAACCGACCTGCCAACATCTCTGCGTCACGCGCAGCCACCATCAGCTTACCCCAATACGCAAACACATCCTGCTGCTGCCACGGGTCGTTGAACTCACTCGGCCGCCCCATCACATCGTCGTCGCAGTCAACGCTCGTACGCCGCAGCACACTCACAGGTCCCTGCTGCCAGCGTCGCGAGCACAACTGGTTGTACGTCTCCCACATCCCGCACACGCAACAACGCCCCGTGCCCCGGTCCTCGCACTGCTGCTCTGAATGCCATCGAAGCCACTCCAAGACGGCAGGCGTCCGCAACATCAGCTGCGTCACACTGACCACGTAGCAGGTGTGCCATGGCCGCGGCATCCCTCGGACGGGCACGCACCGCACGCTGTCCCACGAAGCCGCGCGAATGCCAGCCACGCTCGGGACATACATGTCTGCCGGGCACGGTGGCGGCGGAGGCGGGCAGGGGCTCGGTGGCGGCGGAACCGGGCGACCCAAAGCAAACAAACTCTGTGGCCCGAACGCTGCGGATATCGCTTGTTCCCGACGGCGCTGTCGGCGGCCGGCAGCCCGCTGCTGCGTCCGCAAGTACGCCTCTCGATCTCGTTCCTGCGCCTGCTGCCGGGCCAGCGCCGCGGCCTCTCGACCACGCTGTAACCGACTCTGAACCTCCACACCCTCCAGTCTCTGTGACTGATCGCGCGTCGCCTGCAGCACGACTCGCGCGCGCTGCGCCACGGCCCTCATCTTCTGCTCCCGAGATCCAAAGCACGCGTGGGCACGCACATACCCGAACAGCCCATAGTGGTCGGACATGTGGAACTCGGAACCCTCGAAGAACACCTTCCCTTTCCCTACCAAGTGCACCTCGGACCAGAGATCCGCTCCAAAGAGCACCCGGTCACGTCTCTGGCCGACAGCCCCCCTCTCGCCGAGACCCGAATAGAACTTATTGCCGGGGCAACCCCAGGATCGGCCCTCATACCATGCGTCCCTCAGACGCAACTGCTCCACGGCTGCCTGCACCTGCGCATCCGTGCTGTTCATGTCGCCCACGATGAGCAGCCGATGGCATTCGTCCCCGCACTTCGCCACAATCTTCCCAAGTATCGCACGACGCCGTTCCCATGACGCGTCCGTGGGCAGGTGCACCGCCGCCACGTGCACGTGCCCATCGCCGCCGGCGCCGCCGTCTCCGGGCACCTGGACACGGCACAGCACGCACGGATCCTGCCCTGGCACAGCCACAGATTCCGCCCGCAGACCGTGCCTGACGTACAGATGCACATACCCCCTGGACTCGTGCGCCTGCGCAACGCCCGCCAATTGAAACTCCCCTGACAGCTCCTCGTACGCGCCCCCGCCCTCGCACTCCTGCAAGGCAACGACGTCACACCCGCGCGCCTGCCTCCAACGGAGCACCTCGCCAAGAACCGCGGCGCGCTGATCCCGCGCGGTCCAGGAATGCGGCGCCACGGCAGCGCGATGCCCACCAGCAATGTTCCACGTCACAAACGACAACGTCGACGCGCCCTCAAGGCCCTCTCCCTCGCCTGCCTCGTCCACGGCCCTCCCCACCACACCCGCCATCGCCCGGCCCGCGCCCGCCGCACTGGGCCCAGACACATCCGCGCGCGGGACGACGCCGAAGAGGTCCAGAGCGTCACGGCACTCCTGGTCCGAGAGCAACAACTCCATGACATCCCGCGCACCCCGCGCGCCGACACCCGCGCGAAAAGACGCGAACGCGCCCCGCAACGCACGACACACGTCTGGCACGAACGACTCCGCCGACGCATCCAGCACCCTGGCACCGGCCCCGCGACCAACGTGGCCCAGCAGGAGCCCGAGTGCGCCGGCGATCCTCTGCGAAGGCACCCGAACGTGCGGCGCCTCCCCAAACTCTACCACTGGTGGCGGGCGCCGCCCATCACTGGCCTGCATCGGCCGCAGCAGCGCGTCGATATTCCGAGCGATTCGCCCTGCAACCGCCTCCCTGCGGCCTCGATCGTACACGCACACGGTCAGAGACTCGGCACGCCCGAGCGCCTCCCCCGCCCGACCAGCCTGGACGCGCACAAAGATCCAATCCTGGGGAACGCCAGACACGCTCAGAGCGTCCACGGCAGCAACCATCAGCAACTCCTTCTTATCGCTGACGCAGCTCGCGTCCCAAACGCTCGTCCAGTTGTGCGCCACCCGAGCAAAATGCTCTGGGTTCTCCTCCGCGCCGACGTGCTCGCCCACCTTTGCCGAGGCCACAGTCATCGGCAGGTCTAACCCTGAGCACAGCTGTCGCGCCACCTTCAGGAAGAACTCCAACGCCTGACGCTCCAGTCTGCCCTCCGCCAGAGCGCTCCCCGACCGCACGTTCACGACCCACTTGTCCATCCGCAGCGCGCAGCCACCGCGAACATCCCCGAACGCATCCTTCATCTTCCTGGCCGCCTTATCCAAGCTCCCGTGCAGTCTCGGCGGCACCAGCGCACCCATGGCCTCCTTCACAGCGCTCATGTGCAGCGGGCCCAGGCTCGGTTCCACGACATCGAACACGCGACCATCCCACCGCCCACACGCCACCCACCGATCCACCATCATGTCAGCGACACGGCCCAACAACTCCACTCCGTCGTCGTCCGGGCGCTCCCGCGACAGCCGCGCAGCGGCAGCCCTCAAACGCCCCCGCAACTCTTCCACCGTGTCAACACCATAGAAATCCTCTGCATCCCCACCCGCCAGCTCCCGCGCGGCCTCACGTTCCTCCAACGTCACACCGCGCACCCTCTTCCGGTCCAGGAGCCTGTCAGCCACGGCGGTCAGACGCCGCCGCGCGACGTCATCACCCCCCGCCTCGGCATCGACAGCCTCAGCCAACGCGGACACGCACGGCGCGCCGTCCTCACCCCAGAGCCAAGTGTCATCATCCACCACTCTGTTCAGACCTCTGAGCCTCTCCGCCTGCGCCGCACGGACGGTCTCGAGACGGCCCAACAATCTCCCCGCCGCACACCTCTCCTCTGCGGTCCACAAATCCGCCTCGCAGTACCCATACTTCCGCAACGTTGACGAAGCGCGCGCCTCCAACCGCAGCTCGAACCGACGGCGCTCCCGGAACGCCGTCGTGTGCCTGGCCCGCATGAAGTCCGCGTACTCCGGCAAGTCTTCCTCGAACACCAAGTCCCACGGATGCCTGACGCGCGTCGTTGCGACGAACCCGATCCCAGCGACGGCCGCGGTCTTCGCCGACATGTGCACGCGGACTTTCGCCAACGTCATCCCCTGCGCCTTTCAGTGCGTCAAAGCCCACGCCAGCTGCAGCGGGTAGTTCTCGCGCGCGAGGCCGTCCTCCGTCGTGGAAGATACAGTCTGCCTCCAGATGGGGGCACAGTTCTTGCGCACAGGATCGTTCTTGAAGAAAGACCGCGGCTCGCCATTCTCGTCTTTTCCCAGATCGACGTCGTCGAACTCGACGAAAACACAAATGGGCGCCTGCAAGTCCGGGCGCGCACTGTTGTGCGGGTCCGCCCCGTCCGGCCACATGTACCCGCGCAGCGTGCCCATCGCCCCGTTCATCAACCCCGCCTCGACCCACAAGTTCTGCGTCAGCAGCACGCGCGCTCCTTCACACATGTGAAGCTCGTTCTCGATCCCTCGGAAATCGTCGGCCGCCATCTCTTCTGGCCGAGATTTACTTGACCTGTTCCGGCGCCTCAACCACGCATGATCCGACTGGTCCCACGTGCACTGCGCCATTCCTTTGGTCACCTCCAGAAAACGATCGGCATCCCGCCGGTACTCCGCCTGCCGCTCGGCGGACAGACCCTCCTTCTTCCCACTCCATATGTGCACGCGCCGTAGCACGGCGACGTCCTGGAACGTATTGCGCACAAACTGGCCCGAGGCCACCAACTTCTCAGTGCTCCACGCATCGTCTGGAGTGCGCTCTGCCCCCCTCGGCATATTTTTCCCATGCCCCTCATACTTGCCCATTCGATACAACGGATCGTCGCCGATGGGCGGCGCCTGCTGCGGATCTCCTGCCAGCACGACCTCCTTCCCGCCGAGATACACTGGCTTGTCCTTCTCCATCTTCCTCCCCTTTCCTCCTTTTCCGCCTCCTCCGCGTGCCGCAAACTTCGCATCCGTGCCCAGAGTGTCCTGCACCTTGTACTCGATCTTCCCCAACATCTGCCGCCCGATCATACTCATCTCATCCAACACAAACAGCTTCGCCTGCCGCAACCGGTCCCGCGTCCGCAAGAAGCGTTCACCGCCCTTTTGCTTCCAAGGCCCGCAGCACCCACAGGAACGCCGAAAGCCCTGTGCAGAGTAGTCGCCCCATATTTCAACTGGAACAAGGCGCACCCTGTCGGAGCAGCCAGCAAACAGCAATTCCGCACCTCTTCATCAATCTCCGACTGAGAGCGCCTTCCCTCGCGCATCCCACCCCGGAGGCCCGGCACCCGATCCATTCTGGTCCGCGGAGCCGTCTGACGCGCCCTCTGTCGCCTCGCCGCCACAAAACTACGCACCGTGCGCGACTTCCCCGTGCCTGCCACGCCCGTGACCATCAGGCGGAGCGGGTCCTTCTCGGAGTGGCGTCCATCCATAACGATGTCGTGGGCAAACTTCTGCCAGGGGTCCAGGTCTTCGCACAAGACGACCTCGGTCCCTTCACCCACGTTGGCCTTGCCGTGCCAGACATCGCGCAGCTCCTCGAGGCGCCGCTTCTCCCCTGTCGACACATTGCACGGTTCATCCAGCCAATTGAAATCCTTCGGGTTCACACGCACCCTTCCGCAAACGTCCTCCCGCGCCACATCCCCGACGCGCACGTCTGCCGCCTGCACCGCGGGGCCCGCCGCGCTAACACGCTCGTCCGCTGGGCGGCGATCCCACTCGGACACCTCCCCCGCACCTGCGGCACCCTCCACACCCTCCCCTGGTCGCGGGTCGCGCAACACGATATCCCGAGGCTCCTCGTTGGGATCGTCCTCGGCGTTCTGCGCGAGTCTGTCCACCAGCTCCTCCACGTCCTCCCCCGACTCCGCCGCATCGCTCTCTCTGCCAGCGTCACCCTCCCTCGAGCCACCGTCGGAATCCTGGCCCCCCACGTCGCCCGCGGCGTCGCCCGCCCCAGCGTCACGCCCCTGCTGCCGCGCCCGGTGCCGACGCACCATCTCGCGGCGCGTCCGCCTCAGCAGCTCGCGGTTGGTCCGCACCCCACCAGCCTCCAAGATTGCGCCCAGCACCTCCTTGTAGAACGGATTCGCGCGTTCGTACTGCTCCACGACCCACGCCGGCACCCACTGTCGGAGCATCGGGTCCGTGAGCATCTCCATCAACATATCTCCCCAGAACCGATCCTCCCTGCCCCTCCAAGCCGCCCCCCCCGACTTGAACCACAGATCCTGCACTCCCAGGAACCGATCGCCCCCAGCATGGGGCACGAAATCCGTGGCCCCAATGCAGACTTCCGGCACAGGGCGGACGTCGCGCCGCATCTCTGCACCGATCATGGCTCTGCGGTCCGCCGTCGCCATGTGCCGCCAGTGCGCGATGACGTTCGCCCGCGCGTACGCCTCGTGGCAGGCGTGCTCCACGTTCGCACACTCCGCGCTATAGCCGGGCGTCACCTGCAGGCACACCGCAGGGTTCCCGCGCCTCAGCTTCCCTCGATACACGGCGTACGTCCAGTAAAACTCGAAGAGTGACACATCGCGCACCTCCTCCTCCGTGATGGACCCGTCGCCCCGGGCCCGCTGGCGCCGCACGAACTCCAGGCGCTTGTCGAACTTGTCCACTTTGCTATCCCAGTGAACCGGCTCATCCTCCGACTTGTCCCGCAGTGCGGACGCAGGCTTCAGGGCACGCGCGCCCGTCGTGTTCAGAGTCACGACGGGCATCATGGACAAGACCATTGGCAAGCGCAACCCCAGCAGCGCCACTTCGTAACAATGGTAATCCCTCTCCCCGAGCATCCGAGCGAAGAACTTCTGGATCGAGCGTCGGAGGAAGTCGGTGCCCTCGCCGTCGGGAACGTACGCGCAGACCTCGTTGACGGCGTCGTCCAGCACCTCCTTGATCTTCCGCGAGCCCTTGGGCGCTTTCGTCGCATATTTCGTGACGTACTCCACAACGGCCCACAGGTTCAGGACGGGGCGCCAATCGATGTTCCCCATATTGGCCAGGAGCACGTGCTCCTCGTAGCTGTTGCAGAGCCGGTCGTTCCTCGGGAACACCGCCTGCGAGTGGCCCTCCCTGCGCCCCTTCTCCATGCGGAACGGTCTCGGCCCGACGCGGCCCCAACTCTCTCGCGGAAAATCATACCGGCAGAACACGCACCCTTCCTTGCCGCGCGCACACGCATGTACCCCGAGCTTCGGCGGGCCCATGCCATGCTTCGTGTGGCGCGCAACCCTGTTCACCAGCGCGGACACCATTCTCCGAACCGGCTGCACGCCCAACGTCCCTGCTGCCTCGGACTGAAAGGCCTCGTCCAGCCCGCGTCATCGTAGCAGGGGTTCCACTCCGAGACCACGCGCCCGAAGAACTCATAGAACCGCTTCTCCAGAACGCTCTGCAGCGAAACGTTCTCGTGTTCTGGCTTCAGCACGCCGAAATCAACGCCAGCACCCGTCAAGCGCTGCAAGCGGGCCCCATCAGGAACTCCAGCAGGCCGACCCGCACCGGCGTCCTCTGCGCCGTCACCGCCCTCACCGTCCTCCACAGGACTCTCTCCCGGCGCGTCCACAGGCGCGGAAATCTCTCGGCCGACACGCTCGAACGCGACATCTCGTTCTCCTCCCCGACCTCGCGCACCCTCATCAACATCAACGATCACCGACCACCCGCGATCCACCAGCGCGTCAAGCAGCGCATCAGCCCTGCCCACGAACTCATCCTTATCGTCGTCGTCCGCGCCATCCTCACTCCCAGAACCTGAAGCCGCCGTACCCTCACCCCCACGACCCCTGGATGCACGCGCGCCTGGCCGGCCGGCAGCGGCGCGCAGCACCTGCTCCAGGACCGCGAGAGCAGCGGCGCGGCGCTTCTGCTCCTGCGGGGGCCAAGCCATCGGCCCCGCCTCCAGCGATGGCAAACACGCCGCCATGTCGCTGATCACGCTCGGCGGGAGCATGTCGCTCTCCCCGTCCACGTCCGCACGCACCCGCGCAACCTCGGGCCCGGGCAACCCTACGCTGAACCCGTGGTAGTGCAGATTCCCTCCCGCGCCACACTCGGCCCTGGCCATGGCCATGTACTTGAACTGCTCAGAGTGCGGCAGCACTGCGGGCATCACCATCCGCATGTTCAGCTCCACCCGCAGGGCCATCATGTACGCCACCAGGTCCGGGTTGTCCCGAGCGAACCGAAAGCGCTCCTCTCGCCCGTCACCCACCCAATCCCCGAGGGCGCGCTCCCCTGCCGCCCGCGCCCCCCGGCCTCCTCCCATGCGCTGAATGTCAAACGCGGCATTGTAGAACGGATTCTGCGTCCACCAGTTGGACGGGTGCCGGCCGAGCCCGACAACATCCGGCACGAGAGGCCGCCTGCGCTGAGTCCGCCCGTTCCCCGCCGGCAAGTCCATCTCGCGCAGGAACCGCCTGCCGACAGGCTCCGCGCCGTCCGCCAGAGGGCCCTCGACCCAGGGCGGGTGCCAGGACAGGTGCTTCACGGTACTCTGCAACTTCTTGGACTCATAGGACCAATGCATCGTGGTCGAGGGCACGTCGCGCCCAACGTTCGCCAGCTGACCCACCAGGATCCGCACCCGGTCCTCGCTCTCCAAGATCTGCCTGAGCCCACCCTTGGTCATCACACTCGGGCCCTGCACCGCGAGCCCCGCCCGCCTGTACATGGTCCGATACACGCCGAAGCCCTTCGCCCGTGCCTCGTTCAGGAGCAGCACGTTCACCATGGCCCACATCACGCGCTGCCCACGCGGACCACCAACGAACTGCCCGGTGCGATAGCGCATCAGGTGCTGCACCCACTCCTGCACGGAGACCCGGCGAGGACGGTCCTCGAAGAGGTCGCCGATGCCCATCGGGAACTCCAACGGGAACGCCCTCGCGAAGCGACCGACGGAGCGCGCCGGGATCGGGTCGTCACTCTGGCCGGGCCACCCGTAAATCATCCGCTCTCCCGTCCGCGCGACCACCTCGTCCTCGTCAAACTCCGGCAAATTCTCCTCCACGCACCCCGTATCCTTGTCCTGAGCAGCTCCCACGAACCTGCCGGCCATGGCCAACTCCAGCATCACATCGTCCAGGACCGCCTCCGGAGTCACGCCCCCGTCTGGGTCAGAGAACGGCCCCCCGACCCGCGGCCCGATCCAGTCCACGAGGAAATCGACGCGCACGAACTCCACGGGCACCCGATCCCTCTGCACGGCCACCACTTTGCTCTCCCCCCGCGCCGCGTCCAGCAAGCGCCCGAACAGGTCCTCCGTCGTCTCGTCATCACCAAACTTCAGCCTCTCCAAATGGCCCTTCGCCTCTGGCTGCAGCCCCGCCCACCATCGCTGCACAGCCCCGCCGCACCTGAACTGCGCCTTCTCGAGCCAAGCACTGAACACATCGTGATCGACGGCCATGGCCTCGTCTCTGTCCCCGACATCGAACTGGTCCTTATCTGCCTCCATCGCACCACCGTCGCCCGCGGCGTCCTGGCCGCCCTCGTCGCCACGATGTGCGCCGTCGCCGTCGCGGACTCTCGCCCCGCGCTGAGCCTCATCACGCGGCCCCACGAAGTGCACGTCGAAGCCCGCGGCAATGAACTGCCGCGGCGTGACGACGTGGACGCCACACGGAACAGTATCCCTGGCAATGGCCTCCGCCCGAGTCACCGGCCCCGGCCCCTCGGCTTCCCCCGCCTCGTCCCCCGACAGCACGGCGCCGTCGTCGCTCTCCTTCGGCGCATAGCACCGGATGATGTCGTCGCCCGGCAGCACATCAAACAAACGCGAGTCGTAGTACTTGTGCATGGGCTCATTCGCAGTGCCGCCCAGGCGCCAGGGCCCGTACGAGCTGGCGAACGCGCACAGCGCCCGCAGCAGGTGCCCACAGTAGCGCCAGCGCACGTGCAGGCCCTCGACCACCTCCTTCCCGAAACCAACGTTCCGCCGCAGCATCAGACTGAAGGGCACCTTCCTCGGGTGCCAGGGCAGCATCACCCGCGGCTCCACGTTCTCCTGAAGCTCCCTCCCCCTGCCGCCATGGTCGTAGTCGATGATCACTTCCCCACTGAGCAGCACCTCCGCGACCCGACCGGGAAACACCAGGCGCCCGTACACGTCCACGCCGAAGCGCTGCCGCTCCTCGTCCGTGCCCCCCGCGGCAATGCGCTCCGGGCGGTGCGGGTCGTCGGGGCGCTCGCCAGGTCCGCGCACCGAGTTCACGCGATCCCCGACGCGGTACCCCTTCATTAGCTCGTGACGCCGCGCGAACCCGGCCACATCCTGCGGGAATGAGATGATGTTCTTGCGGAACATGCGCAGCCCTGTCCGAGACACGGTGGCCAGATGCACCTGCATGTGGTCCAGAGCAATGAGCAGGCTCTCCGTAAACGTGGCCTGGTCGAACAGGTCGCGCAGGTCATCGGAGGAGAACCGGAAGCACGGGTCCATGTGATTCTGCGCGGTGCGGAGACCCACCACCTGATACAGGTCGTCTTCCGTGGGCGCGGCCGCCGCCTGCTTGTCCAGATCCCGCCTACACCGCATGCACACGCCCGCGCACTCCAGGGCGAAGCCATCCGGCGGGTCGCTCGGCGGCACCTCGTCCCACTCGGCCACCTCCGTGCTGCACGCAGCCAGCCCGTCCCCGCCGCGACGCAGCAGCAGCATCTCATCCGCCAGCTGGTCCGGCGGCTCGAAGGCAGGGTGGAACGCCGGGAACCGCTCCTGGCACTCGTGGCACGTGAACTTCACCATGCGCGTCAGGATCGCCTGCGCCGCCTGCACGGCCCGCACGGACGCATCGCGCAGCTGCACGTCATACTTCGCCACGCGCAGCGGCACCGTCTTCAGCGCCAGCAGCATGCACTTCTGGTGTACGTCCCCTGCAGCAACACGCGCTCGTTGGTCTACATGCCCTCCGCAGCGCTTGCGCAAACGCGCCTTCGGACGAATCTCCCAATGCTCCGATTCTGGCGCTGATCCAAACACAAACGACTCCGCGACGCCCGGGCCGGCACCTTCCGACGACCTCCCAGGCGCCCATCTGGTCCGAATTACGGCCCGCAAATCATTCCCGTACCGACCGCGCTTCTTCGCCCGGCGCCCCCGGCCACGACCCGCGCGACCCGCCCCCCGCGCTTCCTGACTGGCCTGCTGCAGCGCGTCGAGCCCCTCTTTCACAGTGCGCTCGCCCGCGCCGCCCTCGGGCAGCAGCCCCGCCACGCCGGCGTCCTCCTGCAGCTGGCCCACCCAGACGCGCCCGGGAGTCTCCCCCTCCTCTGCTCTGCGCTCCCGCGGGCCCTGGCCCCGCCACCACGCCCCCGCCATGTGCGCGGGCTCCGTCCACCCGGCAGGCCGCTCCACAGGCAACACGACCACGTCGTCATCCCGAACCACGTTCGCTGCGAAGCCGGCCGCGACCCGCGACTCGCGCTGCCACAGAGCCTGGAAATCGTCCGCATCGCCCCCGTCCGGCTCATCGCAGCACCGCACCGCCCGCCACTGCGTCCCGCCGCTCTCGGACACGACCGGCGTCTGCAACATACTACACTCGAAACGCACTCGGGGCCACTTCGAGCGACGACGGAAATCCTTCTCCACGGCTATCGCCTCCCAAGACGAACGCTCCGCGCTCGGCCCACGACCGCGCGCGCGATCCTCCAGCTCCAGCAGCACGCGCCCGAACTGTCCTGGCCGCCCCGGCTCCATCAGCGCAACCCACAACTTATCGCTGTCCGGCCCCTGGATCCGAAAATTACCACGGTCGCACTGACGGCCAACACCAGGTACTCGCGGACGGCACCGACCAATGCCACCATCCGCTTGTCCTTGAGGTGGGGCACGGACGCACCTGCCCACGCCCGCGCATCCCCACCTCCGGTTCGCGACATTCCCGCGCGGCGCGGCGCGCTCCCGCGCCCTTCCTCGGCCGCTCGCGCCCCTGCCAGGTCTGCCTTCGTCGGCGGCCCAGCACCAGCGAAACGCACCAGCTCCGCATCGAGCGCGCTGCGCACCTCGCGCGGCAGCGGCGCCGCGTCTTCTTCCGAGGCGCACTCATGATGAACGCTCGTCGTCGCAATCCGAAGCCGATAACTCCGCCATGCCGCCGCAAGCCTCGTCACCACCGCCCTCCTCGTCCACGGCTCCGCGGACCGCACCGCCCGCTTCGGCCCATTCTTCGGCGGACGTCTTGCGCTCGAGTCTCCGGCGCCCCCGGCGCGCCTCCGGCACCTCCGCGCCCCCCTCGCCAGCTCGCCCCTCCTCCGCGCCCCTGCGCCCCGCACCGCTCTCAGCAGCCTCTGCCTCGGACGTCTTGCGCCCCAGCCGCCGCTTCCGCGCCGCCGCCACCTCCGCGACGCCCTCCCCCGCGCGCCCGGCCCCCGCGGCCTCCCGCCCCGCGTCGCCCCGAGCAGCCTCTGCCTCGGACGTCTTGCGCCCCAGCCGCCGCTTCCGCGCCCCGCCGCGCACCGCGGCGGGCTCGGCAGCCTCCGCCTCGGACATCTTTCGCCCCGGGCGCCGCTTCCGAGCGCCGCCGCGCACCCCCCCCCCACCCCCGCCCTCGTCCGCGCCGCCGCCCTGCTGCATCGCACCCTCCACGGCGTCGCCGCCCCCCCACCGAGCGCAGCGTCCTGGTCTCTCGACGCACCAGCCGCCGCCGCACACCGATGCGCCGCCCCCCTCAACCACCCCTCCCAATCCAAGTCGGTGTCGCGAACCCTGTAGTACTCATCCCCTCGCGCGCGCGCAGCGCAGGCAGGCAGAAGCAGGCGCCAGCAGTGGCACCGATTGCACTGCGCCCAATTCCGCATACAGAACAAGTGCGACGCCCCGTCGTCGGCTCCCCCGCACGCCTCGGGCCCGGCGCCGCCGTCGCCGCCCCCCTGCGGATCCTCTCCGGGCGCATGCCCCATTTTCTCGTTCGCGTGCAGCCTGTTCTCCTTCGAACGCGGATCAATGTGCGGATAGCACTGCGGGCCTGCGTACGGCTTCAGATACTGCTGCTTCATTGGGTACCGCCGGATCTCCTCGCTGGTCAACCGCAACGCCTCCACGCAGTCCTTCTCGCTACATTCCATTTCGGAAGCTTGCAGCTGCCCCAGGTACTTGTTGAAGACCGCCCTGCTGTACCACATGAACACCTTCCCCCCCTGCTGCCCATTGTAGGACTCCCTCTCCGATCCGACCCGAGTAATTCCCTCCCCGCAGCGATCCTGCAGTGTCCGCACCCCTGCCCCCTTCTCGTATACGAAGCCAGAACGGCCATAATTCTTATGGATTCGGAGATTGTCATGGACTTGCTTAAGGCACTGCTCGTACTCACTGTTCGTTAACACAGATCGCCCGTGCTCGTCCACATCACACAAGGACTTCAGCTCAGGCTTCATCTTCGACGCCACGTCCCACATCGCGTGCCGCGCGTACCACTGCTTACATGGCTTTCTCACCTTGAGCGCGAACTCCTTGAACTTATCCAACGCGCCTGCAGGATTCGGGCCCCTGACGCGCCCGTGCGGGCACCCATATCGAGCGCACTTCCAACACACGTCACTCCCCGTCTTCGGCCGAAACCGGCACTGCTCTCGCCCCCAGCCCCTCCCCCACGTCAGCCCTTTGCAGCGGTCCTCGTCCACGTAATCTGGCTGGAACTGCCGGGACTCTGCCTCGGACGCAAGCGCCCCGTCCGCGGCCCCGCGCTTCCGGCGTGCTCTCCGGGCACCGCGCGGACGCGCGGCCGGCCCGCTGCCATCGCTTGCACCATCGTCAGCACCCCCGACGTCCACGGTCACTCCAGGAATGACAGGCATCTCCTCGCCATCAGAATCGCTCGGCGGCGCCGCGGCCGAAGCCGCGCCCCGAGGAGCGCGCCTCGCAGCCGCTGCCTGCGGTGCGACGGCGTCCGATCGCGCCCGAGCAGCCCCCGCGTCATCCTCTTCCACCGTAACCCCTGGAAGCATCGGCATGTCCTCACCCGAATCGCTCTCGTCCCCAGACGCACGGCCGTGCGTGGCGGCCGCAGCTGCAGGTCGACGAAGCGCGGACGCCCCCGCAGCATCGCCCGAATCGGCATCGTCGACGGTAACTCCCGGGATGACTGGCATGTCCTCGCCAGACGACGACGGCGCCCTATCCTCATCAGTCGCGCGTCGCTGCCGCGCAGCAACGGCCGCCATGGAAATTGGGTTCTGCGCACCTCGGAAATGCGCACCTTGCTTGCTTTTCGCGGCGGCCTTCTTTTTCGGCGCACTCCTCTTCGGCGCGCCTGCAATCGACCGCAGCCACGGCGCGGCGCCTGCGTCTCCGAGAGATACGCCAACGGCCAGGCGACCGTCCACATCAACGACCGTCGCGACATGGCCCTCGGGGTACCACACAACGCTGCCGATCTCGGCCCCCTCCGCGGAACCCAAAAACCATGCGCCGGAACACTCCCCACGCAGTAACCCATCTGGACTCTCCGCCTCATAGACTCGCATCCTCGAAGCGGCGCCTCCAGCCAATCCTGCACGATAGCAAAGTTCGCCTTCTCCACCGCGTCACCGCACTGCTGGGTCCAGAATCATTAGCGCACTGCAACTCGAAGAAGCACTCCGCCTGCGCGCGCGTGCCAGCACCCCCGCACCGAGCCACAGTCAATTGCAGACACTTATTCCACCACGGCCCCAGGCGATCTCCCGCATCAACAACTCCGAGTCGCCCCGACGCGACGCCACGTCGAAGGCGCCGCCGCCACGCGCGGGACGCGCCAAACCCCCCAGCAGCACCGAGTCGTCCCACGCGGGAACACACATCGCAGGACACACCGCCCAGCGCGGCGAAGACACAGGCCACGCGCAAAGCCGCATCGCCAACGCACTGCCCCGCCCTCTGCGACGCCCTCCAGGCAGCGCCCCCCGCGCACTCGTCCGCGCCCCGGCCCGCCCTGGCCTTGGCAGCGCGGATGCCAATGCCGGGGGAGAACCTGCGCGCGCACACGCGCCGCCCCCCGCACCTCCGCGCGGAGAGCCCACGCAGGCCACAGTAAAACCACTTGGCGACCCAAACCTTCGCGGCAGACGGCGCCGCATCGGACGGAGCGTCCACGTCGCGCCAGAAGCTCTCTCTCTCTCTCTCTCCACATCCGCGCGCGCGCCATCGCGCGCGTCACAGCGCGGCCACCCGAAAGAACTTGTGGCCTTGGCGGGAACAGACCCAGCGCAGCGAAAACTAAAGCTGCATTCAGCGCAACCTCCCCGACTGACAGCGCAGACACCCGCGCTTCCAGAGACGGCAGCGCCACGCGCGGGGTGGGCACCGAATCGACAGACCGCGCCGCTCGGGCATTCAAAAACTGCTGCAGTCGCGCGCTTCTCCGCCCCCCCAGCGCCGCGCGGGACACCCGAGCACGCCGCGGCATCTCATCGCGCGCACGCGGCGACTCATCGCGCGGAAGCGGGCGCGGCACGACCGGAAGCGGGACACGGACCGCCATCTCTTCGTTACGCGCCGCCGCCGCCTCCGTCCGCCGCGCCCACTCCGCCTCCCGCCGCGCGCAGCGCGACCTCCGAAGCGACGCGCGGCACGCCTTGCGATGCGCTTTCTGCTCGCGCTCCGCCGCCTCCCAGGCGGAATCATCCACGACTTCCTCCCTGAACACGTCGTGCTCTGCGCGCAAGCTCTCACGCAGCCGGTCCCCCCACTCAACTGATCCCCCCAGCGGCGGGGCGCGCTCCGCGCCCCGCACAGACGGAGCCGGGACCGAGGCCACGGCCGCGACAGAAGCCGAGGCCAACGCCGGTGCCCAAGCGGAAGCCAAAACCGGGGCTGGCCTGACAACGTCGTCAGCTCCAAACCAATCGTCGTCAGCGTCAGTCTCGTCGTCCTTGTCACAGTCGCTGGCGGCAGAATCGGAACACTGTCGCGGAAAGTTCGCCATAGTTTTCCCCTCCCAGCGCGCTGCCTCCGAAGAGACACATCCGCAGCGAGCGGCCCCCGGAGCAGAAGACCCTCAGGAAAAATCCGCAAGGGTATCCCCCTCCGAGGGCGCCCTTCCCGAAACGCCCGCTCGGCCCAGTAGGCCACACGCCGGAGCAGAGAACCGTTGCGAAAAATTCGCGATAGATTCCCCCTCCCAGCGCACTGACCCAGAGGCCTCCCCGCGCCGCACAGCCCGCGCTGGAGCCGAAAACGCCCGCGAAAATTTCGCGAGCGCTTCGCCCTCCCAGCGCAGACCGCAGTCGCGTCCGCCCACCGCGCCCGCCGCGCCACCGACACACCACGCTTCCGCACATACAGACATTCCCTCCAAAGTTTCTTTAGTGTAACCCGATGTGATGAACCACCGAGTCCCCATGGCACCAGGCCAACCCGGAGGGGAACCAGGGCCCGCTTTCGCGGGACTTCCCCCGGCCGCACAGCGTGGCGCGACCAGGCGCCCAGCCGGAGCTGGGGCTTCCACAACAGCTAGCTGCCAAGGGAGAGGAGACTCCCGAGCGCCCGCTGCATAGGTTCTTTGTTTAGCCTCGGTAGGATCGGGGTTCCCTTCACTACTATCTCTCTCGAAGAGTGGAGACTCCCGAGCGACTGCCGTGAAGTGTCGATGAACCCCGGCGTGGTTATACCGGGGGTGTCCGCGCATCGCACCCGCGGAGGGAGAGCCGGCATCAACCCAGCATTTCTCTCGATCACTCGAGAGCACAACCGCGTACGCGGCCGAGCCTTCCCCCGCAGTGTGCTCGAAAGCTTCTGCAGGCTCCAGCGTTTCCTCAGATTGCTCTGAGGCACTCCCCGAAGGGCGGCCCGGGCAGGAGAGGCCAGGTCTTGAAGAGAGAGGTTCCCGGGCCCTCACCGGGCACGCCGCAGTCCCCGGAGGGAGCCACAGCTCTGCTGGACTTTCACCAGCTCCCCCGCCGCCTCCCGGAGGAACCAACAGGAGGTCGTCGCGGGTTTCCACCGGACGCGCCGCAGTCCGCGCAGGGACGCACGACTCTGCTGGGCTTGCACCAGCTCCCCCACCGCCACCCGGAGGCAGCAGCAGGTCCTGGGCTTGCACCAGGTGCCCCGCCATCTCCTGTGAGACAGCAGATCTCCCTCGGGTTAGCCTCGAAGGTAGGCCCCAGAGCCCGCCGCCGCTCCCTGCGGAACGACTGCAGACCCCCAGGCCGCGCTAGAAGCTCAAGGCTCCTTGAGCCTAAAGGAAGAGGAAGGAGGAGTGCATGTGGAGGCTGCGCGGCGGCGGCGGCCCCCCCCCCTCGTCGTCGTCGTCGTCGTCGGGGTCGTCGTCGTCGTCGTCGTCGTCGTTGTCGTCGTCGTTGTCGTCGTCGTCGTCGTCGTCGTCGTCGTCGTCGTCGTCGTCGTCGTCGTCGTCGTCGTCGTCGTCGTCGTCCCTCCCGCTCCCTCGCCGCTGCTGCCCTTTTCTGCTCCCTGCTGGCCGGCCCCCCTCTGCTTGACTTGCCCTGCTGCGCTCTCCCGGTGCCCCCCCGCCGGCCCCTCGCGCCTCCGTCGTCGTCGTCGTCGTCCCTCCCACTCCCTCGCCGCTGCTGCTCTTTTCTGCTCCCTGCTGGCCGGCCCCTCCTCTGCTTGCCTTGCCCTTCTGCTCTCTCCCAGCGCCCCCCCGCCGCCCCCCAACCGCGGCCGCAGCCGGAGCCGCAGCCGCGGCCGCGGCCGCGGCTGGAAGAAAAAAACCACCGCGAAAAATTCGCAACAGTTTCCCCCCTCCCAGCCGCGGCCGCAGCCACAGCCGGAGCCCCAGCCGTGGCCGCGGCCGCGGTTGGAAGAAGAAAACCACCGCGAAAAATTCGCGACAGTTTCCCCCCTCCCAGACGCGGCCGCAGCCGCAGCCGCAGCCGCGGCTGAGGCTGGAAGAAGAAAACCACCGCGAAAAATTAGCAATACTTTCCCCCTCCCAGCCGCAGCCGCAGCCGCAGCCGCAGCCGCGGCCGCGGCCGCGGCTGGAAGAGAAAAACCACCGCGAAAAAATCACAATAGTTTCCCCTTCCCAGCCGCGGCCAGAGCCGCAGCCGCGGCCGCGGCTGGAAGAAGAAAACCACCGCGAAAAATTCGCGATAGTTTCCCCCTCCCAGCCGCGGCCGCAGCCGCAGCCGCAGCCGCGGCCGCGGCCGCGGCTGGAAGAAGGAAAACCACCGCGAAAAATTCGCGATAGTTCCCCCCTCCCAGCCGCGGCCGCAGCCACAGCCAGAGCCGCAGCCGCGGCCGCGGCCGCGGCTGGAAGAAGAAAACCACCGCGAAAAATTCGCGATAGTTTCCCCCTCCCAGCCGCGGCCGCAGCCGCAGCCGCAGCCGCGGCCGCGGCCGCGGCTGGAAGAGGAAAACCACCGCGAAAAATTCGCGATAGTTTCCCCCTCCCAGCCGCGGCCGCAGCCACAGCCAGAGCCGCAGCCGCGGCCGCGGCCGCGGCTGGAAGAAGAAAACCACCGCGAAAAATTCGCGATAGTTTCCCCCTCCCAGCCGCGGCCGCAGCCGCAGCCGCAGCCGCGGCCGCGGCCGCGGCTGGAAGAGGAAAACCACCGCGAAAAAATCGCGATAGTTTCCCCCTCCCAGCCGCGGCCGCAGCCACAGCCAGAGCCGCAGCCGCGGCCGCGGCCGCGGCTGGAAGAAGAAAACTATCGCGAAAAAATAGTTTCCCCCTCCCAGCCGCGGCCGCAGCCGCAGCCGCGGCCGCGGCCGCGGCTGGAAGAGGAAAACCACCGCGAAAAATTCGCGATAGTTTCCCCCTCCCAGCCGCGGCCGCAGCCACAGCCAGAGCCGCAGCCGCGGCCGCGGCGCGGCTGGAAGAAGAAAACCACCGCGAAAAATTCGCATAGTTTCCCCCTCCCAGCCGCGGCCGCAGCCGCAGCCGCAGCCGCGGCCTCGGCCGCGGCTGGAAGAGGAAAACCACCGCGAAAAATTCGCGATAGTTTCCCCCTCCCAGCCGCGGCCGCAGCCACACCCAGAGCCGCAGCCGCGGCCGCGGCTGGAGAAGAAAACCACCGCGAAAAATTCGCGATAGTTTCCCCCTCCGAACCGCCGCCGCAGCCGCAGCCGCAGCCGCGGCCGCGGCCGCGGCTGGAAGAGGAAAACCACCGCGAAAAATTCGCGATAGTTTCCCCCCTCCCAGCCGCGGCCGCAGCCACAGCCGAAGCCGCAGCCGCGGCCGCGGCCGCGGCTGGAGGAAGAAAACCACCGCGAAAAATTGCGATAGTTTCCCTCTCCCAGCCGCGGCCGCAGCCACAGCCGCAGCCCAAAATCTATGTTACATATTTCATATCATAATCATGTGTGATCCTTCGAATGCACAACTACGCTGCTTATTTCGTATCACTCCGCGGCACCCCCTCTCTGCCCACCGCGGCTCCCCCTCTCCTTGTTTGTGGCCTCCGCGGCACCCCCTCTCTGCTGAGGGGCGGAGGTGGCTCGGGCGGCTGCGGCCTTCGGTTTCGCTGACGAGATGTACTAGAAGCTCAGGACCTGGGCATCCTTTCTAAGGCCCGTACGGTCCATCTCAGCAACTCTCCATCCCCGCTACACCTCCGGTCCGTCTTACGTTCCGCTCTGGCCCGACTTTAGGAAACAGGGCGCCCCCACACGGTCTAACTTGGGACTAGCCCCTTTGACCGTGTGCCGCAACCAAGTTCCCAGGGACGAAGCCTGCCACAGCTCCGCCCCAGCAGTCTCTGGCAACTGCCCGTACCACCAGTCCTTGGGTCCGGCTCCCGCCAGTTCTTGGGTTGGTCGCCCGCCGGCTTGTGGGTCCGGTCTCCCCTTAGGAATGGGATTGCTCCCGGGTCCAGTGGCCCGCCAGTTCTAGGGTTGGTCGCCCTGGAATGGGATTTCTCCCTCTCTGCCGTCGGTGAGCAGTTTAACGACATGCTCAGGTCAAAATAACCCAGGCCAAAGCCCGAGCCCGAGCCTAGGCCCGGGCCGGGGCCTGAGCCCGAGCCCGAGCCCGAGCCCGAGCCCGAGCCCGAGCCCGAGCCTAAGCCCGGGCCCGGACCGAGCCCGAGCCCGAGCCCGAGCCCGAGCCCGAGCCCGAGCCCGAGCCCGCCCAGCCCCAGCCCAGCCCGAGCCCGCCCGAGCCCGAGCCCGAGCCCGAGCCCGAGCCCGAGCCCGAGCCCGAGCCCGAGCCCGAGCCCGAGCCCGAGCCCGAGCCTGGACCCGAGCCCGAGCCGGCCCCGAGCCCGAGCCCGAGCGCGAGCCCGAGCCCGAGCCCGAGCCCGAGCCCAGGCCCAAACCAGAGCCCGAGCCCGAGCCCGAGCCCGAGCCCGAGCCCGAGCCCGAGCCCGAGCCCGAGCCCGAGCCCGAGCCCGAGCCCGAGCCCGAGCCCGAGCCCGAGCGAGCCGAGCCCGAGCCCGAGCCCCCGAGCCCGAGCCCGAGCCCGAGCCCCCGAGCCCGAGCCCGAGCCCCCGAGCCGAGCCCGAGCCCGAGCCCGAGCCCGAGCCCGAGCCCGAGAGCCCGAGCCCGAGCCCGAGCCCGAGCCCGAGCCCGAGCCCGAGCCCGAGCCCGAGCCCGAGCCCGAGCCCGAGCCCGAGCCCGAGCCCGAGCCCGAGCCCGAGCCCGCGCCCGAGCACGCGCCCAGCGCCGCGCCCGCGCCCGCGCGCCGAGCCCGAGCCCCCCAGCCCGAGCCCGAGCCCCGAGCCCGAGCCCGAGCCCGAGCCCGAGCCCGAGCCCGAGCCCGAGCCCGAGAGCCCGAGCCCGAGCCCGCCCGAGCCCATGCCCGAGCCCGAGCCCGAGCCCGAGCCCGAGCCCGAGCCCGAGCCCGAGCCCGAGCCCGAGCCCGAGCCCGAGCCCGAGCCCGAGCCCGAGCCCCGAGCCCGAGCCCAGCCCGCGCCCGAGCTGAGCCCGCGCCGGAGCCCGAGCCCGAGCCCCAGCCCGAATCTGAGCCCGAGCCCGGGCCCGACACAGAGAGATACAGACACACAAATGCACAGACACAGACACACAGACATTCAAGCACAAAGCCTCACACGCACACATACACGCACAGAAAGACAAACACAAAGACAGATCCACAGACAGACAGACACATAGACATACTGACATACAGAAACGCAGACACACAGACACAACGACGCGCAGACACAAGGATACACACAGATACAGACAACCAGTCACAGAGAAACAGACACAAACATACAGACACACAGACACGGACACATGGACAGAAAAGACAGACGGACATGGAGACACAGACACAGACACACTGTCACACAGAAACACCGACACACAGACAGACACACACACATACACACAGACATAGGGACACACAGACACAAAGACACAGACACAGACACACAGATACAGAGACACACAGACACACAGAGACACAGACACACCGACACACGGACATGCAGACACACAGACACACGGGCACACACACACAGAGACAGACAGACAGACACACAAACACACAGACATCCAGACACAGAGACAACCAGACACACAGATACACAGACACAGAGGCACACAGACAGACAAGCACACTGCCACACTGACACCCAGACACCCAGACAGAGAGACACATAGACACACAGACACACAGACACACTGACAAACTGAGGAATTGACACACTGGCACACAGAACCACAGACACGCAGACACACAGATACACAAGCAACTAGACACAGAGATGCACAAACACAGACACACGGACACAAAGAGTGTCAGGAACACTGACACAGAGGCACAGACAAACAGACACACGGACCCACCGACACACAGACACACAGACACAACACAGAGACAGACAAACACACAGACACAAAGACACACAGGCACACAGACACAAAGACACAGAGACACACAAACATAGAAACACACAGACACACAGACACGGAGACACACAGACACAGAGAACACACATACACACAGACACACAGGCACACAGGCACACGGACATGCAGACACACAGACACACGCATACACACACAAACAGACACACAGACACTCAGGCAGACACACAGACAAACACACACAGACAAACAGAAAGACGGAGTGAGAGATACACAAACACACAGACACACAGACACACAGACACAGAAACACAGACACACAGACACAGAAACACAGACACAAAGAGAGACAGACAGAAACGACACGCAGACACGCAGACATGCTCGAGCAGACCGACACACACAGCACAGACACACGGACACATCCACTACATGTCCGAAAATAGTTTTGCGGACCTAGCTCGAGTAGCAGACTCTGTTTAGAGCTGTAGATGTTTCAGCCGAGCAAATAATTCTGAATCAGTTTCTGTGCATATCAACTGTAGAGTTAACCACATATCTGAGCAATTACAGCACGAGTTAAACACATAATACCCACAGCTGTAGAGAGAACTTGAGAAATACGAATAGTGTTGTGACCTAGCTCGAGTAGCAGACCGAGTTCAGGCCTGTCGATGTAACAGACGAGCGCACCTGGTGATACTAAATCAGTTCATGTGCGTAACAGCTCTGTAGATTCTCTGAATCTTGAGTTAAGTACAGAAAAAGGAATATCACTGGACAAAATCACTCGACGTATACAAAAAGCTTTACGAACCTAGCTCAAGGTTCAAACGTCCAGATGCAACAGACGAACGCGCCTGATGATTATGGATCGGTTTCTATAAGTATCAGCTCTGACCGCGAATGCGTCTCAAGATGACTCGAAACACAATCGGTTCCCCCAAGTGTTTCGGTAGTAATACTGCACCCACGGATCTGATAATTTTATTGGCAGGCGCGCCATAACCCACTACAGGTGCGAAAGATCTGCTTTCTCGAAATAAATGGCCAAATATCTCTCAACCCTTGGCAAAACGGACCAAAAGTTGTCACATTGTCCTTTCTGGCCGGGTCGATCAACTGGCGCCGGCGGTGGACCGTCAACCTGGTCACCGCCGGGAACCTCGTAGAGCTCCGTTAACGCGTGACAGAGCTCAGAGTCGAAAGAGAGAGCTTCTGGACGCATTTTTCGAAAAATTGCGTTAATTGTTTTCATGTCGAAATAAAGTTGGTTGCTCCAAGTGTTTTGGTCGTAGAAGTGCGCCAAGAGAGCTCATATTAAGAGACAGTGGCTCTGATAACCTTCTACAGGTGCAAAAAAAATGTTTTCTCAAAATAACTGGTCAAATATCTTTCAAACTGGCGCCGGCGGTGAACCGTCAACCTGGTCACCGCCGGGAACCTCGTAGAGCTCCTTTCACACGTGAGAGAGCTCAGAGTCGAAAGAGAGAGCTTCTGGAGGCATTTCTCGAAAAATTGAACATTGACCTTTTTCATGTCGAAATGAAGTTTGTTGCTCCAAGTGTTTCGGTAGTAAAAGTGCGCCTAGAGAGCTCATATTGAGATGCTAAGGCCCTCATAACCTTTTACAGGTGCGAAAAATCTGCTCTCTCAAAATAAATGGTCAAATATATTTCCAATATTCGCAAAACCACCCAAAAGTTATCACTTTGTCCTTTCTGGTCGGGTCTACCAGCTAGCTCCACCCTGCGCCGGAATTCCTCTAGCTCATCGATGCCGAAAAGCTCTACAAGGTACTAGCTCCACCCCGCGCCGGAATTCCTCTAGCTCATCGATAACGAAGAGCTCTACGATGTACTAGCTCCCCCCCGCGCCGGAATTCCTCTAGCTCATCGATAACGAAGAGCCCTACGAGGTACTTTGTCCTTTCTGGTCGGGTCGACCAACTAGCTGCATCCCGCGCCGGAATTCCTCTAGCTCATCGATAACGAAGAGCTCTACGAGGTACTAGCTGCACCCCGCGCCGGAATTCCTCCAGCTCATCGATGCCGAAGAGCCCTACGAGGTATTATTCTTAAGCTTAACTAGCTAAGGGAAGCTCTACAAGTTACTTGGTAGCGTCCAAAACCCGTAGAACACAGAGAACACACACAAGGTCCTGGCGAGCTCTCGGACGCTCTCTTGAAGCGCTTCTGGGGCTCTGGGGGGCTTCCCTGCACCCCTCCTGAAGCGCTGCAGGGTACGCTTCCACGCGTGCCTGCACACGTGCAGGCACGTGGGAAGCTCTCCCGGACGGGCTGCCGGGACCGGCACCTTTCTCTGGGGATCGTGGAGCGGCGGAGATGGGCTGCTGGCTGGCACCACGTCCGTCCGGCTTCTAATCTGAAACCCTCAAGCTCTCAGGGAGCTCTCCGGGAATGAGAACACACACCGAAACGCTTTCCTGGCGAGCCCTCCGACGCTCTCGCGAACCGCTTCTGGGGCTCTGGGCGGCTTCCCTGCAGCGCTTCTGACGCGCTGCCAGGAGCGCTTCCACGCGTGCCTGCACGCGTGCAGGCACGCGTGGAGGCTTGCCGGAAACACTCCCGGACCCGCTGCCGGGACGCGCGAGGCTACGAGAATCCTGGACAGGCGAAGATGGGCTGCTGGCGGGCACCACCACCGTCGGGCTTGTAATCTAAAACCCTGTAGCTCTCAGAGAGCTCTCCGGGAACATACCTCGTTGAGCTCTTCGGCAGTGAGCTAAGAGGAATTCGGATGCAGGGTGGAGCTAGTTGGCCGGCCCGACTGAAAGAGAGAATGTGGTAATTCGTAGAGCTTTGCTGAGCTAGTTGCAGCTTAAGAGTAATTCCGGCGCGCTGGAGAGCTAGTAACTCGTAGAGCTTCCCTGAGCTAGTTGCTGGAAGCTTAAGAGTAATTCCGGGGCGCTGGAGCGCTAGTTGACAAGAATAATCTCGACTGGCCTTTTGCTGATTTTTGGTTGGTTGAAAGTTTTGTTCTCAAAATTCAACAATTCGTTCGAGCTCTAGTATTTTTTCTGATCATATTCGATCTTATTCCCGCTCGCCGTCTCAATCTCAGCTCGATCGGGTACATACTACTGTCAAAAAGCGTTGCGGCGGGATCGGCCGTTTCGGGTCATCTTGAAACGCGGTGACGGTTTTCTGAACATAACTCCAGCTATGGCAGATCTACAGAGATACTACTTACGGAAACCGATTCATAATTATCGGGCGCGTTTGTCTGTCGAATCGAGAGGTCCGAACTCGGGCTGCTGCTCGGCTAGGTCCGCCGAACCATTCGTATTGTTCGAGCGATCCTGAGAGTTGCTGTCGGTTTTTTGTAGTGAACTCGGGCTGTAGAGGGGCTACAGTGCTGGCAATTACAGGAACCGATTCTGAGGCATCAGATGGGTCCATCTGTTGCATGCAAAGGTTTCAACTCGGTCTGCTACTTGAGCTAGATCCGCAAAACTTTTTGTATTGTTCGAGTCATCTCCAAGGAACTGTCAGTTCTCTGTACTTAACTCCAGCTCTAGGGAAGCTACAGAGCTGATGCGCACAGAAACCGATGCAGAATAATCAGGCGTGTTTGTTCGTTGCATTCAGAGGTCTGAACTCGGTCTGCCACTCGGGCTAGGGCCCGGATACTGGGAACCGGCGGTAAACCGTCAACCAGGTTACCGCCGGCGCCCTTGTAGAGCTTTTGTCTCACACGGCGCTCCTCGATAAGCATGAAGGGAGCGTCTAGAGCAAGACCTGAGAAACTTGAAAAATCACGTTTTTCTGTTTTTATCCAACGTCGGTTCCCCCAAGTGTTTTGATAGTAATACTGCAGCTACAGACCTGAAAACTGGCGCCGGCGGTGAACCGTCAACCTAGTCACCGCCGGGAGCTTCGTAGGGCTCCTCACACTGGTAAGAGTGCTGCGAATCGAAGTAGAGTAAAAAAATGTTTCGAAAATATTTCTTTTTTGTTTTTTTCGATGTTCACATTCGCTCAGTTCCCGGAAGTGAACTCATAAGAAAATACATCGAGAGAGCGGAGCTGCTGTCAGAGAAGAGTTTAAATGCGACTGCGACGCGCAAAAATCTGCTTCCTCAAAATAAATGGTTAAATATCTTTCAAATTTTCGCAAAACCGACCAAAAGTCACCAATTTGTCCGCCCCGGCCGGGTGGGCCAACTAGCTCCACCCCGCGCCGGAATTCCTCTAGCTCATCGATAACGAGGAGCTCTACAAGGTATTTTACTGGCAGACGCGCCTTAACCGACTACAGGTGCGAAAAATCTGCTTTCTCGAAATCAATAGTCAAACATATTTCAATTTTTTGCAAAACCCACCAAAAGTTGTCACATTGTCCGTTCTGGTCGGGTCGACCAACTAGCTCCACCCGGCGCCGGAATTCCTCTAGCTCATCGATTACGAGGAGCTCCACGAGGTACTGTTCGTATCGTTTGAGTCATCTTGGGAGCCGATGTCGGTTTTCGCACGGAAGCCAGGCTATAGGAGACCTTAGAGCTTGTGCACAAAAACTGATTTAGATCATGAGGACCGTTCGTATGTTCTATCCAAAAATCTGAACTGGGCCTGCGACTCGGGCTAGGTCCGCAAAACTATTTGTATTCTTCGAGTCATTTCGACAGATGTGTCCATTCTATGTATTAAACTTGTGCGGTAGGGGGGCTACAGAGCTTGTACGTACAGAAGCCGATCCAGAAGCATCAGGAGCGTTTGCGGTCTGCTATCCGAGGTAGGTTTTCCGTCAACCTTTCTTACCGCCAGGGGACTCGTAGAGCTTCCTGGCCATATATTGTGTTCGAAAAAATAGCAGAGAACGAATAGTTTCTAAGCCCGAGCTGATAGCAGATTGATCTCAGGCGTCTTGTGTGTGATATCCCATTGCAGTGCCGGGAGGAAGTAGCAGAGCAGGAATCCGTTCTGGGCGTCTGCGTTCACAACAGACTCAAACCAAGCGTCTAGATGCTTCACGCCTCACGATTTCCTTATGATTTTTCGGCCGCTCGAGTTCAGTGATGAAATTCACCATTAGTGTGTATATTTTTTTTTAAAAAAAAAAAAAAAAAAAAAAAAAAAAAAAAAAAAAAAAAAAAAAAAAAAAAACGAATAATTCCTAAACCTTACTCGGATAGTAGACCGAGTTCAGACCTCTCGATGCAACAGACGAACGCTCCTGATGCTTCTGGATCCTCTTCTGTGCGTACCAGCTCTGTAGCTCTCCTACAGCCCGAGTTACGTGCAAAAACGGACAGCACCTCTCAAGATGATTCGAACGATACGAACAGCTTCGCAGACCTAGCTCGAGTAGCAGATCCAGTTCAGGCCTCTGGATGCAACGGACGAACGCGCCTGATCAGTCTGCATCGGTTTCTGTGCGTATCAGCTCTGCAGCTCCCCTAGGGCTCGAGTAAAGTATAGACATCCGACAATCTCTGTCGAAATGATTCGAGCGATACGAATAGTTTTGCGGACCTAGCTCGAGTAGCGGACCAAGTTCAGACCTCTGCATGCGACAGGCGGACGCGCCTGATGTATACAAATCGATTTCTGCGATTACCAGCCCTATAGCCCCCTACAGCCCGAGTTAAGTACAGAAAACCGACCGCACCTCCCAAGGTGACTCGAACAATACGAATAATTTCGCGGACCTAGCTCGAGCAGCAGACGAATTCAGACCTCTGGATTCAACAGACAACCGCGCCTGATAATTCTGAATCGGTTTCTGTAAGAATCAGCTCTGTAGCTCTCCTACAGCTCGAGTTGTCTTGAGAAAACCGTCACCGTGTCAAGATGACCCGAAACGGCCGATCCCGCCGCAGTGCTTAGTACCCGATCGAGCTGAGATCAAGACGGCGAGCGGGAATAAGATCGGGAAAACATATTAGAGCTCAAACGAATTGTCGAATTTCGAGAATAAAATTTTCAAACGACCAAAAGTCAGCAAAAGGTCCGTCGAGATTTCTCTTGCCAACTAGCTCTCCAGCTCCCCGGAACTGGGAACCGGCGGTAAGCCGTCAACCAGGTGACCGCCGGGGCCCTTGTAGAGCTCTTTCCTCGCACGGCGCTCCCGAGTGCACATTCAGGAAGAGTCTGCAGCAAGACCTAAAGAACTCGAAAAATCACGTTTTGTAGTTTTTATATGGGCGCCGGCGGTAAACCGTCAACCTTTCTTACCGCCGGGGGACTCGTAGAGCTTCCTGACAATATATAATGTAGAAAGGAATTGCAGAGAACGAACAGTTTTTCAGCCCAAGCGATTTCACACCTTTCGATGCAACAGCCGAACGCCCCCGATGCTTCTGGATTGTCTTCTGTACTAGCTCTGTATACAGCCCGAGTTGCGTGCGTAAATCGATAGCACCTCTCAAGATGACTCGAACAAAACAAATAGTTTGGCAAACCCAGCTCGAGTATCAGACCGAGTTCAGACCTCTGAATGCGACAGGCGGGCGCGTCTGATGTCTCGGGATCGATTCCTGGGATTACCAGCCCTGCACCACCCCTGCAGCCCGAGTTAAGAGAAAACCGAGAGCACCTCTCAGGATAACTGGAACAATACGAATAGTTTCCCCGATCTAGTTCGGGCAGCAGACCGAGTTTCGAGCTCTGGATTGACAGGCGGACGCGTCTGATGTCTTCACATCGATTCCTGTGACCACCTGCACTGTAGCCCCCCTGCAGCCCGAGTTTCGTGCAGAAAACCGACAGCACCTCTCAAGATGGCTCGAACAATACGAATAGTTTCACGGTTCTAGATCGGGCATCAGACCGAGTTCAGAGCTCTGGATTCAACTCACAAGCGCGACTGATGATTCTGAATCCGTTTCTCTAAGTATCAGCTCTGTAGCTGTCCCATAGCTCGAGTTAAGTACGAAAAACCGAGAGCGCCTGTCAAGATAACTCGAATGATACGAATAGGTGTGCGGACCTAGCTCGGCTAGCAAACCGAGTTCAGACCTCTGGATGCAACAGGCGAACGCGCCTGATTATTCTGAATCGATAAGGTGTGCTTACCAGCTCTGCAGCTGTCCTCTATCTCGAGTTAAGTCCAATAAACTGACAGCGCGTATCAAGATGACTCGAAACGGCCGATCCCGCCCGTGTGCTTTTTGGCAGTAAAAGATACCCGATCGAGCTGAGATCAAGATGGCGAGCGGGAATCAGATCATATATCACGGGAAAAAATATTAGAGCTCTAACGAATGGTTGAATTCTGGTTGAATTTCGAAAACAAAATTTTCAACCGATCACTTGGTAGCGTCCACTGGGCGCCGGCGGTAAACCGTCAACCATTCTTACCGCCGGTGCACTCGTAGAGCTTCCTGATAATATACAATGTCGATAAAATTGCAGAGAACAGTTTTTCAGCCCAAGCGACTTCAGACCTCTCGATGCAACAGCCGAACGCCCCCGATGCTTCTGGATTGTCTTCTGCACGAGCTCTGTAGCTCTCCTACAGCCCGAGTTACGTGCGTAAATCGACAGCACCTCTCAAGATAACTCGAACAATACGAATGGTTTGACAAAGCTAACTCGAGTATCAGACCGAGTTCAGACCTCGAAATGCGACAGGCAGACGCGTGATTACGAGCCCTGCAGCCCCCTACAGCCCAAGTTAAGTGCAGAAAACAGACAGTATCTCTCAGGATGACTCGAACAATACGAATTGTTTCGCGGACCTAGTTTGGGCAGCAGACCAAGTTCCAAGCTCTGGAATTCGACAGGCGGACGCCCCTGATGTCTCCAAATCGATTCCAGTGACTACCAGCACTGTAGCCCCTATACAGCCCGAGTTAAGCACAGACAACCGACAGCATCTCCCAAGATGACTCGAACAATAGCATAGTCTCGCAATTCTAGATCGGTCAGCAGACCGAGTTCAGAGCTCCGGATTCAACAGACGAACGCGACTGATGATTCTGAATCAGTTTCTCTAAAGAATCAGCTCTGTAGCTGTCATATAGCTCGAGTTAAGTACAGAAAACCGAGAGCGCCTGTCAAGATGACTCGAATAATACAAACAGGTTTGCGGACCTGGCTCAGCTAGCAGGCCGAGTTCAGACCTCTGGATGCAACAGACGAACGCGTCTGATCATTCTGAATCGATAAGGTGTGCTTATCAGCTCTGCAGCTGTCCTCTATCTCGAGTTAAGTACAAAATACCGACAACGCGTATCAAGATGACTCGAAACGGCCGATCCCGCCAGTGTGCTTTTTGGCAGTAAAAGGTACCCGATCGAGTTGAGATCAAGATGGCGAGCGGGAATAAGATCGAATATCACGGGAAAAAAATATAGAGCTCAAACGAATTAAGGAATTTCGAGAACGAAATTTTCAACCGACCAAAAGTCACCGAAAGGTCCGTCGAGATTTTTCTGGCCAACTAGCTCTCCAGCGCGCCGGAATTACTGGGCGCCGGCGGTAAACCGTCAACCTTTCTTACCGCCGGGGGACTCGTAGAGCTTCCTGATAATATACAATGTCGAAAAAATTGCAGAGAACAACTAGTTTTTCAGCCCAAGCGATTTCAGACCTCTCGATGCAACAGCCGAACAACCCCCGATGCTGCTGGATTGTCTTCTGTACGAGCTCTGCAGCTCTCCTACAGCCCGAGTTACGTGCGTTAATCGACAGCACCTCTCAAGATGACTCGAACAAAACGAATAGTTTGGCAGACCCAGCTCGAGTATCAGACCGAGTTCAGACCTCTGAATGCGGCAGGTGATGCGTTTGATGTCTCCGAATCGATTCCTGTGGTTACCAGCCATGCAGCCTCCCTACACCCCGAGTTAAGTGCAGAAAGCCGACAGCATCTTTCAGGATGACTCGAACAATACGAACAGCTTCGAGGACCTAGTTCGGGCAGCAGACCGAGTTCCGAGCTCTGGATTCCACAGGCGGACGCGCCTGATGTCTCGAAATCGATTGCTGTCACCACCAGCACTGTGTCCCCCCTACAGCCCGAGTTAAGTGCAGAAAACCGACAGCACCTCTCACGATGACTCGAACAATACGAACAGTTTCCCGATTCTAGATCGAGCAGCAGACCGAGTTCAGAGCTCTGGATTCAACAGACAAACGCGACTGATGATTGTGAATCGATTTCTGTAAGCATCAGCTCTGTAGCTGTCCTGTAGTTCGAGTTAAGTACAGAAAACCGAGAGCGCCTGTCAAGATGACTCGAATTTTACGAATAGGTTTGCGGACCTAGCTCGGCTAGCAGGCCGAGTTCAGACCTCTGGATGTAACAGACGAACGCGCCTGATCATTCTGAATCGATAAGGTGTGCTTACCAGCTCTGTAGCTGTCCTATATCTCGAGTTAAGTCCAATATACCGAGAGCGCGTACCAAGATGACTCGAAACGGCCGATCCCGCCGCAGTGCTTTTTGGCAGTAAAAGGTACCCGATCGAGCTGAGATCAAGATGGCGAGCGGTAATAAGATCGAATATCACGGGAAAAAATACTAGAGCTCTAACGAATGGTTGAATTCCGAGAACAAAGTTCTCAACCGACCAAAAGTCACCAAAAGGTCCGTCGAGATTTTTCTGGCCAACTAGCTCTCCAGCGCCCCGGAATTACTCTGAAGCTTCCAGCAACAACTTGCTAAGGGAAGCTCTACGAGTTACTGGGCGCCGGCGGTAAACCGTCAACCTTTCTTACCGCCGGGGGACTCGTAGAGCTTCCTGACTATATATAATGTCGAAAAAAATTGCAGAGAACGAATAATTTTTCAGCCTAAGCGATTTCAGGCCTCTCGATGCAACAGCCAAACGCCCCTCATGCTTCTGGATCGTGTTCTATGCGCACGAGCTTCGTAGCTCTCCTACAGCCCGAGGTACGTGCGAAAATCGACAGCACCTCTCAAGATCACTCCAACAATACAAATAGTTTCGCGGATCTAGCTCGAGTATCAGACCGAGTTCAGACCTCTGAATGCAACAGGCGGACGCGCCTGATGACTCCGAATCGACTCCTGTGATTACCAGCCCTGCAGCCCCCGTACAGCCCGAGTTAAGCAGAAAACCGACAGCAAATCTGAAGACGACTCGAACAATACGAATAGTTTTGCGGACCTAGCTCAGGCAGCAGACTGAGTTCAGAGCTCTGAATGCGACAGGCGGACGCGACGGATGTCTCCGAATCGATTTCAGTGAATACCAGCCCTGCAGCCCCCTTAAAGCTCGAGTTAAGTGCAGAGAACGGACAGCACCTCTCAAGATGACTCGAAGAATACAAATAGTTCGCGGACCTAGCTCGGGCAGCACACTGATTTCTGAGCTCTGCATTAGCAGGCGGACGCGCCTGATGTCTCCGAATCGATTCGTAGCCCCCCTACAGCCCGAGGTAAGTGCAGAAAACTGGCAGCATCTCTCAAGATGACTCGAACAATACGAGTAGTTTCGCGAACCTAGCTCGGCCAGCAGACCGAGTTCAGACCTCTGGATGGAACAGACGAACGCGCCTGATGATTTGCAATCGGTTTCTGTGAGAATGAGCTCTGTAGCTGCCCTACAGCTCGAGTTAAGTAAAAAATACCGACAACGCGTATCAAGTTGACTCGAAACAGCCGATCCCGCCGCGACGCTTTTTTGCAGAAATATTTACCCGATCGAGCTGAGATTAAGATGGCGAGCGGAAATAAGATCGAACGTAGTCAGAAAAAATACTAGAGCTCAAACGAATTGTTGAATTTCGAGAACAAAATTTTCAACCAACCACAAGTCACCAAAAGGTCCGTCGAGATTTGTCTTGCCAACTAGCTCTCCAGCGCGCCGGAATTACTCTTAAGCTTCCAGCAACTAGCTAAGGGAAGCTCTACGATTTACTCTGAGCTTCCAGCAATAACTTGCTAAGGGAAGCTCTACGAGTTACTGGGCGCCGGCGGTAAACCGTCAACCTTTCTTACCGCCGGGGGACTCGTAGAGCTTCCTGACAATATATAATGTAAGAAAATGCAGAGAACAAGCAGTTTTTCAGCCCAAGCGACTTCAGATCTCTCGATGCAACAGCCGAACGCCCCCGATGCTTCTGGATTGTCTTCTGCACGAGCTCTGCAGCTCTCCTACAGCCCAAGTTACGTGCGTGAATCGACAGCAGCTCTCAAGATGACTCGAACAAATCGCGTATTTTGGCAAACCCATCTCGAGTATAAGACCGATTTCAGAGCTCTGAATGCAAGAGGCGGACGCGTCTGATGTCTCCGAAGCGATTCCTGTGATTACCAGCCCTGCAGCCCCCCAACAACCCGAGTTTAGTGCAGAAAACCGACAGCACGTCTCAGGACAACTCGAACAACACGAATAGTTTTGCGGACCCAGTTCGGGCAGCAGACCGAGTTCTGAGCTCTGAATTCGACAGGCAGACGCGGCTGATGTCTTTGTGACCACCAGCACTGTAGCCCCCCAACAGCCCGAGTTAAGTGCAGAAAACCGACAGCACCTCTCGGAATAACTGGAACAATACGGATAGTTCCGCGAACCTAGTTCGGGCAGCAGACCGAGTTCAGAGCTCTGGATTCAACAGACAAACGCGAATGATGATTTCAAATCGGTTTCTGTAAGTATGAGCTCTGTAGCAATCCCATATCTCGACTTAAGTACAGAAAACCGAGAGCGCTTCTTAAGATGACTCGAAAAATAATACGAATTGGTTTGCGGACCTAGCTCGGCTAGCAGACCGGGTTCAGACTTCTAGATGCAACAGAGGAACGCGCCTCATGATTCTGAATCGATGAGGTGTGCTCACCAGCTCTGTAGCTGGCCTGTATCTCGAGTTAAGTCCAATAAACTGACAGCGCGTATCAAGATGACTCGAAACGGCCGATCCCGCCCGTGTGCTTTTTGGCAGTAAAGGGTACCCGATCGAGCTGAGATCAAGATGGCGAGCGGGAATAAGATCAAATATCACGGGAAAAAATATTAGAGTCCAAACGAATGGTTGAATTTCGAGAACAAAATTTTCAACTGACCAAAAATCAGCAAAAGGTCCGTCGAGATTTTTCTTGCCAACTAGCTCTCCAGCGCCCCGGAACTGGGCGCCGGCGGTAAACCGTCAACCTTTCTTACCGCCGGGGGACTCGTGGAGCTTCCTGACAATATATAATGACAAGAAACAATTGCAGAGAACAAATAGTTTTTCAGCCAAAACGATTGCAGCCCTCTCGATGCAACAGCCGAACGCCCCCGATGCTTCTGGATTGTCTCATGTACGAGCTCTGTATCTCTCCTACAGCCCGAGTTACGCGCGTAAATCGACAGCACCTCTCAAGATGAATCGAACAACACAAATAGTTTGACAAACCTAGCTCGAGTATCCGACCGAGGTCAGATCTCTGCCGACAGCCCGAGTTACGCGCGTAAATCGACAGCACCTCTCAAGATGACTCGAACAATACAAATAGTTTGACAAACCCAGCTCGAGTATCAGACCGAGTTCAGACCTCTGAATTCGACCGGCGGACGCGTCTGATGTCTCCGAATCGATCCCTGTGATTTCCAGCCCTGCAACCCTTCTACAGCCCGAGTTAAGTGCAGAAAACCGAGAGCATCTCTCAGAATGACTCCAACAATACAAGTAGTTTCGCGGACCTAGTTCGGGCAGCAGACCGAGTTCCGAGCTCTCGATTCGACAGGCGGTCGCGCCTCATGTCTCATCGATGTCTGTGATCACCTGCACTGTAGCCCCCCTACAGCCCGAGTTCAGTGCAGAAAACCGGCAGCACCTCTCAAGATGATTCGAACAATACGAATAGTTTCGCGATTCTAGATCGGGCAGCAGACCGAGTTCAGAGCTCTGGATTCGCCAGACAAACGCGACTGATGATTCTGAATCGGTTTCTGTAAGTATTAGCTCTGTAGCTGTCCTACAGCTCGAATTTAGTACAGAAAACCGAGAGCGGCTGTCAAGATGACTTGAACAATACGAATAGGTTTGCGGACCTAGCTCGGCTAGCAAACCGAGTTCAGACCTCCTTAGATGTAACAGACGGGCGCGCCTGATCATTCTGAATCGATGAGGTGTGCTTACCAGCTGTGTAGCTGTCCTGTATCTCGAGTTAAGTCCAATAAACTGACAGCGCGTATCAAGATGACTCGAAACGGCCGATCCCGCCCGTGTGCTTTGTGGCAGTAAAAGATACCCGATCGAGCTGAGATGAAGATGGCGAGCGGCAAGAAGATCCAATATCGTCAGAAAAAATACTAGAGCTCTAACGAATGGTTGTATTTCGAGAACAAAATTTTCAACCGACCAAAAGTCACCAAAAGGTCCGTCGAGACTGGGCGCCGGCGGTAAACCGTCAACCTCTCTTACCGCCGGGGGACTCGTAGAGCTCCCTGACAATATATAATGCCGAACAAGAATTGCAGAGAACGAATAATTTTTCAGCCCAAGCGATTTCAGACCTCTCGATGCAACAGCCGAACGCCCCCGATCCTTCTAGATTGTCTTCTGTGCGAGTTCTCTGCTTTCCTACAGCCCGAGTTACGTGCGTAAATCGAAAGCGCCTCTCAAGATAACTCGAACAATACGAATAGTTTGGCAAACCTAGCTCGAGTATCAGACCGACTTGAAACCTCTGAATGCGACAGGCGGACTCGTCTGATGTCTCTGATTGATTGCCAGCCTTGCAGCCCCCCAACAGCCCGAGTTAAGTGCAGAAAACCGACAGCACCTCTGAGGATGACTCGAACAATACGAATACTTTCGCGGACCTAGTTCAGGCAACAGACCGAGTTCCTCTCGATTTGACAGACGACGCGCCTGATGTCTCGGAATCGATTCCTGTGACCACCAGCACTGTAGCCGGCCTACAGCCCTAGTTAAGTACAGAAAACCGACAGCACCTCCCAAGATGACTCGAACAATACGAATAGTTTTGTGATTCTAGATCGGGCAGCAAACCCAGTTCAGAGCTCTGGATTGGACAGACGAACGCGACTGATCATTTTGAATCAGTTTCTCTGAGTATCAGCTCTGTAGCTGTCATATAGCTCGAGTTAAGCACAGAAAACCGAGAGCGCCTGTCGAGATGCTTCGAATAATACGAATAGGTTTCCAGACCCAGCTCGACTAGCAGACTGAGTTCAGACCTCTAGGTGCAACAGACAAACGCGCCTGATCATTCTGAATCGATGAGGTGTGCTTACCAGCTCTGAAGCTGTCCTCTATCTCGAATTAAATAAATTATACCGAGAGCGCGTATCAAGATGACTCGAAACCGCCGATCCCGCCAGTGTGCTTTTTGGCAGTAAAAGGTACCCGATGGAGCTGAGATCAAGATGGCGAGCGGGAATAAAATCGAATATCACGGGAACAAATACTAGAGCTCAAACGCATTGAGCAATTTCGAAAACAAAACTGGGGCCGGCGGTAAATCGTCAACCTGGTTACCGCCGGGAACCTCGTAGAGCTCTTTTCTTGCACGGCGATCGGCGAAACACATGGAGAAAGCTTCTGGAGCGAGAAACAAGAATCTCGAAAAATCACGTTTTTCTTTTTTTATTCAACGTCGGTTCCCCCAAGTGTTTTGATAGTCATACTGCACCTACAGACCTGAGATTTTTATTGGGAGACGCGGCATAACCCACTACAGGTGCTAAAAATCTGCTTTCTCGAAATAAATGCTCAAATAACTCTCAAATATTCGCAGAACCACCCCAAAGTAGTCACATTGTCCTTTCTAGTCGGGTCGGGCAACTAGCTCCACCCCGCGCCGGAATTCCTCTAACTCATCGATCTACGAGGTACTTTCAACCGACCAAAAGTCATCAAAAGGTCCGTCGAGATTTTTCTTGCCAACTAGCTGTCCAGCGCCCCGGCATCACTCTTAAGCTTCCAGAAATGACTTCCTAGAGGAAGCTGTACAAGTTATTATGGGAACCGGCGGTAAACCGTCAACCAGCTTACCGCCGGGCACCTCGTAGAGTTTTTTCTTGCACAGCGCTGCTTGGAACCTTCTGAAGCAGCCAGAAAATTTTAAACATCACGATCTTTTGGTTTTTATCGAATGAGTGAGAGTAATACTGCATTACTCAGAATGCGTATGACAGACGCGGCATACCCACTCTGCTCCCTCTCTCGTTGCCTGAACACCGAAAAATCGCATCAGACTACGCAGGCAAATTCATTTTTTAATGTTGATACAAAGTCGGTTCCTCCAAGTGTTTTGATAGTAATACTGCATCTAGAGCCATAGAAATTTAACCAGCAAGTGCGTCATAGCAAACTACAGGGATTGAAAATCTGACTTCTGAACCCGAACTGGCGCCGGCGGTGAACCGTCAACCTGGTCACCGCCAGGGTCCTCGTAGAGCTCCTCCACGCGGAAGAGTGCTTAGAGCCGAAAGAGAAAGCTTCTGGAGGCATTTCACGAAAAATTGAACATTGAGTTTTTTCATGTCGATATGAAGTTGGTTCCCCCGAGTGTTTTGATAGTAAATGTGTGCCTGCAGAGCTCATATCAAGACGCAGACCCTCATAGTCGTTTACAAGTGAAAAATCTGCCTTCTGAAAATAAATGGTCAAATATCTTTCAAATCTCAGCACAACCGACCAAAAGTTGTCACGTTGTCCTTTCTGGTCGGGTCGGCCAACTGGCGCCGGCGGTGAACCGTCAACCTGGTCACCGCGTAGAGCTCCTTTCACGCGTAAGAATGCTCAGAGTCGAAAGAGAGAGCTTCTGGAAGCATTTCTCGAAAAAAGGGAAACATTGATTTTTTTCGTGTCGACATGAAGTTGGTTCCGCCAAGTGTTTTGATAGTAAAAGTGCGCCTACAGAGCTCATACTAAGACAGAGAGGCCCTCATAGTCGTTTACAGGTGCGAAAAATCTGCTTTCTAAAAATGAATTGTCAAATATCTTTGAAAAAATTGCAAAACCACCCAAAAGTTGTCAAATTGTCTCTTTTGGTTGGGTCGGCAAACTAGCTCCACCCCGCGCCGGAATTCCTCTAGCTCATCGATGCCGAAGAGCTCTACGAGGTACTAGCTCCACCCCGCGCCGGAATTCCTCTAGCTCATCGATGCCGAGCTCTACGAGGTACTTCAAAATCTCGCACACAGTGAGAAAAACCGACCCCAGATTACCACATTCTCTCTTTTAGCCGGGCTGGTCAACTAGCTCCAGCCTGCGCCCGAATTCCCCTTAGCTCTTCGCGAAGAGCTCTACGAGGTACTCTAAAGCTTCCAGCAACAACTTGCTAAGGGGAGCTCTACGAGTTACTTGGCAGTGTCGAAACGCCGGAGAGAGAAGAGACCCTTCGGGGACGGGAAAAACGGAAAATCTTTCCTGGGGGGCTCTGGGAAGCTCCTTTGCAGCGCTGCTGAAGCGCTGCCAAAAACGCTTCCATGCGTGCCTGCACGAATGCAGGCACGCGTGGATTTTTGCCGGAAGCTCTCCCGGACCCGTTGCCGGCTCAGGCGAGTCGCTGCGGGCAACGTGGAGCGACGGAAAGAACCTCCTGGCGGGCACAACCACCGCCCAGCTTCTAATCTTAAACCCTCTCGCTCTCAGCGAGCTCTGCAGGAAAAACCCGGAGAGCAGAGAGCAAAGAGAATACGCGCCGGAAAGCATTCCTGGCGGGCCCTCGGACGCTCTGGGGCTCTCAGGGCTGTCCTCCAGTGCTTCTGAAGCGCTGCCGGGAACGCTTCCACGCGTGCCTGCACGCGTGCAGGCACGCGTGGACGCTTGCCCGAAGCGCCCCCGGACCCGCTGCGACGTTTTACAAGTCGCTGCGGGGATTCTGGAGCGGCGAAGATGGGCTGCTGGCAGACACCACCACCGTCCGGCTTCTAATCTAAAACCTTTTAACTCTCAGAGAGCTCTCTGGGAAAAGATCAGCAAAAGTGCCGTCGAAATCTTTCTTGCCAACTAGCTCTCCAGCGCCCCGGAATTACTCTTAAGCTCCCAGCAACAGCTTGCCAAGGGAAGCTCTACAAGTTAGAAATGCGTTTCCGCCAAGTGCTGTGATAGTAATACTGCGCCTACGGACCTAAGAATTCACTGGCGAACGCGAAAACCTACTGAAGGTGCGAAAAATACCGGTTCTGAAAACAAATGTTCAAATCTCTCACAAAGTTCGTCCAACCGACCCAAAGTTCACACACTTTGTAGCGTCCAAAACCCGGAGAGCAAAGGGCACACACACCAGAAAGCTTCCCTGGCGAGCCTCAAATGTTTTCGTAAAGCCTTTCTGGCGCTCTGGGGGGCATCCTACAGCGCTGCCGAAGCGCTGCCAAAATCGCTTCCATGCGTACCTGCACGCGTGCAGGCACACGTGGAAGCTCCCCGGAAGCTCGCCGGAAGCTCTCCCGGACACGTAGCCGGGCCGGGCGAGGCGCTGCGGGGAACGTGGACCGCCGTGGAGAACCTCCTGGCGGGCAAAACCACCGTCCGGCTTCTAATCTTAAGCCTTCTAGCTCTCAGCGAGCTCTCCGGGAATCCTCCGTCGGGGCCGGGTCGGCCAACTAGCTACACCCCGCGCCCGAATTCCTCTAGCTCATCGATGCTGAAGAGCTCTACGAGGTATTATTCTGAAGCTTCCAGCAACTAGCTAAGGAAAGCCCTACAAGTTACTACTCGTATTCGAGCAATATATTCCCCGCGGAGCTCTCTGAGAGCTGCACGGTTTCAGATTGCAAACCGGACAGTGGCGGGTCCGGAAGAGCTTCTGGCAGGCTTCCACGCGAGCCTGCACGCGTGCAGGCACGCGTGGAAGAGTTCCTGGCAGCGCTTCAGAAGAGCAGCAGGAGGGCCCCTCAGGAACATGGGCGCCGGCGGTAAACCGTCGACCTTTCTTGCCGCCGGGGGACTCGTAGAGCTGACTCGTAGAGCTTCCCTGAGCAAGTTATTGCTGGAAGCTTAAGAGTAGCTCGTAGAGCCCTTCGTTATCGATGAGCTAGACGAATTCCGGCGCGGGGCGGAGCTAGTAACTCTCAGAGCTCCCCTCAGCAAGTTCCCGGAGAGCTCGCTGAGAGCTAAAGGGCTTAAGATTAGAAGCCAGACGGTGGTGGTGCCCGCCAGGAGCTCCTCCACGGCGGCCCCCAGGCCTCGCAGAAACTCCGGCGACCCGGCAGCTGGTTCGGGGGCGCTGTCCACGTGTGCCTGCACGCATGCAGGCACGTGTGGAAGCGTTCCTGGCAGCGCTTCGACAGCGCTGCAGGGGAGCTCCCCAGCGCTCTCGAGGAAATATTTCCCCCTCCCGACGGTCTCTTCGCTCTCCGGGTTTTGGACGCTACCAAGTTATTGCTGGAAGCTTAAGAGTAATTCCCGGAGAGCTCGCTGAGAGCTAAAGGGCTTAAGATTAGAAGCCGGACGGTGGTGGTGCCCGCCAGGAGCTCTTCCACGGCGCTCCACAGGCCTCACAAAACCTCCGGTGAGCCGGCAACGGGTCCGGGAGAGCTTCCGGCAAGCTTCCAAGCGAGCCTGCGCGCGCGCAGGCACGCATGGAAGCGTTCCTGGCAGCGCTTCAGCAGCGCTGCAGGGGGCCCCCCAGAGCTCTCCAGAAAAGATTTCCCGTCCCCGAGGGTGTCTTCGCTCTCCGGGGTTTGGACGCTACCAAGTTCCGGGGCGCTGGAGAGCTAGTTGGCAAGAAAAATTCCCGGAGAGCTCTCTGAGAGCTAAAGGGTTTTAGATTCGAAGCCGGACGGTGGTGGTGCCCGCCAGCAGCCCATCTTCGCCGGTCCACGATCCCCGCAGCGACCTGTAAAACCTCGCAGCGGGTCCGGGAGAGCTCCTGGCAAGCGTTTACGCGTGCCTGCACGCGTGAAGGCACGCGTGGAGGCGTTCCTGGCAGCGCTTCGGAAGCGCTGCCGGGAAGCACCCCAGAGCCCCAGCAGAGCTTCACCAGAGCTTCCGTTCCCAGGAAAGATTTCTTTCCGGTGTGCGTTCTCTTTTCCCGGAGAGCTCGCTGAGAGCTAAAGGGCTTAAGATTAGAAGCCGGACGGTGGTGGTGCCCGCCAGGAGCTCTTCCACGGCGCTGCAGAGGCCTCACAAAACCACCGGTGAGCCGGCAACGGGTCCGGGGGAGCTTCCGGCCAGCTTCCAAGCGTGCCTGCACGCGTGCAGGCACGCATGGAAGCGTTCCTGGCAGCGCTTCAGCAGCGCTGCAGGGAGCCCCCCAGAGCTCTCCAGAAAAGATTTCCCGTCATCGAGGGTGTCTTACCTCGTAGAGCTCTTCGGCATCGATGAGCTAGAGGAATTCCGGCGCGGGGTGGAGCTAGTAACTCGTAGAGCTTCCCTTAGCAAGTTCTTGCTGGAAGTTTAAGAGTAATACCTTGTAGAGCTCTTCGGCATCGATGAGCTAGAGGAATTCCGGCGTGGGGTGGAGCTAGGAACTCGTAGAGCTTCCCTTAGCTAGTTGCTGGAAGCTTAAGAGTACCTCGTAGAGCTATTCGACATCGATGGGCTACAGGAATTCGGGCGCGGGGTGCAGCTAGTTAACTCGTAGAGCTTCCCTTAGCAAGTTAATGCTGGAAGCTACGAGTAATTCCGGGGCGCTGGAGAGCTAGTAACTCGTAGAGCTTCCCTTAGCAAGTACCTAGTAGAGCTCTTCGGCATCGATGAGCTAGAGAAATACCTCGTAGACCTCTTCGGCATCGATGAGCTAAAGGAATTCCGGCGCGGGGTGGAGCTAGTTGGTGGACCCGGCCAGAAAGGACAGAGTGATAACTTTTGGGTGGTTTTTCCCGGAGAGCTCTCTGAGAGCTAGAAGGTTTTAGATTAGAAGCCGGACGGTGGTGGTGCCCGCCAGCAGCCCATCTCCGCCGCTCCAGAATCCTCGCAGCACCTCGCCTGAGCCGGCAGCTGGTCCGGGAGCGTTTCGGGCACGCGTCCACGTGTGCCTGCATCCGTGCAGGCACGCGTGGAAGCGTTCCTGGCAGCGCTTCCGAAGCGCTGCAGGGGGGCCCCCCAGCTCTCTCCAGAGAAGATTTCTCGATCCCAGGGGTCTCTTCGCTCTCCGGGTTTTGGACGCTACCAAGTTTTTGAATGATATTTGACAATTCATTTTCAGAAAGCAGATGTTTCGCACCTGTAAACGACTATAAGGGCCTCTCTTTCTTAGTATGAACTCTGTAGGCGCTCTTTCACTATCGAAACACTTGGAGCAACCATCTTCATGTCGACACGAAAAAAAACTATGTTTCCCTTTTTCGAGAAATGCTTCCAGAAGCTCTCTCTTTCGACTCTGAGAACTTATACGCGTGGAAGGAGCTCTACGAAGTTCCCGGCGGTGACCAGGTTGACGGTTTACCGCCGGCGCCAGTTCCGGCCTGGGGTGGAGCTAGTTGGCCCACCCGGCCGAGGCGGACAATGTGACAACTTTTGGGTGGTTTTGCGAATATTTCAAGGATATTCCCGGAGAGCTCTCTGAGAGCTAGAGGGTTTTAGATTAGAAGCCGGACGATGCCGACACCCGGCGAGAAGCGGCGTGCACAGACGCGGCGGCCGCCGCACGTCGGCGCCGAGAGCCCGCAGAGCGCGCAGCAGAAACACCTGGCGGTGACGACCGCGGCTGCACGATCGGCCAGCTTGGGCGCGTCCAGGAGCTCCCGCGCAAACGCAACCCACTGCCGCCACCAGCGCGCCGCCGCGATCTTCCTCGTCATCACCACTCTGCTGTCCGGGTGTGGTGGGCACACGCCGAGAGCAACGAGAACGCAGGCAGCGCGCAGGGCCGAATCGCCCACGATCCACGACGACGCGTCGGGCGCGGCCACGGCGGCGGCGCGAGGTGCGCGCGCCGGCGGCTGTTCCGGGTCGATGGCACGAGCCGCGCGCGCAGTCAAGAACTGCTCCACGCGCCCGTTTTTAAGGGCCGCCCCCCGCGCGGAGCGCCCAGCCGAAGCCCGCTCTGGCAACGCCTCGCGCAGCAGGGGGTGAGGCACGACGGAGCGCAGCACATGGTGTGCAACCTGCTCGTTCTGCTCGGCCGCCGCCTCTGTCCGCCGCACCCACTCCGCCTCCCGCCGCGCACGCCGAGACCGCCGGCACGACGCGCGGCACGCTTTCCGAAGCGATTGCTCGCGCTCTGTGGCCTCCAACGCAAAATCATCGACGACCTCCTCGTCGACCATGTCGTGCTCTGCGAGCAGACACTGCTGCACCCGGTCGTCCCATGCGCGCGACTCCCAGACGGGCACCGGGCGCTCCGCGCACGGCCCTCAAGAACCGGAATCACCACGCGCCCGGATAATTTCGTTTCCAGAGATCTCTACGTCGCTGGGGCAGAAAAACGCCCGCGAAAAATTCGCGAGCGATTTTCCCTCCCAGCGCGTGTTTCCAGGGCGAACGACACTGTCCTCAGAACTGCGCGCCGTGCAGGAAAACGTCGGAGAAAGATTCGCGAGCGTTTCCCCCCCCTGGGTCCCCGCCGGCGGTGCCCGCCTGGCTCCAGGCCCATCTGAAGAACATTCTCAATACCAGTCTGATCTACCCTGTCCAGTACGGCCCAGGGGTTGCCTATCGGCCTGGGGTGGAGGGTTCGGGCCCAATACGGCGCCCGGGACGAGTACGTGCTGGCCCCTACACTAACACCCCGGTACGGCTGTGCTATTGGGTCCACCAGTCGCCACTCGCCCCTGCCCGAGACGACAAAGGGCCCGGCACGGCTCCCGATGTCGTCCTCCAAGCTCTCCATAGCACCCGGGTACGGCTGTGCTATAGAGCTTCAAGGAGGCGGCGAGGCAAGAAAGAGAGAACTCCGGTCCGAGGACTGGACCGGAGTGAGGAGATTCGCGCTCCCGAGCTTCCGGCCAGTGTCGGAAGCCCGAGAGCGCGTCCAGCGCCGCCCAGGCGCCGCGCCGGCCGTGCGCGCCTTCCCCGGCCGGCCCCGCAGGCTGGAGGGTGCGCTGGCGGCCGCGCGGCGCTGCGGCGCGGGCGTCGGAGCGTGCCGTCGCCGTCGTTTTCGTCGTCGCTGTCGCTGTGCTCCGGCTGCCTTTCTTCCTCCTCTGTCTGCTCTGCCTTTCTTCTCTTCCTCTCTCGCGTTCCCTCTGTTTTCTTTTCTGTCCTTCCCTGCTGCTTTTCTTCTCTGTTCTTGTCCTCTCTCTGGTCCTCTCCTTCTGTTCTTCCCCTTCTCTGTTCTTTCCTACCTGGTTTTTGCCTCTCTGTTTCTTCTCTAGTTTCTCTCTCTGTCCTTTCCCTCTGATTCCTTGCTTTTCCTTCCCACTAGAGCAGTTTAACGACCTGCTCAGTCGAAGCTTGCTTTTCCACTGGAGCAGTTTAACGACCTGCTCAGGTCGAAGCCTTTCCACGCCCTGTAGGATCGCCTAACGCAGGCGTGCCAACGGATTCTCGTCTCCAGAGGTGGTGGCGCTGGAAAGCTTGCCTGGCGCGCTCCTGCAGGGCTAAGAGCGACGCTTCCACGCATGCCTGCACGTGCTTCTGGGGCGCTGCGAAGTAGCTTTCTGAGACTGACGAAGCGCTCCCGCGACGCTTCCACGCGTGCCTGCACGCGCGCAGGCACGCGTGGACGTGTGCCCGAAGCGCTCCCGGACCCGCTGCGAGGTTTTACAGGTTGCTGCGGGGATCCTGGACCGGCAAAGATGGGCTGCTGGCAGGCACCACCACCGGCCAGCTTCTAATCTAAAACCCTCTAGCTCTCAGAGAGCTCTCTGGGAATAGGGCAAACAAACCAGAAAGCTTTCCGGGCAGGCCGTGCAACGCTCTCGCAAAGCTCTTCTGGCCCTCTGGAAAGCCCCCGTGCAGCGCTGCGGAAGCACTGCCAGAAACGCTTCCATGCGTGCCTGCACGCGTGCAGGCTCGCGTGGAAGCTTGCCGGAAGCTCTCCCGGACGCCCTGCCAGGCCGAACGAACCGCTGCGGGGGTTCTGGACCGGCGAAGATGGGCTGCTGGCGTGCACCACCAACGACCGGCTTCTTATCTTAAACCCTCTAGCTCTCAGCGAGCTCTCCGGGAACTAGCTGCACCCCGCGCCGGAATTCCTCTAGCTCATCGATGAAGAAGAGCTCTACGAGGTATAACGAAGAGCTCTACGAGGTACTTGGTAGCGTCCAAAACCCGAAGAGCAGAGATACCCTTTGGAAACGGGAAATCTTTCCTGGAGAGCTCTGGGAAGCTCCCCTGCAGCGCTGCCGAAGCGCTGCCAGAATCGATTCCACGCGTGCCTGCACGCGTACAGGCACGCGTGGAAGCTTGCGGGAAGCTCTCCCGGACACGTTGCCGGCTCAGGCGAGTCGCTGCGAGGCCTGTGGAGCGACGGAAAGGAGCTCCTGGCAGGCACTACCACCGTCTGGTTTCTAATCTTAAACCCTTTAGCTCTCAGCGAGCTCTCCGGGAATTAGAAATGTACGGCATGGTAACGTTTCAAACACACCTGATTGGGCGAAGGGTTAATGCAATGCTGCGCGTATCGACCATGATGTTCCCGGGGAGCTCTCTGAGAGCTAGAGGGTCTTCGATTAGAAGCTGGACGGTGGTGGTGCCCGCCAGCAGCCCATCTTCGCCGGTCCACGATCCACGCAGCGACTCGCCCGGCCCAGCAGCGCGTCCGGGAGAGCTTCCGGCGAGCTTCCACGCGTGCCTGCAAGCGTGCAGGCTCGCGTGGAGGCGTTCCTGGCAGCGCTTCAGAAGCGCTGCAGGGGGGGCCCCAGCCCCAGAAGAGCTTCCCGAGAGTTTCTGCTCCCGGGGAGCTCTCTGAGAGCTAGACGGTTTTAGATTAGAAGCCGGACGGTGGTATTGCCCGCCAGCAGCCCATCTTCGCCGGTCCACGATCCTCGCAGCGACTCGCCCGGCCCGGCAGCGCGTCCGGGAGAGCTTCCGGCAAGCTTCCACGCGTGCCTGCAAGCGTGCAGGCACGCGTGGAAGCGTTCCTGGCAGCGCTTCAGAAGCGCTGCAGGGGGGCCCCCAGCCCCAGTAGAGCTTCCCGAGAGCTTCTGTGGGCTTCCCAAGAAGACCTTCCGGTGTGTGCTTTCTTTGTTCTCCGGGGTTTGGACGCTACCAAGTGGGCTTTCCAAGAATGCCTTCCGGCGTGTGCCCTCTTTGCTCTCCGGGTTTTGGACGCTACCAAGTACCGTGCCAAAGGCTGTGCTGTGCTGCGCCGTGCTGGATTGCGATGTGCCATGCCGCGATTGTGTTACCGCTTCAGAAGCGCTGCAGGGGGGGCCCCAGCCCCAGTAGAGCTTCCCGAGAGCTTCTGTGGGCTTCCCAAGAAGGCCTTCCGGTGTGTGCATTCTTTGGTCTCCGGGTTTTGGACGCTACCAAGTTCCCGGAGAGCTCGCTGAGAGCTACAGGGCTTAAGATTAGAAGCCGGACGCTGGTGGTGCCCGCAGGAGATCCTCCACGGCGGTCCACCGGCCTCACAGAAGTTTTTTTGACCTGGCAACGTGTCCGGGAGAGCTGCCGGCACGCTTCCACGCGTGCCTGCAAGCGTGCAGGCACGCACGGAAGCGATTCTGGCAGCGCTTGAGCAGCACTGCAGGGAAGCTCCCCAGAGCCAGTAACAGGGAAACATTCCCAGAGAGCTCTCTGAGAGCTGAAGGGTTTTAGATTAGAAGCCGGGCGGTGGTCGTGCCCGCCAGCAGCCCATCTCCGCCGCTCCACGATCCCCACAGCAGCTCGCCTGACCCGGCAGCTGGTCCGGGGAAGTATCCGGCAAGCGTCCACGCGTGCCTGCACGCGTGCAGGCACGCGTGGAAGCGATCCTGGCAGCGCTTCAGAGACGCTGCAGGGGGGCCCCCAGAGCCCCAGAAGAGATTCACGAGAGCTTTCCTCGGCTTGCCAGGAGGGCTTTCCGGTGTGTGCATTCTTTGGTCTCCGGGTTTTGGACGCTACCAAGTATCCTCCCGGAGAGCTCGCTGAGAGCTAAAAGGTTTAAGATTAGAAGCCGGACGGTGGTGGTGCCCGCCAGCCGCCCATCTCCGCCGTTCCAGAATTCTCGCAGCAGCTCGCCCGACCCGGCAGCGTGTCCGGGAGAGCTTCCGGCGAGCGTCTAGGCGTGCCTGCACGCGTGCAGGCACGCGTGGAAGCGTTCCTGGCAGCGCTTCGGAAGCGCTGCGGGGAAGCCCCCCAGGGCCCCAGAAAAGCCTCACGCGTGCTTCCGTGGGCTTGCCAGGATGGTTTTCCGGTGTGTGTTCTCTTTGCTCTCCGGGTTTTTCCCGGAGAGCTCGCTGAGAGCTAAAGGGTTTAAGATTAGAAGCTGGATGGTGGTGGTGCCCGCCAGTAGCCCATCTCCGCCGGTCCGGAATTCTCGCAGCAGCTCGTTCGACCCGGCAACGTGTCCGGGAGAGCTTCCGGCAAGCTTCCACGCGAGCCCGCACGCATGCAGGCACGCTTGGAAGCGTTTTTGGCAGCGCTTCGGAAGCGCTGCCGGGGAGCCCCCCAGAGCCCCAGAAGAGCTCCACGCGTCCTTCCGTGGGCTTGCCAGGAAGGGAACTCGTAGAGCTTCCCTCAGCTAGTTGCTGGAAACTGAAGAGTACCTCCTAGAGCTCTTCGGCAAGATGACGAATTCGGGCGCAGGTGGAGCTAGGAACTGAGCGCCGGCGGTAAACCGTCAACCTTTCTTACCGCCGGGGGACTCGTAGAGCTTCCTGACAACATATAATGTCGAAAAAATTACACAGAGACAATAATTTTTCAGCCAAAGCAATTCCAGACCTCTCGGATGCAACATCCGAACGCCCCCGATGCTTCTGGATTCTCTTCTGTACGAGCTCTGTAGCTCTCGTACAGCCCGAGTTACGTGCGTAAATCGACGGTACCTCTCAAGATGACTCGAACAATACGAATAGTTTGGCAAACCGAGCTCGAGTATCAGACCGAGTTCAGACTCTGCATGCGACAGGCGGACGCGTCTGATGTCTCTGAATCGATTCCTGTGATTACCAGCCCCGCAGCCCCCCCTACAGCCCGATTTAAGTGCAGGTAACCGACAGCACCTCTCAGGATGACTCGAACAATACGAATAGTTCCGCGGCCCTAGTTCGGGCAGCAAACAGAGTTCGGAGCTCTGGATTCGAAAGGCGGAAGCGCCTGATGTCTCCGAATCGATTCCAGTGATTACCAGCCATGCAGCCCCCCTACAGCCCGAGTTAAGTGCAGAGAACCGACACCATCTCTCAAGATGACTCGATCAATACGAATAGTTTCGCGATTCTAGATCGGGCAGCAGACCGAGTTCAGAGCTCCGGGGTCAACAGACAAGGGCCACTGATGATTCTGAATCAGATTCTGTACGTATCAGCTCTGTAGCTGTCCTGTAGCTCGAGATAAATAAAGAAAACCGGGAGCGTCTGCCAAGATGACTCGAATAATACGAATAGGTTTGCGCACCTAGCTCGGCTCGCAGACCGAGTTCAGACATCTCGGTTCAACAGACGAAAGCGCCTGATCATTCTGCATCCATTAGCTGTGCTTACCAGCTCTGTAGTTGTCCTAAAGCTCGAGTTTTCTCGAGAAAACCGATAGCGCGTGGCAAGATGATCCGAAACGGCCGATCCCGCCTGCCTGCTTTTTGGCGGTAAAAGGTACCCGATCGAGCTGAGATCAAGATGGCGAGCGGGAATAAGATCGAATATGACGGGAAAAAAATATTAGAGCTCTAACGAATGGTTGAATTTTGAGAACAAAATTTTCAACCGACCAAAAGTCACCAAAAGGTCCGTCGAGATTTTTCTTGCCACCTAGCTCTCCAGCGCCCCGGAATTACTCTAAAGCTTCCAGCAATAACTTGCTCAGGGAAGCTCTACGAGTTACTCGTAGAGCTTCCCTTAGCAAGTTATGACTCGTAGAGCTTCCCTAAGCTAGCAGCTGGAAGCTTAAGAGTAATAACTTGTAGAGCTTCCCTTAGCAAGTACCTCGTAGAGCTCTTAGAGCTCTTCGGCAAGATGAGCTAAGAGGAATGACTCGTAGAGCTTCCCTAAGCTAGTTGCTGGAAGCTTAAGAGTAATTCCGGCGCGCTGGAGAGCTAGTTGGCAAGAAAAATCTCGACGGAACTTTTGCTGACTTTTGCTCGGTTGAAAATTATGTTCTCGAAATCTGACCATTCGTTAGAGCTCTAGTATTTTTTCCCGTGATATTCGATCTTATTCCCGCTCTCCATCTTGATCTCAGCTCGATCGGGTGAATATTATTATTGAAAACCACTCTGGCGGGATCGGCCGTTTCGAGTCATCTTGATACGCACTGACGGTTTTCTCAAAATAACTCGAGTTTCAGGGCAGCTACAGAGCTGGTCAGCACAGCTTATGGATTCAGAATGATCAGGCGCGTTCGCCTGTTGAATCCAGAGGTCTGAACTCGGTCTGCTAGCCGAGCTAGGTCCGCAAACCTATTCGTATTATTCGAGTCATCTTGACGGACGCTCTCGGTTTTCTGTATTTAACTCGAGCTATAGGACAGCTATGGAGGTGATACTTGCAGAGACCAATCCAGAATCATCAGTCGCGTTTGTCTGTCGAATCTAGAGCTCTGGACTCGGTTTGCTGCCCGATCTAGAATCGCGAAATTGTTCGTATTGGTCGAGTCATCTTGAGAAGTGCTCTCGGTTTTCTTCACTGAACTCGCGCTAAGGGGGGCTACAGTAATCGATTTGAGATCAGGCACGTCCGCCTTTCGAATCCAGAGCTCGGAACTCGATCTGCTGCCCGAACTAGGTCCGCGAAACTATTGTATTGTTCGAGTCATTCTGAGAGGTGCTGTCGGTTTTCTGCATTTAACTCGGGCTGTAGGGGGGCTGCAGGGCTGGTAATGACAGGAGTCGATTCGCAGACATCCGACGCGTCCGCCTGTCGCATTGAGAGGTCAACAAATATGGGCGCCGGCGGTAAACCGTCAACCTTTCTTACCGCCGGGGGACTCGTAGAGCTTCCTACTCTAACAAAGAACAAACAGTTTCGCAACCCAGTTCGAGTATCAGACCGGTTCAGACCTCTCAATGCGACAGGCGGACGCGTCTGATGTCTGCGAATCGACACATGCGATTACCAGCCCTGCAGCCCCCCTACAGCCCGAGTTAAGTGCAGAAAACCGACAGCATCTGTCAGAATGACTCGAATAATACAATAGTTTCGCGGACCTGTTTCGAGCAGCAGACCAAGCTCTGAGCTCTCGAATCGACCAACGAACGCGCCTGATGTGTGCAAATCGATTTCTATGACCCGCAGCACTGTAGCCCCCCCCCAGCACGAGTTGAGTGCAGAAAATTGAGAGCACTTTTCACGATGATTCGGACAATACGAATAGTTTCGCGAACCTAGCTCGGGCAGCAGGCCGAGTTCAGAGCTCTCGATACAACAGACAAACGCGCCCGATAATTCCCAATCGATTTCTGTGACTATAGGCTCTGTAGCTGCCCTACAGCTCGAGTTAAGTACAGAAAACCGAGAGCGTTTGTCAAGATGACTCGAATAATACGAATAGATTTGCGGACCTAGCTCGGCTAGCAGACCGAGTTCAGACCTCTGGAGTCAAGGGGCGAACGCGCCTGATGATTCTGAATGCGATGGATGTGCTTACCAGCTCTGTAGCTGCCCTGCAGCTCGAATTAAGTACAAAATACCCACCACGCGTATCAAGTTGGCTCGAATAATACGAATAGGTTTGCGGGCCTAGCTCGGCTAGCAAACCGAGTTCAGACCTATGGATTCAACAGGCGAACGCGCCTGATGATTCTGAGTGCGATAGGTGTGCTTACCAGCGCTTTAGCTGCCCTACAGCTCGAGTTAAGTAGAAAATACCGACAACGCGAATCAAGTTGACTCGAAAAATACGAATAGGTTTGCGGACCTAGCTCGGCTAGCAGACCGAGTTCAGACCTATGGATTCAACAGGCGAACGCGCCTGATGATTCTGGGTGCGATAGCTGTGCTTACCAGCTCTGTAGCTGTCCTACAGCTCGAGTTAAGTACAAAATACCGACAACGCGTATCAAGATGACTCGAAACGGCCGATCCCGCCAGTGTGCTTTTTGGCAGTAAAGGTACCCGATCGAGCTGAGATCAAGATGGCGAGCGGGAATAAGATCGAATATCACGGGAAAAAATACTAGAGCACAAACGAATGTTGAATTTCGAGAACAAAATTTTCAACCGACCAAAAGTTGTGAAAAGTTCAGTTCTTTTTTTTCGAGCCAACTAGCTCTCCAGCGCGCCGGAATTACTCTTAAGCTTCCAGCAACTAGCTTGGGGAAGCTCTACGAGTCATTTGTCCTTTCTGGCCGGGCGGTCCAACTGGGCGCCGGCGGTAAACCGTCAACCTTGGTTACCGCCGGGGCACTCGTAGAGCTTCCTGACAGTATATAGTGTGGAGAAAAACTCCAAAGACCGACTAGTTTTTCATCCCAAGCGATTTCAGACCTCTCAAGATGACTCTAACCAAAAAACAAACAGTTTCGCAGTTCGAGTATCGAACCGAGTTCACACCTCTGAATGCGACAGGCGGGCGCGTCTGCTGTCTGCGAACCCACTCATGTGATTCCCAGCCCTGCAGCCCCCTATAGCCCGAAGTAAGTGCAGAAAACCGACAGTATCGACTCGAATGATACAATAGCTTTGCGGGCCTAGTTCGAGCAGCAGACCGAGTTCCGAGCTCTGGAATCGACCAACAGACGCGCCTGATGTGTGCAAATCGATATCTGTGACCCGTAGCACTGTAGCTCTCCCCCAGCAC
>CAUYUJ010004222.1:0-35000 GCA_963575745.1 Prorocentrum cordatum
AGTCAATACCGCTGGCATACCGTGTCCTAGGCTCTTAGCTTTAGTTTGGCGTGTGACGAACTGTTTGAGCGTCCCGAACCGTTTCTGGCATGATTCGATGTTGCACACGAAGGGGCGGTTCGTCTTGTCGTCAGTGTCCGTCTCGTCGTATGTTGCCGCCGAGGGGAGAGAGGAGGTGATCACGCTGGCCTCGGGGGGAGCCCACTGAGTCGTCCAGTAAGAAGCCCTGAGAGCCCGAACGTCACAGTTTAAGAAGGCCTCTCGAACCCACTCGTCATCCCACAGGTTTTTTACAACTCGAGGCTGCCACGCTTCCTGAAAGCTTTCGCCGATCGTGTGGGACGACAGGCACAGCAGATCGTCCGCGAGCTGTGTGGCCCACGGGTGCACGTTCGGGTCTGCGGAGATCTCACCCTGCGAATTGAGGGTTCCAGCGCTGACGGGGCGGTTGCTTATGGCCGCCTGCTGCTCGAACTTGCATATTCCAAAAAAAAGAAGCGAGAAAGTGGCCATGATGCGTGTGCGATCGGATTGTGCTCTGCCACCAGCTTAGCCTGCGCACGAGTAGCTCGATGGCAGTCGGTGCAACTTGCCATTCAATAAACACTTGGTGGGTAGACATCGACCGATGATTGTTGTGATAATGATGAGCGCAGCGAATTCTGAGGATGTCTCAAGCGAGGCGCGGGTTTAAGCACACCCAAGGGGGGGCACCAAGAGGTATCTCGCTCCTCCGTTCGGCCAAAATGACCGGGATGCCTCGAGCGGTTTGCCTGTTTGCATGCGCAGAATCCTTTGCTTTCGGAGCAGATTTGGAGGATGTCTCGAGCGAGGCGCTGATTGTCGCACCCCAGGCGGGAACCTCCAGGGGGTATCTCACTCCTCCGTTCGCGCCAAAATGGCGGAGACGCCTCGAGCGGTTTGCCTGTTTGCATGCGCAGAATCCTCCGCTGTCGGAGCAGATTTGGAGGATGCATTGAGCGAGGCGCTGATTTTTGCCCCCCAGGCCAGATTTTGAGGATGCCTCGATCGGTTTGCCTGTTTCGGTTGCCAGACTCGTGGGCACAGATCCTCCTGAGGATGCCACAGGAGGCTCCAGCAGGCTCGAGGAGGCCCCAAAAGGGGTCCTGGGAGGCATCAGGAGGCCACAGGAGGGCTCAAGAGGCCACAGGATGCCCCAGGAGGCTCCAGGAGGCCCCAGGAAGCTCCAGGAGGCCTCAGGAGGTTCCAGGATGTTCGAGGAGGCCACAGGAAACAACAAGAGGCCCCAGGAGGCTCCAGAAGGCACCAGGAGGCCCCGAGAGGCCCCAGGAGCAGGAGGCCTCAGAAGGCCACAGAAGTGGCTTCAATCCCATGTGCTTTACGTATGCTCCTATAGATTGGGCCTCCCCTGAAGTACGAATCCTTGGTGTTTTACCTACGTTTCTATAGATAGTCCTTCTCCTGTGTATGCACGAAGTGTTTTACGTATGCTACTGTAGATTGGTCATCCCCTGGGGAACGAGTCCTTGGTGTTTTACGTGCGTTCCCATAGATTGCCCTTCTCCTGTGGCTCCACTCCGTAGTGTTTTATGTACGTCTGTTCCTATAGATTGGGCCACTCCTGGGGCGCGAATCCTCCCCAGGACGCCCCAGGATGCCCCATGAGGCTCCAGGAGGCCCCAGGAGGCCACACGGGGCCCCAGGAGGCTCCAGGAAGCCCCAGGAGGTTCCAGGAGGTCCCAGAAGACCCCAGGCTCATGCGCAGAGACGCGCTCGTACCACTGAGACTCATGCACACTCCAACTCGTTCACAGTTAGGTTCACTCCCAGACTGTCAGTACTCAAGCCCGTCAAGTGTCAGTTAGACGCTCACAGCGGACAGGTCCATGCTAATAGATGCACATCTGTGGAGCTCCACGCAATGAATCATGCTATTAATTATGTTTGTTATCATTCGTCGTATTATTACGATTATGTCTCCTTCGGTTTGGGGGCCCTGCAAGGGAATTTAAAATGAGAGATCAGGGTGCAGGACAGAGAACTATGCACATGCACCGAACCTGGCATGGCCAGCGCCGGTGAATGTGCATATCGTTCATTTCTAATCGAGCTCATTTCTAATCCCACCAGCCCTCTGGGCGTCGGTGGTTTAGAGCGTTTCCTCTTCCACCCCTCCTTCTTCCCCTTCGGGGAGGGGTTTACCCCTCCCCCTACCCCCTCCCCGCTGACCTGGACAGGGGGGGCGGGGAGCGGTCAGAGCGTCCAAAACGGCCTCGCCGAGGAAGCCAAAATCATTGATTTTACTAAGGTTTTGGCCCCATTTTGGCCCCCAGAGGGGGCAGCACTAATTGAAGCTCCCCTCTTCTTTGATCGATGTCCTCCAAGATGGCCCCAAGAAGCGCCCAGGAGGCACCAAGAGGCCCCAAGATGGCCCCAAGATGGCCCCAAGAGGCCCCCAGGAGGCCCCCAAGAGAATCCCAAACGGCCCAAAGAGGCCCCCCCGAGGCACCCAAGACGCCGAAAAGCCCCTCAGGACGACCCTCTACTCGCCTGGCCGTCGTTTCTGGACGGGCTGGTGGGGATACGCGAAGCGTCTAGAATTGTGCTCGTTTGGAACTGTTCCTGGCCCCCTAGTGGCCAGGAAGAGGCCCAGGATAGAACAATTAGAAATGGAAGGATCTTGGCCCCCCAAAAACTTTCGAATAATTAGAGACGAACAATGTGTAGTTCTAGTCGCCGGAGGGGAGGACGTCGAGGAGTCCTGCCGCGCAGCTCCAGCGACGCGCGCCCAGGGCAGGTCGCCGACGAGGCGGTGCTGTCCTTCCTAGAAAGCTCGCCCGCGTACGCGCTGGACACGGTGCTGTCGAGGTCGTCCGCGACGCCCTCGCCGGTGCAGCCGCCGTCGCCGCCGCCGCCGCCCTCGATCTCTGGCATTGAGGGGGGTAATCCCAGCAGCCCCTCATGGCGTGAACGGTTTGCAGAGCTTCCTCTTCCAACCTCCGGGAGGGGCTCATCCCCTTCCCCTCCCCCCTCCCCCTTGACCTGGACAGGGGATCTCGGGTCGCTGGAGCTTCCAAGATGGCCTCGGAGACAGGAACAAGATCGCTGATTTTGAGTCGGGCCTGTCCTCCTACAGGGGCTTTGGGCGAAAAATAAAAACTCCCCCCAAACATACTCCCAAATGGCTTAAAGCCGAAAAGCTGAAGAAACAAAAACAGTCCCCCGACTATTTTCTGGACCGTTCTTGACTATACTCCTCCTGCAGAGGCACGGGCCCGCCGCAACGCGGATTCGACCAGGCCGCCGGGGCGGCCACGACGTCATGATCTTCTCATGACGCGACCCCCAGAGGTCCAGACCCATTCCCCAGGACCGGTTTTTCACCCCGAGTCCTTTTTGGACGCTCCCGAGGCCCGGCAAGGGCCCTCGGAGGCCGAACATAGCGGAAAGCCTCCCGTCGTGATTTTTTCATGACCCGAGGAGGTCTGGGGCGGGATCGGGGCGCTGCGGCCCGCCTGGACCCGGAGCTGCCGCCTCCGCAGCGCCAGGTGCTCCCGGAGGCCCACGCCGGTGCTGGCGCCGCCGGTGCTGGCGGCGGCGGGCGAGGACCTCGGCGTCCGGGCGCCGCCGGCGCCGGCGCCCGCGGCGTGGCTGGGCCGGGGGGTCCTTCGCGGCCGCCGGGGGGGGGGCTACCCAGAGGTCCAACGTGTTGAGAAGATCAGGACGGAGGTTTTTCTGAGTTTTCGGCCGCTATAGCGGCCCTCGCCGGGCCCAGGGGCTGTCAGAAAACGACTCGGGATGACAGACCGGTCCTGGGGAGTGGGTCGAGACTTCCGGGGGCCCCGTCCTGAAAAAGTCACGGCATCGGATCTCCGGGGCCGCTGGGGGGGGCTATACCTACCAAACCACCCCCACCCAGCCCGGATTTGGCCCGAAGTGGGCCCGAGTTTCGGGTGGGGTGGGTGGGGGGGGTACGGGTGCCAGACGTTTTCTCAAAGCTCCCCGACCCCCCCCCACCACCAGAGATGGAGGGCGAGCTGAGGCTTTCGGGTTGGGCTGGGGTGGTTTGGTGGGTGGTGACGGGGGGGCGGGCACCCTGAGATCCTGGCGTCGCAGTTTTTTCGCACCAAAGGGTGTCTGTCGCCCAGCCTCGGAGCCATCACACGTGCCGATCCGACGCGGAGAAACAATGCAGCAGGAGTCTGGGGCCTGGGGCTCCGGCCGCGAATGTTCACGATGCTGCATCTTTTTGCTGGACCTCGAAGCAAGAACAAAGGAGGGGAGGAGAGGAGAAGGGGTCCCCCACCCCCTCTCGCCTTGCGAACGATCACGACAAAGGGGGGGGGCGTTCTGGGCCTCTGGGGGCCGTCGTTGGGCCTAAAGACCGCCAGAAAACGTCTCGGGATGAGAAGCCGTTCTCCCAGGGAAGGGATCCAGACCTCTGGGGGTCCAGGCTGCGAAACAAAAATGATGCCGAAGCTCTGGGGAGGACAGAAGGAGGGGGGGGAGAGGAGGGGGGGTGCGGGGGAGGAGTGAGCGAGCGAGCGAGCGAGTGAGTGAGTGAGTGAGTGAGTGGATATAGGAGGGGGATGAGGAGGACACGCGAGTCAGATGACTTCGCCGAGACTGCGTGGAAGCCGCGATGCAAGGAGGACGTGGCTGCCTCAGCCGCGCTTCATGCCGCCGCTTAGGGGATCCCTGTAGTGCGCGGGTGACAGCAGTGCGGCAGTGAACAAATCTCAGGTGCCCCACTGCGCAGGAGGGGCGAGGGCCGTTCCACTCCCTCGTCCTGCTCCTATTCATTTCCCCCCTTCTCCTCCTCCTCCTCCTCCTCCTCCTCCTCCTCCTCCTCCTCCTCCATTCCTCCCTTCCTCCCTTCCTCCCGTCCTCCCTTCCTCCCTTCCTCCTCCTCCCTTCCTCCCTTCCTCCCTTCCTCCCTTCCTCCCTTCCTCCCTTCCTCCCTTCCTCCCTTCCTCCTCCTCCTCCTCCTGCTCCCTGACGTCCTCCGCCTCCTGCTCCTCAACGTCCTTGTCCTGCTCGTCGTCTCCGTCTGCAGGGTCGGCGGCACCGGCCGTAAGGCCTTCGCAATCTCAGGTGCGCCCCACTGCGCAGGAGGGGCGAGGGCCGTCGATTCTTTCCTCGTGCCCGACGCCCGCGCTCCGCCAGCCGGCTGACCCCCCCTGGCGGGGGGGGGGAGCGGCAGCTGGGCCTGGGCCGCGCCCGCGCCCGGGCTCCCCGAGCTGGATCTCTGCAGCCGCGCGCCGCTCGCGCGCGCCCCGGCCGATGATCCTCGGAGCGTGTCCACCGAGGCCCTGGAAGGCGACGCGGGTGGTGTCACGAGGGCCGCCCGCTGTCGGCGGAGCTCCCTGGGGCAAGCACACCCTGGGCGGAGGCGCGCCCTGGGGATCATCGGCCCTGGCCCTGGGGAGCAGTCGGAGAAGAGCGCACGAAGCGGCACCTCTCCTCCCCTCCTCTTGAGCAGGGACCGACCGTCCCGGCATTCCTGTAGGCCTACCACGACATGTTCTTAGAACCCAAAAATGTTCGAAAAACAACGACAAGGTTCTTAGACCAAAAACCCTAGGTGTTCAAACACGAGGGTCTCAGCCAGAAATGTTCCAAGAACACTGCGTGCACACCACAAGAGTCTCTCAGAACACTCTCTGGTAGGCCCATAGGCGAGCTAGGACGCTTCGCCACTGCGTGATCCTCTCCTCCTCCGCTGCCTCCCCAGACATGCGACGTTCTGATTTTTTCAGGACGGCGTCCCTTGAAGTCCCGACCCTTTCCCTGGGACCGGCTGTTCATCCTGAGTCGTTTTTTGACGGTCCCGAGGCCCGGCGAGGGCCCTCCCGGGGCCGAAAATAGCCAAAAACCTCCCGTCCTGATTTTTTTACGACGCGAGCATGTCTGGGTCGGACCCTCTCGTCGGTCCTGGGGGGTCTTCGCGGCTTCCGGGCCGCTCTCCCGCAGGCTGCGCCTCGCCGAGAGCGTTCCGGGGAAGCCCGCGGAGACCCGCGAGGCGCCCCGGAGGCCAAGCCTCCTGTCGCCGGCGGGCTCGTGCCGGGACGTCGGCGCTGGCCCCCTCCACCTCCTCCTCCTGCTCCTCCTCCTCATCTTCTTCCTCCTCCTCCTCCTCCTCATCTTCTTCCTCCTCTTCTTCTTCCTCCTCCTCCTCCTCCTCCTCCTCCTCCTCCTCCACCTCCTCCTCCTCCTCCTCCTCCTCATCTTATTCCTCCTCCTCCCCTCCTCCTCCCCCCTCTTTTCCTTCCTCCTCCTCTCCTCCTCTCCTCCTGTCCCTCTCTCCTCCTCCTCCTCCTCCTGCTCCTCCTCCTCCTCCTCCTCCTCTCCTCTCCTCCTCCTTCGTGTGACGACGGCGGTGACGGCGGAGGACGGAGACGACTCCTCCTCCTCCTCCTCCTCCTCCTCCTCCTCCTCCTCCTCCTCCTTGGTGTGATGGCTCAGCCTGGAGCGATCTCGGCTCTCCGACAGAGCGCGGGTCGCTTCCTGTCGGCCGGTGCTGGGCCGCTGGCGGCGCTCAAAACATTGAACGCCCGCGCTCGGGGTCGTCGCCGGCACGGCGCGAAGCTGCCTACCCAGACCCCCGACGTCATGATTTTTTCATGACGCGACGCCCAGAGGTCCAGACCCATTCCCCGGGACCGGTTTTTCGTCCTGAGTCGTTTTTTGACGCTCCCGAGGCCCGGTGAGGGCCCCTGGAGGCCGAAAATAGCGAAAAACCTCCCGTCGTGATTTTTTCACGACTCGAGGAGGTCTGCCTAGGAGGGCCGTTGAGACGGCCCTCCCGCCCGGCCCAGACCTGCTCAAACTCGGCCCCCCGGAGCACTCCGGGCTTCCTTCCGCCACGTGCTTGCGGGGGCGGGTGCCGCCGCGGCGACGAGGAGCCTCTGCAGGAGGCCCAACAAGCACGGACAAGCAGCAGGCCCGCTGTCTTGACCGACCCTCCTCCGACTGTCGCGCCCGGCCGGAAAGCCGTGCCGGTCTCCGCTGCAGCCGCGCGCTCAGTAGCGGTGCATGCAGGTGGCGCGCCTCAGGTCGTAGTACTGCGGCATGCCGTGGAGTGGCCCGAGCCCGGTCGCCGCGACCTCGTTGTCGTTGAGGTACTTCCACGCCACGCGCTTGACGTCCTCGGCGTCGACCGCCTCGATGCGGAGGAACATCTCCGCCAGGGGGATGCTGCGGCCGTAGGCCAGGATCTCCTTGCCCAGGTTGGCGCACGCCGACTCCGTGGAGTTCGTGGCGCTGCAGAGCGCGTTCTTCAGCTCGCGCTGGCCGCGCGCGACCTCCTCCTCGGTGACGCTGAAGGACAGCAGGTTCATGCCGAACATGAGCTCGCCCACAGCGTGTTCCACGGCAACCTCGTCGCACTCGACGTAGAAGCCGAACATGCCCGTGTCCTTGTAGAAGTGGGCGAAGGCCTCGAACTCGTTCGCACAGCCGACCTGCATCTTGTTGGCCACGGCATTCACCACCCGGTTGCCCGAGATATTGCCTGGCACCAACCCCGCGTTCTTCTTGTAGCTGCCGATGATCGACGCCATGACCATGAACGTGACCGCGTCGGGGCTCCTCCAGGGGACGCTCTCCCAGCCCACGCCGATGTAGGCCGTCGGGCCCATCTCGTCGTTGCGGTAGAGGAGCTCGGCCCCGCAGAAGTACGGCTTCGTGGTGGCCTTGGCCGGCGTGGAGCATGCCTTCATGCCCCCGAATGCCTCCGTCACCTTCAAAGGGCAGCAAAGCCACCTCCAGAATCAGCACCCCGACAAGCGAAGCGGTTCCTAGTAAACGCATCCAGGGAACGAATCGAACAAGAGAGCAGGGCTGCTTTGTAAACGCCCAGGGCCGTTCTGGCAAACGCCAATTATCGGTGTCGGGGTGGCTTTTCCTCCCTTGAACCTTGGCCACCATGTCGGCGTGCTTCACGCCGCCAGTGGCGCAAATGACCGTCTTGTCCGCGGTCCAGTTCTGCTGGACGTACGAGCCCACGTGCGCCGGCTTCAGCGCCTCCACGCCGTCGTAGGGGCCGATGGTGGAGAAGCCGAGCGAGTAGTCGCGGAACGCGCAGGTGTGGAGCCTGTCGTCGATGACGGCGCGCGCGGACTCCGACCCCTCCTCGAGGCCGCGCAGGATCCCCGCCATCTGCTTGTCCAGGTTGCCCACCGCCGGCGCCGTCACGAGGTCGGCGAGGATGCCGACGCTCTGCTGCACGTCCTCGGGGGAGCCCAGGATCGAGTCGACACATCGGATCGGCGATCGAAAGGAGTCGGATCGGCGGAAGTCGGCAGCCGAGTCGGGAAAAGTCGAATCGGCGGACATCGGCAGACTAAGATGCGTCCAATAAGGAATCGGAGCCCAGATCGGAATCCCAAGTCGAATCGAATCGGAATCAGAAGCCCTCGAAATCAAATCGAATCAGATCGGAGGAATCGAAATGAGCCCTGCGTCCTTGCCGAAGCACGACATGGTCAGGGACGACTGCTCGCGCCCGAAGCTGGTGCTCAGCGTCGCGCCCATGCCCTCGATCTCACTCTCGAGGGCGGAGGCGGGCCTGGCCATCGCTCGGACGTCCATTCCCTGTGTTTTGTTCGGTTTCGCGCGTGGCTTTCTCGCCGAATGATCAAGGATGCTCCTCGATGGTCCTCGCCGGCGAAAAAATGCACACGTCCGAGCGATGCCAAGGGGGCCTCTTTGTGGTGCCGGTCAGCGTCAGCTGCTCGAGGAGGTGCGTGGCGCCGACGGTGTCCTTGGTCTCGTCGCGCACGCCCGCGTCCAGGAAGACCCCCACGCTGGCCAGCTCTCCGAAGCCCTCCTCTTCGGAGGAAGCAGACTAGCATAAAAACATTCACCCTCGGAGCTCCGCGCGCTTTTCTCGGATCGGCGCTGGAGACGCCGCCGGGGGGGCCCCAACGCCGATCCTGGAGATCCGCGCGGAACTCCGATGGATCATGATCACGCCTGCCGTGCTCTCGTCTTCGAGGCAGCCCTCCTTGGTGACAACGCGCACGCCGTTGGGCAGGGTGGTGGACAGGGCTGGGGCCTGGTTCCACACCATGGGCTCGGAGAGCACCTGGGTCATGGCCGACCGGCATAGGCGGGGCCGGCATCGGCTGCTGATCGCCCGCAGCATCATGTCCTGCTGCGAGCCTCGTAGGCTGTGGGGAGTTGCTGTTTGATGGTGGTGGCTCGCGCCCCGCTCCGGTGGGGCGCAGGGGCACCCTTGAGCCAAAATGGCTGCGGGAGCAGATCTCTGAGATCTGCGCGTTGTGTTTTTGCCACAACGGGCGTTCCCGCCAGGTTTCGGGCCCTGGGACCCTCTCACATATAGCCAGCTCGAAGACGTTCGGAGAGTGCCGCAGAAGGATGGGGTCTAGGGTCTAGGGCTCCGGTCCACATTGTGCGAGATGCCGCACTTTTTCAACAACGTCGGATCTCGAGATTGCTAGATCTCCGGTTGCTTGGATTTTTCAGCGCTGGGCCCCCGGAAATCCCGACCCTGTCCCCAGGGTTGGATCTTCGTCCTGAGCTCGAGAACTATGAACACCTGATCGGACAAGAACGGGAAGCGCCGCTGTAGTCTAATGGGCGTATTGGGCGAAGAAGAAATGGAAGGCGAGGACAACGAGGAGTCGACGACGCGGACGACGTGGCGCATGTGAGGATAGCGAGGAGGAGCAGGAGGACAACGAGGAGGGAGAGAAGCACCAAGGACGAGGACGAAGAGAACGAGGGCGAGTACGAGGAGGAACGCGGAGGGCGTCCTGAGCTCGAAAGCTGTGTGCATCCGCAGCCTCCGAATCGGTCCTGCGGCCAGGTGCTGGGCGCAGGCCTCGCCCGTGGCGGGCCCGCCCCCCGGGGCAGCGGGTGCGCAGCTGCCTGCGCGCTGGCCGGACCGCGGCCTCTGCGCGCAACCGTCGGAGGCGGGGATCGGTCGCGTGATCCGTTAGAGCGACAGCAAGATTCGGACGCAGTGTCGGCGGCCCGTCCACTGTCCAGTGGCCTGTCCTATCGCTTCCCGCGGCTCTACTGTCCTTCCATGGTGGCCTGTCCTGTCGCTTCCTGTGCTGCCCGACGAATGTAGTGTGGCCTGTGCCCTTGACGTTTCCACAAAAGACTGGAGAGGGGGGGACGGTTGAACAGCAAAACGGGCCGTCGAGATGACCCGGCTGTGGTGGTAGTAGGTGCCTCACCTTCTGTGTTCTGCAGCAGGTGCCTTCCCTTCCTCTCCTTGCAGCCCTCCTGCTGTGGGCAACAGGTGCCTTACCTTCCTGGCTGCCCTCCTGCCTTTTAAAAGGTGAGCGTTTCTTATTCGGCGTTTTGACAATGGGCGTACGGGGTGGGGAGGGGGGGGGTCTGGCTCTGGTCCTCTGCTTAGTGCGACTGTTTGGGACCGTGCGCCCTATGGGGGAAGCCCCACCTGCTCGAAACGGGCGCCAAACACAGCCAAGATCCACTCCACGGGGGGGGGGGGGGGCGAGGGGGGGGGGCGAGGGCCCGCGCCGATCGGCAAAACAACGCATCAAAAACGACGACGAGGTCGGATGCCGGATGCCTATAGCTTCGGTCAACGGGGCAGGCGGCGCGGCGGAAGCGTGCGCTCTCAGGCGCCACGCACGGGCATCCGCTGGACGGCGCCCGCCCGCCCCCGCCGCGCCTCCGCGCCAGGGCTGGCGGCGCGGAGCCTGAAGACTCGGCACGCGTCCGCGGAGGGCCCAGCCAGGCCTCCGACGTCCTGGCTGTGCCGCGGCGTGGGCTGCGGGAAGCCTGCAGGCCGCTTCCCCGGGCTCTTCTGTGGACGGGCCTGGGGCCCGTGAGGGCCCCCCAGAGGCAGACGAGGAACCCGAACCTTCCGTCGTGGTGATTTCCACGGCGCGTGGGAGCGATCGACGAGGATCGGGTCGCATCGGCTCGGCCGTGCGCGTGTCGGTGGGCGGCGGGGCGCGCGCACAAGGGCAGACCACTGTGCACGCCAGCCGCCAGCTGTGCCTCTAGACAGTCGTACGCTCTCGCCCTGGAGGGCGAGGAAAAAAAGGAGGAGGAGGAGGAGGAGGAGGAGGAGGAGGAGGAGGAGGAGGGCGAGCAGGGCGGCGAAGAAGGCGAGTGCGAGGGGGGCAAGGCGGAGGAGGGCGAGGAGGGCGAGGGAGACGAGGAGAGGGCGCAGGCGGAAGGGGGGCGAGGCGGGCCAAGGGGGGGCGGAGGAGAGCGAGGGCGAGGAGGGCGAGGCGGAGGAGGGCGGGGGGGCGGAGGAGGGCGAGGAGGGGGCGGCGCAGTCCTGCCGCCGCCGCTGGAGGCCGAGCGGCCGCCCTCCGAGCGCGGGGAGAGGCCGAAGGCCGCCGCGGCGCACTCCGCCCGGGCGGCGGGCTCGAAGCCAAAGGCCGGCAGGGGCGCCTCCGAGGCGCGGCGGCGGGGACCCGCGGCGGCGAGGGCGAGAGGAGGAGGAGGAGGAGGAGGAGGAGTAGGAGGAGGAGGAGGTAGGGAGGAGGAGGAGGAGGAGGAGGGGAGGAGGAGGAGGAGAGGAGGAGGAGGAGGAGGAGGAGGAGGAGGAGGAGGGGAGGAGGAGGAGGAGGAGGAGGAGGAGCGAAGGAGGAGGAGGGGAGGAGGAGGAGGAGGAGGAGGGGGAGAGGAGGAGGAGGGGAGGAGGAGGAGGAGGAGGAGGAGGAGGAGGAGGAGGAGGCGGAGGGAGGAGGAGGAGGAGGAGGAGGAGGAGGAGGGGAGGGAGGAGGAGAGGAGGAGGAGGAGGAGGAGGAGGAGGAGGAGGAGGGAGGAGGGGGGAGGAGGAGGAGGAGAGGAGGAGGAGGAGGAGGAGGAGGAGGAGGAGGAGGAGGAGCAGGAGGAGGCGGAGGAGGAGGAGGAGGAGAGGGAGAAGAAGGGAGAGCGACGGCGGCTGCGAGGTCGACTTTTGCAAAATGGTGGTCGGAGCGGACCGTCAGCGCCCGTCGCTCGCCGCACCGGCGCGGCGTGCACGGCCCCGGGGGGCGAAGGACGACGGCGGGGCGACAATCCCTCGGCCGGTGCGTTGGCAAGGGCAGGCGGGGCGCGCCTGCGCAGCTGCTGCAGTCGCGAGCGGGCGAGGGCCATGGCTCTGTTCTGCTCTGTGTGGGGGGAGTCGAAGGCCCCCCGTGCTCGAACTCCTCAAGACGACGGACAAGAGAGCAGAGAGACTCAGCGGGAGCAGGGCGAAGGCAGAGGCACGGGCACCAACTGGCGCGGTGACAACACACATCGGAAGATGAGGCAGCAACAGTCGACGTCTGGCCATCACGCTACATACAAGCGTGTGCTGAACAGTGTTTGGAGAGGCCTGCCCACAGAACGGGCACGACTCTGTGACTTCCCAAATACCTCCGTGGCTCCCCATATGCCTCCGTGCCGTACACAAGGCGCCACAAAAACTTTTGACAAAGGAGCTGGCTGCACAAGCGGGGGCATGCGCAGCGCTGGATGGCCATAAACATGAGCTCCAGGTGACAGGGACTGGGAGGGATACCGACAAAACGTAGTTCATTATGCAAGGTGGAGCGGAGGGAGGTTGAAGATTGGGAGAGGAGGAAGGCATCAGTGGCGCCCTGGAGCTCCGGACGAAGAAGCGAGTGTGCTAAACAGGTATGTTTTATTTGGTCCTCAGGGGCCGGGACGATTTGGGCCTCTTGCGGCCCTCTGGAGGGTCCTCTTCAGGCACTCTCGGAGGAGGAGGAGGAGGAGGAGGAGGAGGAGGACCCTCTGGGGGGCCCCTGGGCCGCCTTGAAGCCATCCTGAGCGGTCCTGGAGCGCCCGTGAGGGCATTCTTGGATCATCTTAGGGGCCTCTTAGGATCGTGGGTGCTCCTGGAGCGCTCTCGGGAGTGAAAGAGCCCCCCAAAGGGCCGAAGACAGGCCCAGGGCCCCCTGGGCTGCATTCGGCACCGAGGGGAGGGTGGGGGCGCGGGGGGCATTTGTCATTGTGTGCCCGGGAAGGCTGGAGGGCCCAACACTCCGACATCAGGTATACCGCCTCAGAAAGAAAGGGCGTATCTCTCCGCAAAGGTAGGGCGGAAACAGCTGGCGACGGCAAAGCAGGGCGACATCGGCAGCATATCATCAGAGGAGCTTGAAGAGTAGGTTGGGCATTTCCGCCATACCTACGACGTCGCCCAAGGTGCAGTCAAGCTGCTGCAACGAGCAGCGCTCGATGAGGAACGGCGCCGCTCTTCAGAGCCAGGAGCGGCTGGGTGCACGAGGAAGGCTGGAGGAGCAACCGTGACTTGACCTGCGGAAGAGGCCCGACCCCTTCCCAGGTTGGCTCCTGAGGAGCAACCGTGACATGACTCGATCATGTCTGGGACGAAAGCGCCCGAAAACGTCGAACCTCCACGTCGAACCTCCACCGTCCTGGCTGGAGGAGCCCCTCCTGAGCCCCAGAGCGGTCTTTTACTTCAGCGTCGTGCCTGCGCGCGGCGGCTCCGAAGCGAGGGCACGCTCGAGCGGAACCTCCCCGCGCGGCCCCGGACGCTCCCGACCCCTTCCCGAGCGTGCGCGTATGGGCCCACGACCGAGGAGTCGAACCCATACGATTCTCCGTTGGCAGAGGCGGTAGAGGAAGAGGGTTAGCTACTGGGAGCCGAACCTGTACGAGGATGGAGGTGATAGAGGATAGAGATATCATACGCTGGAAGAGGTGATATAGAGGATAGAGGAGTCGAACCTATACGGTTCTCCGGGTCAGCTACTCCTTTCCCGTGGCGCTGCGCGGAGAGCAGCGCGGTGTGCACACCCACAGCACGGATACGCGTTCCACGGCCCCGGGGCCCCGACGACGCCCGCCGAAGGCCGACATCCAGGGTGACACGTCCAGTGGCCTCCCTCGGGGAGGCGCAAGACTCGGGCCCGGGGGACCCACGTTGGCCTCACGGGGGCCGCCGGGAAGGAAACCGACGAGACCCGATCTGAAGCTTCGCGCGAGCTCCCGCTGCAGACGTCCCCGCGAGAACTGCGCCGTCGGTTGCCAGGACGGGCCCCTCAGAGAAAGCGTCGGCAGGACCGAGCTTCCGCGAACTCGAGCCCTACGCTTCCCCGACTCCACCCCGAGCCACTTCCGCCCCTCCTCCTCCTCCCTCCGCGCCCGGCCTCTGCGGGGCCCGCGGCGCGGCAGCCGACGCGGACGACGACGACGACGACGACGACGACAACGACGAGGACGACGACTGCGACGACGAGGGCGAGGACGACGACGTCGACGACGACGACAACAACTACGGCGGCGGCGGCGGCGACGACAACCACGACGACGACGAGGACGACGACACGGATGAGAATGAGCAGATGATCAGATGAGGACGAGGAGGAGGAGGAGGAGGAGGAGGAGGAGGAGGAGGAGGAGGAGTAGGGGGAGGAGGAGGAGTATAAGCCCAAGACCATCAACGATGTTTAGATACACCCTCCCTCCAAGATCCCTCTTCACGGGCGCCTACAAGGGGCCATTCCCACTGAGGGAATTGCCCCAAGGTGCGAAAACACCATCCTCAATATTTCAACGTCACGAGTTAACCTTGGCGGTCCTGAACCGTGCCAGAGCACCATTCCTGGGAATTTAACACCGCGAATCAACGTAAATGTTGCGTCCCACTCTAACAGTCCCGAATCGCTCCAGAACATAATTTCCGGCACCTGAACCATGAGAACCAAGGAATCTGCTGCAAAATACTAGAACGAATGCGTGCGGCGCTGAGGCGAGAACCACATTTTGAAAACGAACCGCCCTGAATCCGTCAAACGAATATGCGCGGTGCTAAAACGAGAACCCCATTTTGAAAAGGAACCGCCATGAATCCGTGAAGCTCCTGCCAATGTTTAGAATAAATGTGCGCGGCGCGAAGGCGACAACCGCATTTTGAAAACGGACCGCCCTGAATGTGTTTAACTCTTCCAACTGTTAAAAGCGAGTGCACGCGGCGCTAAGGCGAGAACCACATCTTCAAAACACCCCGCCCTCAATCCGTGAAGGTCTTGCAAATTTTACAACGACTGTGCGCGGCGCTCAGGCGAGAACCACATTTGGGAACGAACTGCCCTCCATCTGTGAAACAGTGGTCATTGTTTAAGCATCAGTGTCATGAGCGGCGAAGAAGTCTCAGGTGAAACCCCAGGCCCGCCCTTTCGACCAGCCTCGGGGTGCGATAGGTAGGAGCTATCTGTGAGGGACAGGAAAGGAGGAGGGGGAGGAGGAGGAGGAGGAGGAGGAGGAGGAGGAGGAGGGGGGGTGCTCAACGTGCTGACGACATGGGACAGGTGCCTGCCCCCACTCCTCAGAGAACCAGCCTGCCGATGCAGGTTCCTCAGGAAACCCAGGAGGGAGGGGGAGGAGGAGGGGAGGAGGAGGAGGAGGAGGAGGAGCAGGAGAGGAGGGAGGAGGGGAGGAGGGGGAGGAGCAGGAGGAGGAGGAGGAGGAGGAGGAGGAGGAGAGAGGAGGAGGAGGAGGAGGAGGAGGAGGAGGAGGAGGGGAGGAGGAGGGAGGAGGAGGAGGAGGAGGTGGGAGGAGGCAGGAGCAGGAGGAGGAGGAGGACCCCTCGTCCTACCTCCTCCTCCTCGGGCTCGGCCCCGCCTCCGCGGCGCCCGCGGCGCCGCAGCCGAGGAGGCCCACGCCGGGCTCCGACCGCCGCCTCGCCGCGCTCCGCGGCGCGGGCGCGGGCGCCTCCTCGCCGTGGCCGCCCGGCGCCGGCACGCGCAGGGAGTGCGCGGGGGCGGTGGCCGCGCCTGGGGCGGGCGCGGGAGGGACGAACCCCAGACATGATCGTGCCGTAAAGGTAAACAATATCAGGACGGGAGGTTCTCGGCTATATTCGGCCCCGCGGGGCCCTCGCCGGGCCTCGGGACCGTCAAACAACGATTCGGGACGAAAAACCGGTCCTGGGGAAAGGGTGGGGACTTCCGACCCAGACCCCCGACGTCATGATTTTTTCATGACGCGCCCCCCAGAGGTCCAGACCCTTTCCCTATGACCGGTTTTTCGTCCTGAGTCGTTTTTTGACGCTCCCGAGGCCCGGTAAGGGCCCCCAGAGGCCGAAAATAGGGAAAAACCTCCCTTCGTGATTTTTTCATGACTCGAGGAGGTCTGGGGAGGACGCCGTCCTGAAAAAAGCAAGACGTCGCGTGCCCGGGGCGAGGAGCAACGGCTGCCGCCACTGCGGCCCGGGCCAGGCCGCCCGCGCTCCTGCAGCCGCCAGGTGCGGACACCCGGGCCGCCCGGGGCCAGGGGGGAGGGAGGGGGCGGAGCCAAGAGGAGGAGGGCACAAAACTCGGGCGAGGAGAAGTCGAGAGAACCTCTGAGATCTGTCGGCGCTGGAGGGGCGAGCGAGGAGCAACGAGCAGTGCGGTGGGTTTTTGTCAGCACATGTGCGCTGGCGCCAGCACTGCCAGTATTTTCCTGGGTGGTGCCCTAGGGTTCGACGGCACGCGTCACCTGCTGCCCGCGCTCCCCAGCTGCCCGTGCGGCCATCCGGGCCGAACGGGCCTGGAGGGAAGGAGTTTCCTCGGAGTTTTCTGACACCCGCACGTCGGTGGAAGATGTGGATCGGAGGGGGTCGCAAGGGACTCGTTCCAGGACGGCGGTTCGGCACAGGCTGCACGCATTGATCAGGGACCGACCTTCCCAGCATTCCCAAGTCCTACCACGAAATGTTCTTAGAACCCAGAGGTGTTCTGAGAACGACAACGAGATTCTTAGAACATAAGCCCGACGTGTTAAGACAAGACAGTATCAGCCAGGCATGTTCTAAGAACATGTCTCGGGCATGGACACAACCCCCTTCAGTAAAACGTGGTTTAGTGAAACCGACCTGAGGCCCAAACCTGGCAGGCGCAAGCCTGGAAAATAACGGCCACGGCGCCCTCTCGAGAACCGAAAACGGACAATTCACTAATCGACGTGTCACTGTTGGGGGTTCTGTCCACCCCCGAATGTCGTGGACACCGCAAAAGGTTCTTCGAAAACTGCTTGGTGGGGCTCTAGGCGAGCCAGGACGCCTCGCCACTGCTTGAGCACAGCACGGTCGCCCAGGCCGCCGCCTCGTGGCGGGAGAAGTCGGGGCAGACGGGCGGGCACCTCCCCGGCGCGCGCGCCTCGGCCCGCCCAGGGCGCCGTGCGCCTGCCCGCCCCGGGCGCCGCGCCGGAGACCTCTCGCACACAACCCAGACATGATCGCGTCGTAAAAAAATCAGGACGGGAGGTTTTTGGCTATTTTCGGCCCCGGGGGGCCCTCGCAGGGCCTCGGGACCGTCAAAAAACGACTCAGGACGAAAAACCGGTCCCGGGGAAAGGGTCGGGACTGACAGGGGCGCCGTCTTGAAAAAATCAGGACGTCGCATGTCTGGGAAGTCGGCGGGAGCCCACAGCCGGACCGCAGGCGGACGAACAGAGCTCTCGAGAACGCGAGGTGCTCCGCCGGCCAAGCTGCTGACGAACGCTGGAGGGTGCCCCCCCCCCCCCCCCCCCCAGGATGCACGAGAGCAGCCAAGGAGCACGAACACCATCAGGGTACACCCTCCCCGCACCGGCCTCGATCTCATGTACCTCGGTCCGGCTGCAGGGCAAAAGGCGCTCAGAGCGTGGAGATCCTGACGCCGGTGCTGCGGCCCAGGCTCTGGAGGGGAGTCGAGCCGAGGAGCCGCCCAGGCAGGGGCTGCGTCCACCGCCCACGCTCGGGAGGCCCCCGGCCGCGCCTCTGGGAAGCAGCGGAGGAGCTCCAGAGCAGCCCCCTCCTCCTCCTCCTCCCTCCTCCCCCTCGTCGTCGTCGTCGTCCTCCTCCCCTCCTCCTCCTCTCCTCCTCCTCTCCTCCTTCCTCCTCCCCCTCCTCCTCCTCCTCCTCCTCCTCCTCCTCCTCATCCTCCTCCTCCTCCTCCTCCCTCCTCCTCCTCCTCCTCCTCCTGGGGGGCCGACGGAGGGCCTCCTCGAGGCCCTCGCCCCCTGCCCCTTCCGTCGCGGGCCGCCGCAGGCGGGGCCCCGGCCGACCCTGGGCGCCCACGCGTCCGGGCCCCCGCCGGGCTCTCGCGGCCCCGGCGGGCCTGCCCGAGGCAGAGCGCTGCGGGCTGCGGCGCGACGGCGGCCGTGCCACTGCCGCGAGGGGGAGGGGAGGGGAGGGGAGGGGAGGGGAGGGGAGGGGAGGGGAGGGGAGTCCGATTTTCGGTTAGCTTGACCCAAGACGTCTATAGCACGGATTGTCTTCTACCTGCTACACTATCTGCTGCTAATACATGCCTGGAATCTACCTGGATTCTGACTCTGGTCCTCCTGGTTTGTAAGAAGGATCACATTAATTAATACACATAGCCTAAGAAACAACCATAAAACTGGCTACCGTTCCTCGGACCCTAATCGAGCAGAGCAATCATTCTGCCCCAAGGGTACTCAAAGAAATCGAAGAAAAACTTATCGATGTTGAAATAGTCGATGAACGGCAGCTTCATGCTTGAGATATAACCATATCTGGTAACACTGCCCATCAAACCAAGAATCGTAAAAGTAAGCGTAACAGTCCATTATATAATGCCTGGGTCGTCTAACTTCAGAAAGATGCGGAGTACGTAATCCATTACCTGTGATTCAATCCATGTCTTGCAATCTAGTCGCAATGCATACTGATGGTGATTCTGCCCAAGAAGGTTTCATACTGATCAGGTCGTTCTCGGTCACCGTCACTGCTGGAGCATCGATGGTTGCCACTAGACACTCGATGCCCTTGGTCTCCACACGCCAGTAGCCGTAGGTCAACAGATCGTAGAGGATCTCCGATATCATACTCTTTGTAAGTCCATCTGCAACCATGGCCGAGGTAGGACACCAAAAGAAACGCCTGATATAGCCACGAAGCCTGTCTTCTCGTACTGACAGCACATACAGTCGTTGATGTCGATCTTGAGGTACGCCCTTGAGGCCGACGCTGAGCTCAAAGAAGTCTCTGCAGTCTGTCCAGTGGTCGATAGGTATCATGAACTCAGCGTGATCCTGGATCTGGATCAGCTGTGCCATCGTACTGCCTTCATGTAGTGGAAGTTGGATGCCTGGAGCAAATAACTCTGTCAGTCGCATAGCAATCATCTGTGCCAACTCTTTGCCAACTACACCTGCCAATGTCTCTGCCCGGGACGTGCTGCCTGAAACTCTCTTGGCCTTATGAGATAATGAAGCTATGATGTGGCAGAACTTGCTGAGCTGCTGCTTGGAGTCGCACACCTGCTGGTAGTGAATCGACGTCGTAGGTACAACTTGCACGCGCTTGTCCGAGCCCAACAAGATGAGTACTGCCTCTTGAGCATATGAACTTCCTGAGGTGGCTCCACTCGAATCTGCCACCGTATCTATCACGAATGGTGGAGAGATCTTCGGAAAATAGAGCCCCACGTTCGATGAGTACTTCTTCACGCGAGCTAGTAGCGTGTTGGCCATCTTGATGTGCTTGATCGTTGCTGATGCCGTATTCTGCTGGATAATGACCGTATCTGCAATCGCGTCCAATCGTGTCTGACATAACCATAGCAACCCGCCCAGGAGTCCTCGAAATGCCTTGAGCTCCGTGGAAGTGAGTGGAGAGTCGTCCTGAGCTGCTCGGTGCTTGCCGAGAGGGACTGGCTGGAGGTTCTGACAAAACTCGTCCTGAGACATTCGAATGCCGAAGTCAGTCTGCTCATGTCTGACTCCCACATGATTCATAGGTGGTTGCTGTCGAGTAGCTCCTCCAAATCTGTCCGAGAATTTGTTGTAAGACTTGTTGAGCCACTCGTTGCTGCTCGCGTTGTTGTTGTCGTCGACATAGGAGGTCGCAATTGCCTTGAGTTCTCCTGGGGATTCCATCCAGAAGTAAAAACAGTCGTCGAAAGCCGAGGGCCTGCCGCCAAGCGTCTCTATCATGAAGATCTGCATGACCACCTGGAATGCCAGCGGTGCGTCGTTCAGACCATACATTGCCTTGAGACACTCCAGAGCCCACATGTTCCAGCTGCCTTGCTGTGAGGGAACATGATACGTCTTGGAATCTATGTTCCTGAGATGTCGCCAGACGTTGGCTGGTGGAATGATGTACACCTGCCGCTCTGGAGTCTTGATGCCGCGCTTGCGCAAGACATCGTACATGTCCTTGAAGGGTAGTCCCTTCAGGAAGGCGCCTGTGACGTCCCAGCTCTCGATGGTGAAGTCATATATCGCTGCCAATGAGACCAGAAGCCGCTGCGACAGTCGAGTAGCCGTCGTAGCTCGCTTAGAAAGTGATGCACCTTGACCGTCAAGAAAGCCTCTTGCACACAGCCTGCTCTTGACGATCCACTTCATCTCGTTGCCAACCTTGATCTGCTTCCACTTGCGGACCCAGACGCAATCCACTGGATCCTGCTTGCACTTGCTCATAGGTATCGGTTTCCACACAGTCGCCTCGACGAACTGCTTGATCTCCTTGAGGTCTGCCGCTTCGACCAGGTCAAAGTGTTCCGCCACGTCGTTAGGCTTCAGGATGAGCGAGTCCGAGGCCGATGCGAAACACTCGCCAGTGAGGATGTCGAGATAAAAGCAGTGATCTTCGAGGAAGGGTCCATCGAAGGATATGTAAGCCTGGCTGCGTGTCCAGCTGCTTGGTAGTTCGTCGTCATCAGTAAGATTGAAACCCTCGACGTCTGAGCAGAAATATTCAGCTATGAGCGCCTGCTGCTCCGTCATAGAGTTGTGATACTCGCCCCCGTAGTCCTTGAGCTCGGGAACTAAGTCGATGCGCTTGGAGAAGTACTGCTGGTGCTCAATCAACTCCTGCCAAGCTGAGCAGTAGAATACTTCAGACGATCCAGAGTAAAGGTCCTCAGACTTGATGCCATGGGCAGAACGAGACCTGTCCTCATATTCAGGGTTGTAATCGATGGTCTTGTCTTCGTCGTCGTCCTGAGGCTGCTGCTGAGGGTACTCGATCGTCGCGTCCGGTGAGCTCTGCTGCAGTGGAAGGTGAACCGATCTAGACCGTTCGTCGTCGTGCTGAGGATACTCCAGAGTCGGTTCTGCAGCTTCAGCTGCTTGATCAGAGTGAGATGGATACTCAATTGTAGGTTGATCAGCTGCATCCTGTGCTCGATTCGTGTCCGTGTCGAGCCTGCGAGACCTGCTCCGATCATGGTCGTCGACAGGATCGGTGCCTTCACCTTGAGTTGCTTCGGCGATAGGCAACACAGGACCCTGCTCGCCCGACGATGCTGCCGCCTGTGACCCGCTCGATGGTGCTGACGATGAGCTCATGCCTGAGTTGTCGAACTTGACACGCTGATCTCTTCGTTCACGCATGCCGCGTTTCAAGATGGATGTCTGTGTCCGAGATCTGTCATCGTCACGTTCACGCGCTTCTGCCTCTGAGGTCACAGGGTCTGATATAGACGCGTCCAAATCAACTGGTGAGCCAGGAAGTGCAACTTGTCGCCAGTCTGGTGATGCTGGAGTCTGAGGTGCTGGAAATATCGGTGTCGTCGGAATCTGCTGCGGTGGTGCAGCTGCCTTTGGTGAAGTCGAAGTTCGACTTGGTGCTGGTCGTCGCGGAACAAACTCTTCATCAGATATGCTGATGTCGTGATCTGCCACCACAGCTCGCTTTTGTCCACCGTCTGGCACAGGTCGACCTGGATGATCATCTGGAGGTCGAGGAGGCGCAGGTGGCGCCAAGATAGAGGTACCAGACCTTGACACTGTCTCAAGCGTGCTATCCATGTGCTGCGACTGGTCATTCGGTGAGAAAGCCGACCGTGGCAGCACTGGCTGTCGAGGTATCTGTGGTGGTCGTCCTGGAAGCTGAGGTGGTTGAGGAGGCTGTGGTGGTTCATCTACTTCCATGACCGTGTCGTCATAGCCTGGAGGCTTCCACCACTCCGTCGGAGTCGGTGATGGTAAAAACTGCGTGGGAGGTGTCCAGGGCGCATCGTCTACCTGCTCAATGCTCGAGATGCCCGAAAGATCTGGTACTGCGTCCTGAACAACCGTGTCCTCGTACTGCTCTGAGACATAGATGATGAACGAGTGATTGCTCGGCGTGTCTGGCAGGATGGTCGCCAGCCGCAGAGTATGCCTCAGGTCCACTTGTCGTACTTGGTAGCTGAGTCGATCTCGTCGAACCCATGCTAGGATAACTCCTCGATTGATGCCGTGATAGGTATTGATGTTGTGCAGTTGCGTGCCGAACCTGATGGCCCTTGGGGCCGCCAGCTGTAGCAGAGACTCGCCCACTTGAGCTGCCAGATGAAAGACCTCGGGAGTGTTAATCTCGAAGTCGTTCGGCACAACAATCTGCATGCCGTTGGCGTCGTGAACCATTCCAACCGTGATCGTGGTGCCTGGTGCCTGGCCATCAACAATGTCAAGCAATCCGTGCAATGTCGTGTACATATCGTCATGCATGTTGTCCTGCCATCTGCCTTCTCCGTCCATCAGCATGTGAGTCGGTGGGCATGCCACTGTGACTGCGTACGATCGTGCCTGATGTGGTCGCACATGCCTGAGCGGAACGATGTATGGCATGGACTGGTGTTTGACGATCGCCACGTTCTCCTTCAGGTTGATGTCCAGTAGGTCGCACGGTCCTCTCCACCCGGGCGCGTCCTTGCGATCAGGAACTCGGTACAGATCAACAAAGTCTTGCAAGGGTCGTAGCTTGGCCACGTCCGAAAGGATCTGCACCTTGGTGTTGTTGGCCTCTGCGATGCGCTGCTCGATAACTGCTTTCTGAACTGCCGCCTTGGCCATCATCCTGAGCCTGAGGTAGGACTCGAAGGTGTCTGGCGTCGTGTCACGCGCGCCGTCGATGGCAAGAGTGGAGTTGGAGCCGTGATCAAAGAAACCACGAGGATTCTGTCCTTGCAAGCACTGAGATGGTGTATATCCACCGTATTCTAGCATAAAGTTCTGGCACATCGTGCACTCGAACACTATGTCTTCGTCGGGAACCACGAGCCCTTGCTTGGCCGCACTGGCCTTGCACTTCAACGACGATGTCTTGATGAGACCGATGTGTCGTTCTGCAAGCCCCGTAACTGTGTGCTTGCCTGAATCATCCGAGCCGCCCAGCTGTCTGTGTATGCTGTAGCGGTCGCACACCACTGCAAAATCGTCAGAGCGAACGCCGCCTTCTTGATCGAACTTGATGCACTTGGGAGGTCCGAAGTATCGAAACCAAGATCGTAGCATTGCCTGTGCTATGTGGAACGCGTCCTTCTTGGGTAGTACTTCGGCCAGCTTCCATCTAATCGCCTCGTCGACCATGAGCAGGAAGGTCTTACCGAATATGAAGAAGAGATCGCACACCATGACTTCGCCAAACCAGCCTGCCAACTCTGCTCGATACTTGGGCTTAGTCGCTATGGGTGCCCAGTCGTTGCACTCTTCGCACGCCGCAATGACCTGCTTGGCCAGTTCCAGACACTTGTCCGGTACACCGAGCCGCCTGAGAAACTTCTCCATGCCTGGTAGCTGCTCGTGCCAAAGTCGTTCATGAAGGCCTTTCAGCAGGCGGAACCGTTCGGCGTCGGACTCCGTCTCCTTCAGCTGTTGCCTCAACTTGGTGAAGTCGAAGCTCGGAGGTGTGGTGATGAGCTTGAGCCTCGGTAGGATCCTCCGCTCAGCGTCTTCCTCCATTGTGGGTGGTGGCGCATGACCTTGAGCCACGATAAGCCACTTGTGTCCTCGAATACCGTGATGCTGCTGTGCTGGAGTGAGTCCGTCAAGCCGTTCTAATGCCGAAGATTCCCACTTGTCGATGTCTGCGCCGAGAAAGGTAACTCGAAACGGGCTGTCATCTATCGAGGTGGTGTTGGATGTCTCCAAGCTGTTCGGCTGAAACGTGATGTACAGTGAGTCGACGTCCATCAGTGGTCTCAGGAGCTCGATCAACATTTGAGTGGTGCCGTCAGTGTTGTCTCCCAGGTCGAGCTGCTGCTGAGTGTTAGGTGCTGTGAGTATTCCTGTGTGCTGTCCTGCCAGATCTGCAAGAATGCGAGCCAACCATATCTGATCCAAGTTCTTCAGCTGCTCGTGAATGTTCATGGTGAAATCGTCTACCTTGACTCGCCGTAGCCGGTCGTAGGCCAGCTTCATCTTGACTGTGCCGTTGGCTGGTCGCTGTAGTGGTTGTATTTCTCGCGTTGCAGGAACTACGGCTGCTGCTGGTGCTGCTGCTGAGCTTGATGCCGAAGCCGAATTTGATGGTGGTTGTAGGATGTTCTCGTCAAAATGTTCTAATGGTCGTGGATCGGGTACTGGATCCGGTGGTGCTAGCTGTTGAGGTGGAGCTGACGCTGCTGGTGCTGCTGCTGCCTTGGCCGCTGGTGCCTTGGCTGCTGGTCGTGTCAACGTCCGTCTGGGATCTGCTTTGGGTGCCAGTTTGCAGTTCCCTGGAATTCTGCTGTGCTCACGCTCGCCGCCGTACTTGCACTTAGGGCAGGCCCAGAAGATCTCCGTGTCGTTCTTCTGAGTATGTAGTCCAGTACTGCCAAAACCGTTCTTGCCGCGCTCGGTCTCGTCCTCGTCGATGTGGTCATTGAGCTGTACTGGTGGAGTCTGGATCTGCACGATCATGAGCTGAGCAATCCTGTCGCCACTCTGGCATACAAAGCGAGACTTGCCACGATTTTCCAGTATCACAATGAGCTCGCCTCTGTAGTCAGCGTCGATAACTCCTCCATTGATACCGAGACCTTGCCTCAACGCCAGGCCCGACCGAGGCCATAGCTGGCCAGCAGTGCCTGCTGGAAGTGCCAGCTTGAGCCCGGTGTGAAATCCACGCCATTGTCCAGGTTCCAGAAAGCCGTCAGTAACCGTAGTGATGTCATATGCCGCCGCACCGTCGCTGCCGAGCTGTGGTGCCGTCGCCTTAGGGTGAAGTAGCTGAACTCGCACTGCTTCTGTGTTCGGGCCTCCGTGATGTATGTCGATGTTGCTGTACACGAGCGTCGCCAACATCAGAGCGCAGGTGAACTTGCGCGCGAAGGAGGTGATGTCGCTGATGAGTGCCCGGCACATCGTGCGAGTGTATACTGCAGTGAGAGCTGCCGTCTTGGAGCTCGTGCCTGGTACTGAGCCCTCAATAACTGCGTGTCGTTGAACTCCATGACCAGGGCATCGTCGAATGGTCTTCTTCAGCTGTATGTTGGTGTCGAGCCTGTAGGGCTTCTCCAACGGTTCGTTGTTAGTGTTCACACAGCCGTGAGCACATCCATCGACTCGCCGAGTCCTGTTGCTGACGATGTCCTGATTCTGCTTTAGCGGTGACTGTGTCCAGAGCTGGGAGCGCAAGCCGTTCTCGTTGATGTAGCCATGTCCGTCTTGATCTTGAACGACGTTGTCGTGATGAAGCCACTCCAACATAGGAAACTCTGCTTGTCGTTCGGCTGCTGCAACTCCAGCTCCTCGCATGTTGCTCATGGCTGTCCATAGCCTGCAATCTGGAGATGAGAGCTTAACTATAGGCTTGAAGACGGTCTGAACCTTGCTCACCAGCTTCCGATGCTCGGGGTTCATGAGGTCCCAGCCGCATCGGTAGTCGACTGGGAAGAGCACTGTGAGTCCGGACCTTATTGCTGATAGCGAAAGCCTGCCTGATCCAGACCACTGCTCTTGAAAGGCCCAGACTACTTGAAGGCCATGATGAGTGTGAAACCACTTGTCGAAGCTGTCTGGAGTCACAACCTCGTAGCCTGTCTTGGTGTAGAACTCCTCTGGGATGTCCTTGTATCTCTGTTTCAGCCACGCCACGTGCTCACTGGAGAGGTAGTCTGGAAAACTGTCCTCCATATAAACCTGACCGCCCCAGTGCCGAAGCATGCCGTGGTGTTCAGTTGTTCCTGTGAATATCGCTGCCCTGGTAGGTACACTGTCCGTTGGTGCTTCTTGTGTGGTGGTGCTGCCGTCCCTTGGTGCCGAGGTTGTTGATGCCATGAGGTGTGTCTTCTGCGGAGTTGAACTCTGGTCCTCCTGGGTGCAAGAGGAAACAAATGCCGCAGTATCTGCCTTGAGGATCTTGGCGTTGATGTTCTCCACTGTGTGCATCAGCATCTCGACCACTTGTGCTGAAACAGCTGGTTCCTCGCGCTGCTGACCTTCGGGATCGTCCGTCGGCAACAGGTAGTGGCTGCTGTCCGTGAGAAGAACTCTGACCACATGCACGTCCGACGGATCACTGTCGGAGGCCAGCACGAGAGCTCCATTGCCGTCGTCTGTGAGTCCATGCACGAGTAGAGCTCTATAGTGAACCAGAGGAGGCAACGGCAGCAGGAACGGGCAGTTGGAGCCGCTCTCGCCAATGAGATCGCCGTGCCAGACCAGCTCGAGACGCGAGCACCGAGCCTTCTGTGCCACATGTCCCAGTCCAGAAGTGGGTCTGCCATTGATGCCCGTGAAGCTGCCTGATCCTGGGGTGATCTTGTAGTTCTGAGTATCCTTGCCATTGTGCTGCAGTAACGTATCTGTGCCGCAGATGCCAGAAGCAGCTCCGGGGTCGATGATGAATCCCTTGCGCTGTCGACCTCTGACGAGATGATACGCCTCGAAGGTGTCCTCGCGCTCGCTGAAGATGCTGAGGACAAACGCTGAGTTGTTCTTGTCGATCGAGCTCGAGCTTGCTTCTGCTCTGCTGGTCGATCGTGCTGCGGGTAGATCAGGGTACTGCTGCTGAATAGGTAGGCCCAGCCCGAACATGGCATGCTTCGCCTCGTTCCGAAAGAACTTTGAGACCGTAGCCTCGCCGAAGTCGAAGATGCGCTCCTGTGTGGACTTGTCGTCCGAGATTGTGGTATGAGCGTCCGAAGCCTGCTCCGAGGGAATATTCTGCCAGGAGCCGGCGTCGCTCGAGTTCGGCCGAGTAGGAGGTCGAGGTGATGGCTGCCATGGATCTGAATGCTGTTCGAACCAGGGATCCTTGCCGTCATAGCCTGCGATGTCATCTTCAGTGGCCATGCCGTGAGTTTCCTCCTCGATTCTCGCTTCTTCCTGCCTGGTTGCAGTCAGGTGTCGTTGTCCTGGTGCTGCTCTTGGATGTCGGGAGATGCTGTCGAAGCCGTCAGATGGTGTCGAAGGGAGTGGCAGCGTGATGTCTGTCGCCGTCGTGTCCTTCGCGATGTTTGTGCCGAGTCCGACCAAGAAACCTTTTCTGCTGGAAGCCTTGTTGACTGGACAATCCTTCACGCTGTGCCACCGGCTGCCACACTTGTCACATCCAGAGCTTGATCCTGAGCCACGCGTGTTGTGTACGGCCGATCCTGCTGGAGCTTGAGATTGTTGTCCAGATCCTTGATGTAAATCCATCACAGGGCCATGTCGATCGTCCGAGCCTGTACCTTTGCCCTTTTTGCCTTTGCCTTTGCCCTTACTCTTGCCCTTGTTGCCATAATAGTCACGTCCTCGCCGATCCTTGCCACCTGCCTTTCCACGACCAAACGTGCGTGATCTGTTCTTACCTTTACCACCTTTACTTGAACTCCTGCGACGAAATCCGTAGCCACCTTTACCATTGCCGTAGCCCTTGCCTTTTCGTCGCCCTCCATATTTGCCGTAGAAGGCCAGATCATGAGAAGGACCGTCGAGTGGGTCATCGAGTAGAGCTTCTTCGTCATCATGATCTTCATCCTGTTCGTAATCCTCATCATCTTGATAATACCACGCTTGAAACTCGTTAGCACTCCAAGTGCCATCCCAGCAATCAGAAACCATATATGAAAGATAATCCATGTCCTCTGACGCAAGGTTGAGATAATATGCCTGCTCGTGGGTATAGTCGTATATGTACCAGCTTCCGTCATGATCAGTGAAATACTCAACCTGGCTATATTCTGGGTCTTCATCATCGTCATCATACGTCAATAGAATACCCTGCGTGTCGCCGTCGCCGATCTCCTTCTGTCCTTTGCTGAACTTCATCAACAGCTTGTAAATCTCAGTGAACTGGCTCCTGTCGCCATCTACCTTGAGCATCAGGTCGTCTATGAATCTCGGAGCCAGTCCAGCCTTGGCGAGCAAGAGGTGCGTCAAACCAACTTGGTTGATGTTCAGCGTCGCGTGCTCTTCTGCTGCCTCATATCGTAACTTGAAAGCCGTAAGATAGTCCAAGAGTGAATGCGAACCACGATGCAGGTCGAAGAATCTGTCGAGATGGAACGCCTGCAAGTCTTGACTGTCGTCGCCGAATGCCGTTCTGAGGTCCGCCAATATTTGCTGCAGTCCTGAAGGTGTGGCCAGTAGGCCAGCATTGAGATCCTCAGGTTCCGCCAGTGCGTTCACCGCCTCGTCCTGATAGAGCATGCTGCCGTCCTGGCGCCTGAGCCGTATTTTCATAGCAATGCGATACGCCGAACCCTTCAGTCTGCCGACAACCACGCTACCCTGGCAGTCGCCAGGGATGTCCGTCATTCTCATCCAGAGCCGCAACTTTTCCTCGTAGGTGATCAGCGAATAGCTGCGAACATATGGCCGCCATCCTGGCGGGCACTGTCTAGTATATTCGTCCAGCGGAATGCCTCGAAGGTCTGCTGAAGCCGCCATGGCGTATGGCTGATGTAGTACTTGTTGATCTTGATATGCTTGAAGAGGTGCCTGTCAACGACGAATCGCTGACCTTCGCGAGCTGCTCGAAGGAGCCCCGCGGTATTGCTGCTTGATATACTTGTTCGTATGTGTGAACTGTGGAGTTGCTGAACTCCTCAATCTCCTGCAAGCCAGAGATGAACAATCCACGAAATACGTAGAATACCTGAGAGATCGTAAAGTGAGCTTTACGATATCGAAAGGAACTACGGGTCCGAGGACCGGTAGCTCCGCTACCAAAGTCCGATTTTCGGTTAGCTTGACCCAAGACGTCTATAGCACGGATTGTCTTCTACCTGCTACACTATCTGCTGCTAATACATGCCTGGAATCTACCTGGATTCTGACTAGGGGAGGGGAGGGGAGGGGGAGGGGGAGGGGGAGGGGGGAGGGAGGAGGAGAGGGAGGGAGGGGAGGGGAGGGGGGGGGAGGCAAGCCAGGTGCGCTCGCGCCATATCTGACGTCCTGCCCCTCCCTCCGAGCAGGGCCATGATCGCGAGAGGGCACGCGATGCATGGTCGAGCATGGCATGGGGTAGTGCAGAAGAGCACGGCAGAGCGTAGCGTGCCCTTGCATGGCGTGGCATTGCGCAGTGAAGCATTGCATCATGAAGCTTTGCAGCACAAAGCAGGGCATCGCACAGCGGCACAGGACGCGACACCGCACAGCATGCCATGGCATGGCGCCGGGTTCCTTGGAGGGCAAACGGATCGTCTTCGAGAGGTCTGGGCCCGTCCGTGGACGCCCCGAAGTGGGGGGGGTTCTGCGGCCCAACAAAATCAATGAATCGACACCGAGTGTGGAATCATTTCCGATGGCTTTTTCGGGGGGGCATTTTTTGTCGATTTGGGGCCTATCTGGAAGGACCGAAAACGCCCGCGCTGCAGCGGGAGCACGATTTGGAATAACCAGAGGCGCAGAAATATGGCCAGCGCCCCAGCTGGAGCAGCACTTGGAGCAAACACCCAAGCGAAAACACGAGAGTTCGTCCTAATGGTGAAATCAGACACCACGCAAAAACACCACGCAAATACACCACGCAAAAACACTACGCAAAAACACCACGCGGACGCTGGAGGGTGAACTAGACATCACGCAAATACACCACGCAAAAACACCACGCAAAAACACCACGTAGCGGTTTTGCGTGGTGTTTTTGCGTGGTGTGTTTGCGTGGTGTTTTTGTGCGCCGCTGGGGCGGCGCGGGGACGCAGTGGGGCAGGTCGCGGTTCACGTGGTGTGTTTTTGCGTGGTGTTTTGGCGTGGTGTATTTGCGTAGTGTATTTGTGCGCTGCTGGGGCGGCGCGGGGACGCAGTGGGGCAGGTCGCGGTTCACGCGGCGTGTTTTTTTGTTCTGCGTGGTGTTTTTGCGTGGTGTATTTGCGTGGTGTTTTTGTGCGCCGCTGGGGCGGCGCGGGGACGCAGTGGGGAAGGTCGCGGTTCACGTGGTGCTTTTGCGTGGTGTTTTTGCGTGGTGTTTTTTTGCACCGCTGTGGCGGCGCCGGAGCGCCGTGGGACAGGTCGCGGTTCACGTGGTGTTTTTGCGTGGTGTTTTTGCGTGGTGTATTTGCGTAGTGTATTTGTGCGCCGCTGGGGCGGCGCGGGGACGCAGTGGGGCAGGTCGCGGTTCACGCGGCGTGTTTTTCTGCGTGGTGTTTTTGCGTGGTGTTTTTGCGTGGTGTATTTGCGTGGTGTTTTTGTGCACCGCTGTGGCGGCGCGGGGACGCAGTGGGGCAGGTCGCGGTTCACGTGGTGTTTTTTTTTTTGCTATGCGTGGAGCGGCGCCAGGGCGCCCAGGGGCGCAGCTGGAGCGCCGCTGCAGTGCCGCTGCAACGCCCCTGGAGCGCAGTGGGGCAGGTCGCGGTTTACGTGGTGTTTTATACGCCGTCCTCCATGTCCTCCTCCTCACACATTTCCTCCTCCTCCTTCTCCTCCTCCTCCTCCTCCTCCTCCTCCTCCTCCTCCTCCTCCTCCTTCTCCTTTCAAAGATAGCGGCTGCACCCCTTCTTTGCTCCTGCGCTGTGTTTGCGTGCGCCGCTAGGTCTCGGTTTACGTTGTGTGTGTTTTGCGTGGTGTTTGCGTGCGCAGCTGGAGCGGCGCGGGGGCGCAGTGGGGCAGGTCTCGGTTTACGTCGTGTTTTTGTGTTGTGTTTGCGTGCGCCGCTGGAGCGGCGCGGGAGCGCCGTGGGGCAGGTCGCGGTTTACGTGGTGTCTTTGCGTGGTGTTTGCGTGCGCCGCTGGAGCGGCGCCGGAGCGCCGTGGGGCAGGTCGCGGTTTACGCGGTGTTTTTGCGTGGTGTTTTTGCGTGGTGTTCGCGTGCGCCGCTGGAGCGGCGCCGGAGCGCCGTGGGGCGGGTCGCGGTTTACGTGGTGTTTTTGCATGGTGTTTGCGTGCGCCACTGGAGAGGCGCAGGGGCGCAGTGGGGCAGGTCGCGGTTTACGTTGTGTTTTTGCGTTGTGTTTTTGCGTTGTTTGCGTGCGCCACTGGAGCGGCGCAGGGGCGCCGTGGGGCAGGTCGCGGTTTACGTGGTGTCTTTGCGTGGTGTTTGCGTGCGCCGCTGGAGCGGCGCCGGAGCGCCGTCGGGCAGGTCGCGGTTTGCGTGGTGTTTTTTTTGTTTCCGCGTGGTGTTTTTGCGTGGTGTTTGCGCGCGCCACTGGAGCGGCGCAGGGGCGCCGTGGGGCAGTCCGCGGTTCACGTTGTGTTTTTTTTTTCGTTGTGTTCGCGTGCGCCGCTGGAGCGGCGCGGGGGCGCAGTGGGGCAGGTCGTGGTTTACGTGGTGTTTTTGCGTGGTGTTTTTGCGTGGTGTTTGCGTGCGCCGCTGGAGCGGCGCAGGGGCGCCGTGGGGCGGGTCGCGGTTTACGTTGTGTTTTTGCGTGGTGTTTTTGCGTGGTGTTTGCGTGCGCCGCTGGAGCGGCGCAGGAGCGCAGCTGGAGCGCCGCTGCAGCCCGCTGCAGCGCCGCTGCAGCACCCCAGGAGCGCAGTGGGGCAGGTCGCGGTTTACGCGGTGTTTTTGCGTGGTGTTTTTGCGTGGTGTTTTTGCGTTGTGTTTGCGTGCGCCGCTGGAGCGGCGCCGGAACGCCGTGGGGCGGGTCGCGGTTTACGTGGTGTTTTTGCGTGGTGTTTGCGTGCGCCGCTGGAGCGACGCCAGAGCGCCGTGGGGCGGGTCGCGGTTTACGTGGTGTTTTTGCGTGGTGTCTGCGTGCGCCGCTGGAGCGGCGCCGGAGCGCCGTGGGGCGGGTCGCGGTTTACGTGGTGTTTTCGCGTGGTGTTTGCGTGCGCCGCTGGAGCGGCGCGTCTTTGCGTGGTGTTTTTGCGTGGTGTTTGCGTGCGCCGCTGGAGCGGGGAGTCTTGGCGTGGTGTTTTTGCGTGGTGTTTGCGTGCGCCGCTGGAGCGGGGAGTCTTTGCGTGGTGTTTGCGTGCGCCGCTGGAGCGGCGCAGGGGCGCCGTGGGGTGGGTCGCGGTTTACGTGGTGCTTTTGCGTGGTGTTTGCATGCGCCGCTGGAGCGGCGGTTTACGTGGTGTTTTTGCGTGGTGTGTTTGCGTGGTGTGTTTACGTGGTGTATCTTATTTCACCATTAAGGTATTTTATTTCACCATTAAGGTATTTTATTTCACCATTAAGGTATTCTATTTCACCATTAAGAAATTCTATTTCACCATTAAGATTTCTATTTCACCATTAAAACGCTTATTTCACCATTAGGAGAAACCGTCCGAAAACATTTCCCCGGGTGTGCAAAACACAAGACGGGGGGGGCCGGATCTTCCTGGACGTCACCAGGGGAGTGAGGAGAGTAGTATTCATAGTGTGTCATTAGGGGAGGAGGAGGAGGAGAAGGAGGGGGAGGAGGAGGGGAGGAGGGGAGGGGAGGAGGAGGAGGAGGAAGGAGGGAGGAGGAGGAGGAGGAGGGAGGGAGGGAGGGCGGGAGGGGAGGGATGGAGGGAGGGGTAGGGGAGGGAGGGGAGGGGAGGGGAGGGGCGGGAAGGGAGGAAATGGATGAGAGGAGGGGAGGGGAGAGAGGGGAGGAGCCGCGAGCACTACGATGGAACGAGCAGATGCCATTCTCACCTCAGGAGCGGGACATGGTGCCCACTATGAACTCAGAGGGGGGAGGGAGAGAGTGGGGGGGGGGAGGAGCGGGGGAGGGGGGGCGGGAGGGTGGGGGGAAGGAGGGGAGGGGGGAGGGAGGAAGGAGGGGGGGGGGGACGGAGGCGAGGGAAGGGAGGGGAGGGGAGTGGGGGGAGGTGGGTTGCGCCGAAGAGTGGGGAAGGACGAGTGGGGGTGCGCGCAGCATGGCTCGAGGCAGGCGCGCGGACGAGGGGGGGGGGGGGGGCCCTGGGCGTGTCGAGAGGAGACAGGATGGGGCCCCACGAGGCCTGGGAGTTGTCGCCGCCCCAGTCCTCGCCATCGCTCGGACGTCCATTCCTCGTGTTTTTGCCGATTTCGTGCGTATTTTTTCAATGATCAAGGATGGTCCTCGATGGCCGTCGCCGGAAAAAAAGTGCACACGTCCGAGCGATGCCAAGCAGCCATGATGATCACGTGCCCGCACACCGGATCCTCAGCCCCATCCTGGACGCCCCCGAGGAAGGCGGGGCGGAAGGAGGGGGGGCACTCCCGAGGATCACGTATCCCCACACCTTGTCCTCAGCCCCATCTTGGACGCCCACGAGGGAGGCGGGGCGGAAGGAGGAGGGGGCACTCCCGATATCAGCTCAAGATCGGCCCCCAGGCCGCCACTTCGTCGGGCCGCGCCCCGACGCGTCGACCGAGAGAAGTTCAACAGACGCCCGTTAATCTCAGATGGGACGACGACGACGACGACGACGACGACGACGACGACGACGACGACGACGACGACGACGACGACTAGACACCGACTAGACGACGACTAGACGACGACGTCGACCACGACGACCACGACGACCACCGCCGCTGGGCGGCGGCCGTGTCGACGTCGATGTCGACGGCGCTGGCGGCGACTGAAGCTAAATCGGGCATGTCCCCCTACAAGGGGATTTTGGACGAAACAACTTTAGATACCCCAAATGGGCAAACATATTCAAAACTTTTGGTTTCCCCTCCTGTGGAGGGACAGGCCCGACTTAAGACTGAAGCCGGCGACGACGACGACGACGACGACGACGACGACGGAGAAGCCGACGACGATGACGACGACGACGACGACGACGACGACGACGACAGCGACGACGACGACGACGACGACGACGCGCCTGGGTGCTCGCCGTCCGCCTCGAGCGCGCGCCGGCACCGCGGCAGCGGCAGCAGGCCCGCCGCCGCGGCGGGCTGCGCCCGCCGCGCCGACAGCAGTTGCGGCCGCCGGGGCGACAGCAGCTGCGCGAGGGCGTGCGAAGGCGGCGTCGCGTCCTCCAGTTGGAGGGGGAGGGGGAGGAGGAGGAGGAGGAGGAGGAGGAGGAGGAGGAGGCTGAGGAGGAGGAGGAGGAAGAGGAGGAGGAGAGGAGGAGGAGGAGGAGGAGGTAGGGGAGAAGAGGAGGAGGAGTAGGAGCAGAGGGAGGAGGAGGAGGAGGAGGTAGGAGGAGGAAGAGAGAGGAGGAGAGGGAGGAGGAGGAGAGGAGTGATGGTGAATATGATAGGGGTAGGGGGAGGAGGAGAGGAGGAGGAGGGAGGAAGGAGGAGGGAGGAGGAGGATTAAGGAGGAGGAGGAGGAGGAGGAGGAGGAGGAGGAGGAGAGGAGTAATCTAGCAGTCTTATTACAGGAGGAGAGGAGGTAGGAGGAGGAGGAGGAGGAGGAGGAGGGGAGGAGGAGAGGAGGAGGAGGAGGGAGGAGGAGCGAGGAGGGGAGGAGGAGGAGGAGGAGGAGGAGGATTCTTTATGTTTAAGGAGGAGGAGGAGATTATTAGGAGGAGGAGGAGGAGGAGGAGGAGGAGGAGGAGGGGGAGCGGAAGAGAGAAGGTAGGTGGGAAGGTGTGTTCCCTTTGAACTGGCGGCGGAGGCGTCGGACGGCGCTTCTTTTTAGCAAGGAGCCACGACCTGGAGATGGTTCGGAAGCGACCTTGCCGCGACGGTTCTGGAAGACTAGCACCAGAGCGAACGGGGGGAGGGTGGGCGAAAACTTTAGCTCTTTTGGGGGCCTAGGCGGAATTCTTGGGTCGGCGCTGGACCCCCCCCTGCGCTCAACGCGAGCCCGGGGAGCGGCGCCAAGGCGCCGGGGGGGGGGGGCACAGCCCCTACTCAGGAAAACCCACCAGCCTCCGGAGGACCTCGCAGCTCCAGCCAACACCTCCGCCCAGAGCCTCGGCCGGAACGAAGCAGCAAAGGCAACTCAGAAACTCCCCGCAACGTGGGGGGGGGGGGGGGCCAGGCAGGGAGCACCTGCCTGGAGCTCGTCCGATCCCCACTACACTGCCTGGTCGACGTACCCCGCAAGTACGGGACGGTGACAAAAAGGGGGAGATGGAGCC
>CAUYUJ010004222.1:40000-41617 GCA_963575745.1 Prorocentrum cordatum
TCAGAAATTCGGTGGCAACCCTCATGCAGATCGGCGGGGTCAGGGTCCAAAAACACATGGGATGTGAAACATGTTTGAAATGCGGTGGCACCCCTCACGCAGATCCGTAGGGTCAGGGTCTAAAAACAAAAGGGCTTTGCCACATGTCTGAAATTCGGCGGCACCCCTCACGCAGATCGGCAGGGTCAGGGTCGAAAAAACAGATCGGTCCCGACACTGCTTCACGGCAAAGCCAAAGCCTCATGACTTCGCTCTTCCATGGCCCATTCTCAGAGAGAGGGGGCCTGCGGCAGGGGGCGAAGGCCTTATGGATAATTAGACATGAAAGGATTCTGGCCCCCCCTAAAATCAAAGAACCTTCGAATGCTTAGAAACGAACAATGTGTAGTCGCGGCGCAAGCGGTCGCTCCGCTCGGGGGTGACCTGAAGGGGCTGCGAATGGGCGCCTTGGCACCACGGAGGCAGCAAGGGAGCGAGGGCGGCCGGGGAAGGAGGGCCGGTCGGTCGGAAGCCGTAGGCCGCGGGCAGCCCATGGGCGCGCGCGCGGGCACGCAGGTCGGCGGCGCCGCGTGCCCGAAGAGATTCTGGAGCTCCGCACAAAGAGGACACTCGGAGCCTGCAGAGCGGCATGCAGGGGATACGTGGACGGAGAAGAAGAATTTGTCCACAGGACCTCGTGATGAGCGAAAAAAGCACGGGGAGTCTCACGCCAACTGCTCAGAGCGGCACGAGGACCAGAGCTCCCGTGCCACTTCAAAACGCAAGGCGGCCTCGCCTCGGCGGGCGCCGCTTCGGGGAGGGGGCTTCGCGAGTTCCTTTCGGAGAGCCCGTGATGGGGCGGAGAGGAAGGAGGGGGAAGAGGGGGGGGCGGGGCAAAAAGGGCGGGGCATCACGACTAGTCATCAAAGTCTTCCAGGGTCAATTCCTATCACGGACAACATCGTATCCACCGCGCACGAAAGTCTTCGACGCGCGTTCCTCCGACGCCAGGGCGGAAAGCCGTGAAAGAAACCCTGTCCACCGGAAGGAGTCTGATAACACCGTGCGAACCCACTCTTTGCACGGCCTGCCAATCCGCCGCACGTAATCTCTGGCCGCGACTGTGGCGAAGACCTCAGGATCTTCCCTAGATGCACGAGCTATTGTTTACGAAATACTTCTGTAGCGGGCTCTACGCCAGCACGCTGTAAAACAGTGGCGTTCGAGATCCTCGACACGTACGAGGGTGGGATTGCAGGAATGGTTCGCAAACACCTGGCTTGGAAACCATCGAACCTCCCCGAGTCCTCTTTCAAACAGCGGCCGGTGGACAAGCCGCAAAGGAGTGTAGACTCCACCAGCGACTGTAACACCTGCAGCTTCCACTTCCGCGATGAGGACTGGTGTGTCCGACTGCTCGGCACTCGGCGCTCGCCTGCCCGATTCTCCTGCTCCGCTCGGCCGTCATGTTCCCGTCGGACGTCAGAGTCGACCCGAGATTGAAGGGGCCCTGGGACACACAAATAAATGCACACAAATAGAAACGTTCCCCATATTTTGCCATATTTTCTGAGCTTCTGTCTTCCCCCCCCACTTCCCATATTTTCCCATATTTTCCTGGGAATCGACGATTCATTG
>CAUYUJ010004222.1:41717-71911 GCA_963575745.1 Prorocentrum cordatum
CGTGTGTGTGCGTGTGTGCGTGTGTGCGTGTGTGCGTGTGTGCGTGTGTGCGTGTGTGCGTGTGTGCGTGTGTGCGTGTGTGCGTGTGTGCGTGTGTGTGTGTGTGTGCGTGTGTGTGCGTGTGCGTGTGCGAGTGCGAGTGAGTGAGTGAGTGAGTGAGTGAGTGAGTGAGAGAGTGTGTGTGTGTGTGTGTGTTCCACACGGTGGGGGCATTGGATAAGGAACCCTTAGATGAGGCATCCATGGTCTGGAAGCTGGTAGAACTCCAATCGAGGCTCGGCCATCGGTATCACCGCCGCCATCATAAGATAAGGGATCCTCCAGGGTCTGAAGCCTCCTGGGTGCATTAACCAACGCCCCCACCGTAACTCTGACGATTTGTTCTACTCTTTCCCTGCGACCCGCTTTTGATCCCGAGTCGTTTCTGCTGACTGCCCCCAGGCCTGGCAAGCGCCCCCGAAGGCCGAAAACGGCCAGAAACCTCCCGCCGTGATATTATTTCACGTCTGGTCTTCAGGTCATACCTCGGGTGTCTGGCGACCGTTCGGATCGATTCGGGCACCCCTGGGCGCAGCTGCTGGGAAGCACCCGGAGGCTGAAGTCCCCCCGGATCCGACGGAAACGTCTCAAGCCAGCGCAAGCCTCGCCAAGCACGGCGGCGGTCTGAACCCTGACATCCGCCGATATGTTGTTTTCAATGCCTGGCCCCAAAGGTCCCGACCACTTCTCAGGAGGTCATTGCTCCTCCTAGCTTTTGATGGTCCCGGGGCCCAATAGCGGCCCCCCCGGGCGAAAGTCGAAATCGGTGCAAACCGTCCAGATTGAACACGTCGCATCCTCGGGGATCTGGGCGGGTGGCTCCTGCGGACCGTCCTGCCCGGACGAGATCACCCGGATGAGGGGCACCGACGCCGCCGCCTCGAGGGCGAAGCGGTCCGAGCCCTCGGAGTCGGACCCGCCCCCCTCGGGGCACGACAGGCTCGCCAGCACCTCCCGCGCGTGCTCCATCAGCGCGCAGTCCTGGGGGATCTCCAGCCGCTCCGCCTCGGCCAGGGCCAGGCGGAGGTCCTTCAGCGATCGCCTCTCGGCAGGCCGAGAGGGGGGGGGAGGGACGAAGCACAGGCGGCGGCGACATCCGGGCGCAGCGGGTTTCTCCGAAGGGTTTAGGCGACCCGTCCTCCTCCTCCTCCTCCTCCTCCTCCTCCTCCTCCTCCTCCTCCTCCTCCTGGGGGCGTCATCCAGGCGTCGTCAGCGTTTTTTTCATTCGGCGTTTCGGCATTGGGCGGAAAAGGGGGGGAAGGGGGGGTCTGGCTCCAGACCTCTGCTTGGTGCAGCTGTTTGCAAGCGTGCGTCTGGGGGAGACTGCGCCTGCTCGAAACAAACGCCAAAAAACAGCCAAGATCTACTCCATGGGGGGGAGGGGGGAAGAGGAGGAGGAGGAGGAGGAGGAGGAGGCGGGGAGGAGAGGAGGAGGAGAGGAGGAGGAGGAGGAGGAGAGGAGTGGGGGAGGAGGAGAGGGGAGGATGAGCGAGGAGGAGGAGGAGGAGAAGGAGGAGGAGGAGGAGGAGGAGGAGGAGGAGGGCCCGCGCCGATCGGCAGAACACGGAGTCACAAAAACGACGACGCAGCCTTCGCTTCGCGCCGCGTGTCTTCGCCTGCGTGGCGGGCCCCGCGGCCATCACAGGGCGATCCGGCTCGAGAGCCACCGGTCCTCTGCGCGGCACGCAAAGCGTCAGGGCCCGCTGCCCCAGGCGGACTCGCTCGCCACGGGTCCATTCTGGATGGCCCCTGGGGCCGACAGCGGCCCCCAGAGGCTGATATCTCGAGGGGGGGGGGACACTTTTTTGGTCTGCGGGTCGAGAGCGAGGGCGACGTCCATCGGAGAGACGAGGCCCACGCGGGGCCCCCAGAGGTGCCGCCTGAAGCCCCACTTCTCCTTCCAGCGGTAGGCGGAACGTAGCTCGCTCTCGGAGGCCCTCTTGTACATGAGCCCGTGCCCGTGGTCGGCGGAGTCGCTGGCGTAGACGCGAGGCACATAGGGCGCGGCCAGGTCGACCTCTGTCAGCCAGACGAGCCCGACTACGACGCGCATCTCCTGCATGACCTCCCGCGGCAGGGTGGTCCGTGCGCCCCGCGCGGTCTCGGCGAACCGGCAGGTGGCCGAGAGCGCTGCGCAGCCGGGCCTGGCCAGCATCAGCAGCGAGACCGCGTGGCCGAGCCAGACCTCCATGTGCTCACCCCGCATCTTCCCCTGTGCCAGCAGAGCCCGAGTGGCTAGGTCGAAGCGCCAGACTCGGGGGGCTTTGTTCCGAAGGCGCCCCTTCAAGATCTTGAGGTCGATCTCGACCCCGACCGTCTCGAGGTGGGTGACCGCGTCAGGGCGACTCCAAGTGATAGGGAGGCCGCAGCGCTCGGCCTCAGCACGCAGGGCGGAAGCAGCCTCGCGAGCCAGGGGCGCGTCGCGGCCCAGGACAGTGATGTCGTCAACGTAGACACTGCCCATCACCCTGGACTCGAAGGTCGGGGGCCGGGCGGTGCTCCTTCACCGTGGCGGGCTCCACGGACGGGGGGGCCGAAGGGCCCGAGCCGTCATGGCTGAGACGGCCTCCTGCGCGACATGCAAGGCCCAAGACCACCCCATACACATAGCACGCATACACGCGTAGAGCACCATGTCGTCCTCCGCCGAGACCATCCTGTTCGGGTCCGGGCCCCAGAAAGCGCCGACGCTGATGCCCTAGATGTCCCTGATCGTCACAACTGGCAGCGGGTCGTCGAAACCAAACCGCTCAGCCAGGCCGTCGATCGCAAAGTTGTAGAAGCAGTCCTCCACGTCGGCCTCGTTCCCGCGGGGGTCCCAGCCGACGATGCTGTCGACTCCGTCGAATGAGCCGCCCCCGATGGAGAAATCGAGGTCGGCGAGGGCGCCGGCCGACCCAAGCCTGGAGGTCGGCGGCGCACGATGGCAGGAGTTCGCCTGCCTCACATCAACTTTCACTATGATCTCGCCTGGTTTTTTCTTTTCGCGAAGAAGAGAGCGGCCCGGGCACGAAGCCGACGTCTGAAAATAAAAAGCCCGGAACGGTCGACTCGCGCATGAACTCCATCCCCCCCCTCATCCTTCTCGATGTACTGCGCTGGGTTGCGGATCATCTCCGCGGCTAGCGGCGGCAGGGAGTTGGCCACGGAGCGCGGCCGCGCTCGTCCCTTCGCGAACTTGAGCTTTGTCAGGTCGAACGGCGCGAGGTTCTTCGGCCCTGGGAATGCAGGTCTTTGGACGCCAGCGGCTCGCGCGCGGCCCCGTCGGCCGTCAAGCCAGGAGGGGGGCCCCGACGGCGTCGACGCGCTCCACAATGCTGTCCAAGATCGAGTCCTGGACGGCGGCAGGGGCTCGAGCAGACCGGCTAGCCTGGTGAAGCGTATCAGAATTCGGTTGAGCAGCAGCGAGATGGTAGAGCGAAGCCCGCGCCGAGACTGCCCGCGGTCGCTGCCCGCGGTGGGCGTCTAACTTCGCAAGCTGGGACGCAGAAAAATGCGGCAGCGGGAAGGGATCTCCGCGCCGCCGTCTCGAGGGCCTCCAACGAGTAGACCGTCCCCGATCCTCTGGAGCAGCGCCGGACTGAGCTCGGGGGCCCAACTCAGCCCGGAAGGCCTCGGTCACCCCGAGCACTCTTGTCGCCCTTGCCTCGGGCACGATTGCCCTTGCGGCCAGGTCCCTTGTCGGTGTCCGACGAGCCACGGGCGGGCTGCAGGGCGCGCTGCTCCTCGTTCCACAACCGAGTCTGCTTGTAGATGGCGGCCTGTTCCTTGAGGCGACCGGTCACCCACTCTGTGAACTTGCTCGTGCTGGCCTGGCCCTGCTCGGTTGTCGGGGCGTGCAAGACGATCTCCAGACCTCCGTAGTCTGGATGCCGAGGGTTACGGGCCACTGCAGTCTCATCCTGGCAAATCCTTCGCATGATGAGCTCGAAGCTCGACAAGTTCGTGACGTCGAGCTGGTCGGTCTGCATCGCCAGTCGGGCCGCCTCACACAGCACGTAGTGGATGTGCGCCACCGCCGAGGACTCGCTCACTCCCGAGCGTCGAACCCATGGCCCATGGCAAGAGGTCGCGTCGCCAGGCCCGTCCCTGATCGAGACCAGCCACTCTTTGGCGACGCGGGGGTCCGGCGAGACCCAATCGTCGCAGTCGGTCTCACGCATCATCGCGACCGCCTCCGCGAGCGCGAGGTGGCGGCGCCCTGAAGCGTCACGATGATCACCCAGAAGTCGCAGATCACCAGCTCCTGCATGGCGCGCCGTCTTCCACGCTTCGAGCTGGCCGACCTGAACCTTCTCAACAAAAACCTCCAGGTCACTCACGATGGCGACGCCTTTGTTCTGCCCCAGGGTGGCCTGCTCGACCTCCGGGTCGGTCAAAATCTGCCCGAACCTGAGGTGGGACGTCTCGCTGACCACCCATCCGAAGTTCTCCATCTCCACATCCTGACCGTCGTCGCCCAGGATGGCTGCCTGCACAGCCGTTTGTCTCTTGAGGGCAAGGATGTCCGCCCTCGGCACAGGATCGAATCCATACGTCTGAGCACGACGGTTGGCGGGGAACATGGCATTGCGCTCGAGCATGATGTGTCTCTGTTCGAGAAGATTGTGTCGCACCAGCTCCAGATTGGGGGTGGTCGCAATTCACACCCCCGCTGTGATCTTCTTAACCAGTATGCGATGGTGCCATTCTAGACCCGCCTCATCATCGGGATAGTGAACGAGAACTTGGGGTTCGGGGGTGTCCAACGTGTCCATCCTGGAGACTGTTGGGCATCGCCGCTGCTGTCGGAGGTGAGCTCGAGAACACGCCCAGGGCTCGTGCAGCGCAGCCGCGCGCCACGCCGAGCAGGAATATCGCGAGCCAGCTGAACACAACGCCGATGAGCACGCCCAGCGCCAGCCAGGTGCTCCAGAGGCAAAGAATCGCCGAGGGTGCCGCCGAACTCTCCGCTGGCGACGTCTGCCCGCCGCAGGTGCACGAGGGACAACCTGGGCAGGGCGGGCAACCTCCACACGTGAGCGCCGGGGGCGCTGGGCAAGCCAGTACTGATGGGCAAATGGGCAAGGAGGAGCCGCGGGACACCGACTGAGGTATGCCAACAAGCCGTTGGCAGCCAGATCTGGGAGGCGCTGCCACATCGGCCTTCAAGACTTGAGCGAATGGATACAGACAGGCGGGCCTCAGCGAGGGGATAGCTGTAACAATCAAATATAGTATATTATATATTATATACGATATAGTATATATTATTGATTATATCTACATATATATATATATATATATATATATTGTTGGCGCCCCTCCGACGAACCGCATCGTCGGAGGTGTCTGAGATCTGGGTAGAAGAAACGAAAACGCCATAAACATACACTTGTGGCACTCCGGGCGGACTTCTTGGATCTGCGCTGGGCCCCCGTCCCTGGCGCGCGGAACGCGCCAGGGGCGGCGCCGGAGGGGCCCAGCGCGCATCCAAGAAAACCGCGCGGAGCGCGACAAGTTTATGTTCATGGCGTTTTCTCTTCGACTGGGACCCCTCGTCCTCGTCCTCGTCCTCGTCCTCGTCCTCGTCCTCCCCCCCTCCTCCTCCTCCTCTCCTCCTCCTCCTCCTCCTCCTCCTCCTCCTCCTCCTCCCCTCCCTCCCTCCTCCTCCTCCTCCTCCTCCTCCTCCTCCTCCTCCTCCTCCTCCTCCTCCTCTCCTCCTCCTCCTCCTCCTCCTCCTCCTCCTCCTCCCCACTCCTCCCCACTCCTCCCCACTCCTCCCCACTCCTCCCCACTCCTCCCCACTCCTCCCCCGTCGGCGGGCCTCTGCGTGGCGCTCATGAGGCGCCGCCTCGCCTCGGACCGCTGCGCCCCCTCGGCCGCCTCCGGGCCCCCCGCGCCCGCCGCGGCGGCGCCCTCCGGCGCGGCGCCCTCCGGGGGCGCACCGCCCCGCGGCTCGGCCTCGGCGGAGGATCCCCGGCTCGCGCTCGTCGGCTCCTCCAGGAGCCTCCGGCGGACCGTTTTCCAGGAGCGCCCCTCCTGCGGGGGGTTCGAACCCGAGCAGGATCGCGCCGTGAAGAAATCCGGACGGGGGGCGTTTGACGATTTTCGGCCCCGGGGGGCCCTCGCCGGGCCTCGGGGCCGTCAAAAAACACGACGCAGGAGGAAAAAAAAACCGGCCCCAGGGAAAGGGTCGGGACTTGCGGGGACGCCGTCCACGCCGCCGTGGGACGCTTTTTTTTCCGGCAGCCGCGCCTCGCCGAGAGCGCTAACTTCCAGGGGCGCCAGGACTGCCCCGAAGGGCCGCCCGGAGCCCGAGCTCCCCAGACCCCCGACGTCGTGATTTTTTCGCAACGTCGACCCCCAGAGGTCTGGACTCGTTCCCCGGGGCCGGTTTTGCATCCTGAGTCGTTTTTTGACGGTCCCGAGGCCCAGTAAGGGCCCCCCGAGGCAGAAAATAGATAAAACCTTCCGTCGTGAAAACATAATCCAAAAATGCTCCCAAATGATCAGGAAGCACAGGAATATTGTCCCCTGACTATTTTTGTATCGGAGGTGAGGGGGTGAGATCGAAGTGGAACGGAGAGCCCCCCTACCGGGAAATCGATTTCGGTTTCGTGTTCGTGCGTGCCGTGCGTGCGGGCGAGGCGAAGCTGCGTGGGCGGGCGAGAGGAAAGTCTCCTGTGCTGAGGCGCGGCCGGACCAAATGATTCTCCACCGGGCGGCCGGTGGCGCGCGGTGTCCCGCCGGTGTCCCGGTGGTGTCCTCTGTGGCTGAGGCGCGGCCGGACCAAATGATTCTCCACCGGGCGGCCGGTGGCGCGCAGTGTCCCGCCGGTGTCCCGCCGGTGTCCCGTCGGTGTCCCGTCGGTGTCCCGATCATGATGTTGATGATGATGATTATGATGTTGCTGATGGCGATGATGATGATGTTGGTGTTGTTGATGATGATGATGATGATGATGACGTCGATTGTGAGATCGATTGTGATATCGATAGTGAGACCGAATGTGAGATCGATTGTGAGATCGATAGTGAGAGCGGTTGTGAGATCGATAGTGAGATCGATAGTGAGACCGAATGTGAGACCGAATGTGAGATCGACTGTGAGATCCATTGTGAGATCGTTAGTGAGATCGACAGTGAGACCGAATGTGAGACCGAATGTGAGATCGATTGTGAGATCGATTGTGAGATCGACTGTGAGATCGATTGTGAGACCGATAGTGTGATCGATTGTGAGATCGATAGTGAGATCGATAGTGAGACCGAATGTGAGACCGAATGTGAGATCGACTGTGAGATCGATTGTGAGATCGATAGTGAGATCGACAGTGAGACCGAATGTGAGACCGAATGTGAGATCAATTGTGAGATCGATTGTGAGATCGATTGTGAGATCGATAGTGAGATCGATAGCGAGATCGATAGTGAGATCGATAATGAGATCGAATGTGAGATCGATAGCGAGATCGATTGAGTGAGACGTTGGTTCCCCCTCCCCCCTCACCTCCTTATCACCCGCAGGGTGGGCGTATAGGTATTTTTGAATCTTCCTCCTGTAGAAGGACAGGCCCGACTCAACCTTAAAGAAGGCGGGGGGCTTGTTGAAGGCCAGGGCCTCTCTACAAGAGCCCTGCCCGCCATCTCACAGAATGCGCCCCCTGGCGCCACCCCCTTGTGCGCGCCGCCGACTTCTGCGGACCGCCTTCCAGAAGGCCGCAATCCAGGACAAAACGCCGGCCTGAAAAAATCACACCCTCGGATGTCTGGGACGATCCTGGCTGAGCCGGTCCCAAACATGCGACGTCCTGATTTTTTCAGGACGGCGTCCCGGATGTCCCGATCCCCGGGGCGGGTTCTTCGTCCCGCGTCGTCTTTGGACGGCCCCGAGGCCCGGCGAGGGCCCCCCGGGGCCGAAGACTGCCCAAAACCTCCCGTCCTGATTTTTGGTTGTGACGCGATCGTGTCTGGCCTCGGACGTCTGGGACGATCCTGGCTGAACCGATGCTGGGCCCTGGGCCAGCGCACGATGCGCCTGCGCGGGCTCGGTCCGCGAGGCACGCGGCGGACGCTGCCCGAGGCGTCCCTGGCCCTCCGCGCGCCCGCGGGAGCTCCAGGGAGGCCCTGGGCACCACGAGAGCCACGGGGGCGCCAGCGTGGGGCGAAGGGTCACCCTCCTCCTCCTCCTCCTCCTCCTCCTCCTCCTCCTCCTCCTCCTCCTCCTCCTCCTCCTCCTCCTCCTCCCTCTCCTCCTCCAGGCAACGGCAGCCATGGGGGTGGACCGCTTGAGTTCGCATGATCTCCTTCGGCTACCCGATGAGGCTTTGCAGGAGTTGTCGGCTTTGCTCAGTGTATGCGAGGCCACTCAGACATGGCCACACCAGATTTTACTTACCATTGGGACTCTTTTACCAAAGAAAGTATCAGGTGACAGAATCATCGGGCTGCTTCCACACCTCTCGCGTGTGTGGTCGCAAGCACGAGAGTCATATGTGAAGCAGTGGACCACTGAGTGTGAAGCTCACTGAGATGCAGCTATTAAAGGAACTGGGGCGATTCGTGAAGTTTTCTTGAGAGCGATCGACGAGGAAGTTTCGGCGAGGCTCAAGATCAGTCACGGGAACGGTCTGCTGGACATAGGCAAGTTCTACGACACGATCGGATGGCTGATGGTAGGCAGGGCTGCGATGCGGCTCGGCTTCCCAGCCGAGGTATTGGGTCTGGAGTTGATGCAGTGCATGGCGGCGCGGTGTTTGCGCCAGTCAGGCACGTACTCGGAGCCTTTCGCTCCCCTGCGTTCTATTGTCCAGGGCCTCCGCGGAGGCACACGATTCGCCAAGTGCGCGACGTACCACATCATGCATCGGCTCACGACGGTGCACGTGGGTATGTCTCAGCGGCTGTGGATTGATGACCTCAGCCAGTCGATTAAGAGTACCAGCGAGACGATGCGCAACAAGCTCGTACGGTGCCTGGTGGACACATGCAGGTCGATGCAGCGCGCGGGCTTGTCCATCTCGCCGAAGAGTGTTGTTGTGTGCACGAAGCTGGACGACGCCAAAGCCATTGTGAGGAGAGTTCGCGCCCATGGATTTGTGGTCAAAGCTGTACCGCAGGCGCCATATCTGGGGGCCGACCTCGGCGGCGGGTCTCGTCACGCACGTGCCAGTCGGACAGCTAGGCAAGCTAAGCACAAAGCCATGCACAAGCGAGTTATCAAATATGCCAGAGCCACTCGTCGGTATGGTCTTACTTCAAGGTTGGAGCAGCAGGGTGCCCAAGCGGCTGGGGCCTACGGGCACCAGCTCCACGGCGCAGTCGGAGACGTCATGACACAACTACGCAGGAAACTCGGCAACGCTATTGGACCCAAGATGCCAGGTCGGTGTCTCACGACGCTGATTGATTTGAAAGCAGTTGGCAAGGACCCAGCGTGCAAACTTGCTCGCGAGTGTCTTCGTCTCTGGCTTACCTGCTGGGTGCGCCAGCCAAATATCCATGACAGCATTATGCTCACGTGGCCTGGGCTGGTTCAAGAGATGAGAGCTATGCCGCCGAGTCAGAGGACGCTGCACATCCGCGGCCCTCAGGGTGCAGTGATCTGTTACCTTCTGCAGGCGGGGTGGCGACCAGATTCACCGACAAGCTGGACCACGCCGACAGCGGATGACGGTCAAGAGCATACATGGCAGTTTTCGGTTGACAATCTCACGGGCATTGAGCACTTAGACGTACCCAACGCCTTTTTCGACGAGTATGAGCGTACTGTGCAGAATGGTCTGTGGACACGTGCAGCTCAACACCATGAAGGAGCAGGACTTGAAAGTGGGGCCTGCAATCAGTCGTACCGTCGCCTGCTACGGCACCTTGAGGGCGCTCCTGGTGGTCGACGACTTGCAGGTCTTATGCTTGCGATCGCCGTCGGGGCCACGTGGCCCCGCACACGGCGGCAGGAGCGGGCCAAGCAGGAGATGTCCCAGGACTGCCTTCGGTGCCGTGGTCATCGTGAGACGGCTTTTCATCGTGTGTGGGCCTGCGAAGGCCGATGCAAACATGACATATATCAGATCACGGAAAAGTATGCTGGAGAAGCCTACACTCAGGGGGAGGCTGACGCCTGCTTCTGGACCAGAGGCCTCATCCCAGCAGCGTGGCTGTCCGTGGAGGCTCCGCAGGAGCATGAGAGTTGGAGTACCACTGGCGTTGACTTCGTCGAGGGGTGCTTCGGCGAGGGCACGCGCGAGAAGCCGCTCTACATCTTCGGCGACGCCAGCGGGGGGCGCGAGAGACGTGACCCACGGCTTCGGCGTGTGGGATGCGGACTGGCCTGCCCGCACGACCTCGCCGACGACATGGAGTTGTTCCTTGGTGTGTGGGGAGGCCTGCCAGGCCCTCGGCAGACGGTACCAAGAGGAGAGCTTCTTGCGTTCTACTTGGCCCTGAGGGGCAGCCGTGGGCATCTCATCTACACGACCGACAACGAAAGTGTTATCATCGGATGGTACAATCATCGGTATCGTAGGCCTGAGGGACCAGACAGCGATTCAGGAGAGCCCAGAGTCGAATCGATAAGTCGGATCGGCGATCGAAATGAGTCGGATCGGCGGAAATCGGCAGCCGAGTCGGGAGAAGTCGAATCGGCGGAAATCGGCAGGCTAGTGTGCCTCCAATAAGAAATCGGAGGCCAAATCGGAATCCGCGCGGAATCGGAAACCATCGAAATCGAATCGAATCGAATCGGAGGAATCGAAACGAGCCCTGGCGATTTGTGGTGGCAGATCGGAGTTCATCTCGACCAGCATCCAGGACTCCAGTGCACGATGCTCTTCGTCCACTCGCACCTCGAGGCCACCGACGTGTTGCGAGGCCAGGCGCCTCGCCTGCTGGTGGAGGGCAACGCTTTGGCTGACGCCTTCGCCGCGCGCGGAGCTGACGGCGCAAGAGTGCCTGAAATGAGTCGTGCCCGTGTCCAGGCCACTGAGCATGAAGCGCTTATGGTTAGAATGAGGATTCTCCAGAGCACTATTGAGACGTTAGCAGTTGAACAGGAGCATGAGAAGAGCCTCGGTAGGAAAGCTGCCCGCCGTGTCCAACCTAGGCCTCCTGCCCCCTCTCTGTCTGCGCAATGTTCTCGTCTCAGCATGTTTTGTGTGAGTCTAATGCCGCCAAGTGTAGCAGATGTAAGGGCACAGCCACCAAAGCGAAGCGTAAGGACTGGCTAACCTCCTCTTGTTTTGACTTAATTAGTGTGGACGAGATTTCGTTTGATCCCCCCCCCTGGGCGGCGGGTGCACATCGCAGGGGGTTTTCCCGATCCGACACATAATTTGAGGCATCACGCGGGGTTGGGAGTCTGGTTCTGTTCAGCGTGCGGGTTCTATGCAGCTCAGCAGCTTAAGGAACTAGCAAAGCCGTGTGTTGGGCGTGTTGAAGGTAATCGGTCCGATTATCTTGATATGATTTCGCGTGGAATTTGGCCCAAAGCTTACAGCAGCGCTGAGCTAGCCAAGAAGCAGAAATCTGTCGTTTAAGTAGTTTGTCCCCGACCTAGTCGCTACATCCAGAACTCCAGAACTCCTTTTCCTCCTCCTCCTCCTCCTTCTCCTTCTCCTCCTCCCTTTCCTCCTCCTCCTCCTCCTCCTCCTCCTCCTCCTTCTCCTCGACCTTGCAGACGTGCTGCAGCGTATTTTCTGGCGTGGATTTCTGTCAATGCAAAACCCCGAAACGGCGAGCGAAAAACGAAGTGAATGTCACTTGGATTGTTGCTGAGTCCTCATTCCTGACGATCAAAAATCAGCACGATGTTTACTTCGAAATCCGGAACGCAACTCTCCAGGACACTCCGGGCCCAATCGAATTGCCTTCCGAACGAAACCCGCTCTGCGATGTTGGCGCCACGAGACGAGCCGAGGACACCTGCGAGGAGCGCTTGCTCACCGATCCGCGCCGCTGGCTCGAGCCCACCGCGCGTCGGCGCGACGCGCCATCGGCATCCCGGAAAATGAAGAGCAGGGGGAAAAGAAGGAGGAGGAAGAGGAGAAGGAGGAGGAGGAGGAAGAGAGGGAGGAGGAAGAGGAGGAGGGATGAAGGGGAGGAGGAGGACGAGGAGGAGGAGGAGGAGGAGGAGGAGGAGGAGGAGGAGGAGGAGGAGGTGCTTCCATACCTCCAGTGCGACGCGTTTCCCGCCCCCCAGCGCATCCGCAGGGGCGAGGAGCCGCTCAACCTTTGAGGGCAGGGCGTGTCGCAGGCGCCGCCGCCGCCGCGACGCACCGGGCAGCGTCCCCCGAGCACGGCGGGCGCCCGACGCCCCCCGGAGCTCCGATGTCGTCGCTTGCTCGCAGCGCGGCTCCCCGGAGGCCTCGATCGGCGGCGACGATGGGGGGGGCGAGTAGCCCAGGAACAGGCATTGCACGTCGTCGCCCGGGAGCCTTGTCGAAGACATAGATCATCGGCACCCCTGGATCATGGAGGATGACGATGAATAAATGACCGGGGGTCGTGTTCACGCGGCGGCGCCCGGGATGACGATTAGAAAAAACCGGCCGCGGGCTGGATAACTATTTTTGTTAAGCGTTCTCCTCCAGTCAAAAAATTGTGCAGACATAGCAGAAAAAAAACTATGTGTTTAATCGTTCTCTCCCATTTTCTCTATTAATCGTCATCCCGCAGTACATGTGTTGCTCCCCCCCTGGGCCATTCGCCCCTATCGTCGCCTCCCACTTGACGACCCCTAGAACTCAGAGCGTGCGCCAAGGCGCCAACGTGTGCTCGTCCACCGAAGCCCGCCAAGACGACCCCGCCGAGGTCGCGAGGGCCGAACGGGGTGAGCGCACGTTCGGCTCAAATCGGGGATCTTCTGACCCGGGTCAATCCAGACCCGGGTCAGCAGGAAACCAAAAAACTGCAACGCAGGAAAAAAAACTCCAACGCAGGCTTAAGCAACTCAATCCAAACCCGGGTCAGCCAATATGCCGCCTCGCGGCCACGAGCGGCTCGCAAACCCGGGTCAGCCAGAGGGGGTCTTCGCAGGATCCTGAAAGATCTGGCGCTCTGGCTGACCCCCATTTGCATTGACCCCCGTCTCAAGGCTCCCGATCAAAAATGTCCTGATGATCACCGGAAATCGCTTCGTCAAGGACCGGCTTTTCGTTCTATAGAAATGGTCGTGTGACGGGCCCGGGATCTGGCAAGGGCTAGGTCGGGCGTGTCCCCCTACAGGCAGATCCTGGACAAGAATCAATGATGCAAACATGCTCCAAACAGATTCGACACTTGCCAAAACATCATCCCCGGACCATTTTTGGACCATGTGCGAATCTCCCTCCTGTGGAGGGACAGGCCCGACTTCAGAGAAGGGCCCCCCCGAGGGAGCAAACTGCTAAAGACCTCCTGCGGTTATGTGCTTGCCCGCTTGCTTTGAGGTCATGCCTCGGGCCTCTGGCGGCCGCCGCCCGACGACCCGGGCCCCCCTTTGCGACGACCTGTGCGAGGCGCACGCCTGGAAAGCATCCAGACAACCTCTGGGATCCGACGAAGACGCCTGAAAACATCGAATTTCGAAGGTTCTTCCTCCCCCTCCTCCTCCTCCTCCTGCTCCTCCTCCTCCTGCTCCTGCTCCTCCTCCTCCTCCTCCTCCTCCTCCTCCTCCTCCTCCTCCTCCTCCCCTCCTCCTCCTCCTCCTCCTCCTCCTCCTCCCCCTCCTCCTCCTCCTCCGTCCTCCTCCTCCTCCTCCTCTCCTCCTCCTCCTCCTCCTCCTCCTCCGTCCTCCTCCTCCTCCTCCTCCTCCTCCTCCTCCTCCTCCTCCTCCTCCTCCTCCTCCTCCTCCCCCTCCTCCTCCTCCTCCTCCGTCCTCCTCCTCCTCCTCTCCTCCTCCTCCTCCTCCTCCTCCTCCTCCTCCGTCCTCCTCCTCCTCCTCCTCCTCCTCCTCCTCCTCCTCTTCCTCCTCCTCTTTCTGCTCCTCCTTGTCGTGATCTCCCTCCCCAAACTCCATCGACGTCGTGATGTTACAAAAAATGTGGACCCGCCAAGGTCTGGAAACTTTCCCGAGACTGGCTTCTCTCATCGCTTTTTGACGGCCCCGGGGGCCCGGCGACGGCCACTGGAGGCCGAAAAAACTGCCAAAAACCGCTTGCCGCTCTCTCCCACGACGGAACTGCCCCGAGGCGGCATCTGTAAAGCTCCATTGATCAGAACTCCCACTCCTACTCAGGCACCGACTGGGGCGACGGCGAATAGCTCCTGTGCGGTGGGTACCTCCAGAGGAAGCAGGAGAAGCACTCGTAGTGCACAGATGGAGCCTCGTCCAACCCTCGCGCCCGCTTCTGCCACTGCTCCTCGCCCCTCGACCTCGACCTCCCCGTCCTACTGCATGTCATCCCTGGGATCTCAGGTACCCAAAGGCCCATTTTCTTTCTGGCAGAGGGGCAGCAGATGGCCTGTTCCTGTTCTTAAAGGGAGGAGGAGGAGGAGGAGGAGGAGGAGGAGGAGGAGGAGGAGGAGGACAGAGATGGCCTGTTCCTTTTCCCCCCCCCACCCCCCTCATAACGAGGGACCCTGGACCGACCCGAGGCTGTTCTGCCTGCACGTTTCCGCTGAGCTCTTGAAGGGAGGAGGAGGAGGAGGAGGAGGAGGAGGGAGGAGGAGGAGGAGGAGGAGGAGGAGGAGGAGGAGGAGGAGGAGGAGGATTTGTTTTTGCATGTTTAGGCTGTCCCCTCCCCTCCCTGGTCCCCCCGCTGGTGCCCTCGCTTCTCTCTCGCCTGCCCCAGGCCCCCGTGGAAGGCCTCCCTCGCCTCTCTCCTGCCTGCCCGTGGGGGGACCACGCGAGTTGGAGCTCGGGCCCCCCAAATTTTGCCCCGACCCCACAGCCGTGCCCGGCCTTGACATCGTCGGGCCTCTCATCCGAGGTAGCGGGGTGGGCGGGAGCTGGAGAGTGCAGCGACTGCCTCGCGCCACGCGTGTCGGAAGTCCTCCTCGGCCCCGCGCCCCGAGGCCTCCAGAGGCGAACTGACCAGTCGCGAGAGCAGGCGTGCGGTCAAGAGCTTCTGCTCGGCGTGTCGCCGCGGCGGCCCCGGTGGCACGCTGTGCCCTGCAAGCGGATGGCACGTCGCCACGCTCCGCGGGGCGGGAGGCTTGGAGAAGCTCGGGACGTTGGCGCGTGGGGGCCGGGTCGTGGACCGCGTGCCGCGCCGAGGCGAGGCGGGCCAGAGCCGGCAGAGCGACGCGCCCAGGAGCTCCGGACCGCAGTCTGCCCAGTCCTGGCGCAAAGCGCACGATCTCGCCGACACGCCTCTGCAGAGTCATTCGTTCATTCGTTCGTTCGTCCATTCGTTCTCCTCCTCCTCCTCCTCCTCCTCCTCCTCCTCCTCCTCCTCGTTTCCCTCCTCCCTTGGTGCGAAACATCCGCCAGAGTCCTCTCGGCTACACGCAAGACTAAGCACGCAAGAGTGACCTCTGGTGCGCGGTTTCTTGGGGGCCGCGGGGGGGGGGGCCAAACACAAGCGCGCCATACGCCACTGCCGCATCGCGTTCGGCGACCGGGGGACCCCAGTGGCCCCGCATCACAGGTCACTCCGGCGAAGGGTCACTCTTCGTGTAATCGACCCCGCCCGTGTCGGGGATCTACTGACCCAGGTCAATCCGGACCCGGGCCAGTCAGGCTCTGCAGGATCCTGCAAGATCCTGCAGGACTCCGCGCCCCAGCCCGGGTCAATGCAACCCTGGCTCGGAAGGATCCTGCAAGGTTTGGCGCTATGATGGACCCCCGTTTGCATTGACCCCCGTCTCTTGAGCCGCGGCCCCCCCTCCCACATTACAGTGAAGGCCAGCCAGTCCACAAGAAACCTTCCACAAGAAACCCAAGCCTGAGACCCCAGGACGTCCATGGATTCTTGGTGTGGGAACGTCACGCTTCCCATCGCAAAACCTTCGCAACCCAAGAAACCCAGGGCACCCTGGAAGCAGGCAGGGTATTTCTTGGCATGGGCCCCCACATTACGCTTAAGTCGGGCCTGTCCCCGTACAGGCGGATTTTGGACGAAAAATGAAACAATAGCCCAACAAATACCCCCCAAAATGCCCAGACACTGCCAAAACGTCACTTCCAGACGATTTTTTGCCCGGTTTTGCATACCCCCCCCTTGTAGAGGGACAGGCCCGTCTGAAGGTTACGCGGCCTCCGACCCGTGTCCTCCTGCGACGACGACGACGACGACGACGACGACGACGACGACGACGAGGACGAGGACGACGACGACGACGACAACGACGTTCGAGGGTCGAGGGTCGAGGGTCGAGGGTCGAGGGTCGAGGGTCGAGGGTCGAGGACGACGACGACGACGACGTCGAGGGTCGAAGGTCGACGACGGCGACGCCTCCGACCCGTGTCCTCCGCGGCGCCCTCCGGGCTCGACCCGCCCTGCGCCTCCCCGGCGGCGGCGCGCGCCCCCTCGCCGGGCCCCGCCCGCGCCTCGCCGCCGCGGGCCTCCGCCGCCTCGCGCCCCGAGGCCTCGGCGCCCCGCGGGGCGCCGCCGCCGCGGCGGCCGGCAGCGTCCTGCGCCGAGGGGCGTCGGCGGGGGCGGGCGCGGCCGCGCGCGCGCCGCCCGCCGATCGCCGCGCGCGGCGGCGTCGTCGCTTTCGCCGTCGTCGGCGTCGGCGCCGTCGTCGGCGTCGGCGTCGTCGTCGTGGGCGTCGGCGTCGGCGTCGGCGTCGGCGTCGAGGTCGCCGTCGTTGCCCTCGCCCTCGCCCTCGTCCTCGCCGTCGCCCTCGTCCTCGTCCTCGTCCTCGGCGGCGGCGGCAGCGGCGACGGCGGCGACGGCGGCGGCGGCCGAGGCCTCCGGCGCCCATGGACAAGAATCACGGAGGACGGCTGTCGGACCAGCCTCTCCCCCCCGCGGACCACCTCGGGCTCCAGCGCCGGGCAGGAACTTGCACCAGAAGCTGTGGGAGGTCCGCGCGGAGCGGCGCCGCCCCGTCCCTGGCGCCTTCCGCGTGCCGGGGGCGGCGCCGAGGTGCCGCCGGGGGGGGGGTCCAGCGCCGATGCAGGAGATCCGTGCGGAACTCCGAAGATCTGTGCTTACGCAGCTTGCCATTCCCTCGAGCATTGAACAGAGCATATGCGATCGGAGTTCCCTGCAAAGAGGGCCTCACATGGGTCGCGGGGTCGAGGGGGCACAACGGCAGCAAGAACTGGGAAGCCCAGAACGTTGGAAACAACTCCCCGCCAGCCTCTGAACTGGCGGTTCGTCCACCCCCTGCTCCTGAACTTCCTCCGTTTCCGCACCCCCCGCGCTCCTCCTTCGAGCATCCTTCTCGAATCCTTCCAGCATTGAACAGCAACAAAAAGTGAGCGTTCTTCTTATTCGGCGTTTCGACATTGGGCGGAAGGAGGGGAGGGGGAGAGGGTCTGGCTCTGAACCTCTGCCTGGTGCGACTGTGTGCAGCAGTGCGGCCTCTGGGGGGAGACCCCACCGGCTGGAAACAGGAGCCAAACAACAGCCAAGATCTACTCCATTCGGGGATGGACAGACCCCCCTTTAGCAAAACGTGGTTTAGTGAAAACAAGCTGAGGCCCAAACCTGGCGGGCGCAAGCCTGGAAAATGACGGCCACGGCGCCCTCTCGAGAACCGAAAACGGACAATTCACTAATCGACGTGTCACTGTTGGGGGTTCTGTCCAGCCCCGATCCATGGGGGGTGGGGTGGGGGTGGGGGGGGCCCGCGCCGGTCGGCACAACAATGAATACATAAACGATTACAGACACGCCAGATTTGGGTCCAGCGTGTCCCCCCACAGGCGGATTTTGGGCGAAAAACGCAAAAAGATGCAAAGCATGCCCCATAATAATAATAATCATCATCATCATCATCATCATCATCCTCATCCTCATCCTCATCCTCATCCTCATCCTCATCCTCATCCTCATCCTCCTCCTCCTCCTCCTCCTCCTCCTCCTCATCATCATCATCATCATCATCATAGTAATAATCCTAACAAATGCTCAAAAAGTCGTCCACATACTATTGTTTGACTATTTTTGAATATTCCTCCTGTTCACGTCGTTCATTTCTAATCGTGCTCATTTCGTGGCCCCCCAGTGGCCAGGATGGAACAATCAGAACTGAAAAAGGGTCTTGGCCCCCCCAAAGTCGAAGAACTTTTTCGAATAATTGGAAACGAACAATGTATAATCCTTCCATCGGCTAGACGTAATAGTGACCCTGGGTAAGAGTGACCTCTGGTGCGCAGCTTCTGGGGGCGCGAGGGAGCCAAACCCAAGGGCGCGGGGCACTTATATCGCACCGCGCTCGGCGATCGGGGGGAACCCGATGAGCCCGCACCAAAGGTCACTCCGGCGCAGGGTGACTCTTACGTGCAGTCGATTCCAGCATGGAGCAGCACACTCGTGCTCCTCTCCTGGCCCCCCAGTGGCCAGGACAAGGCCCAGGATAGAACAATGCAATTAGAACTGAAAAAGGGTTCTGGCCCCCCAAAAAAATCAAAGCACTTTTTCGAATGATTAGAAACGAACAATGTATATAATCCTTCCATCGGCTAGACGTAAGAGTGACCCTGGGCAAGCAATCCAGCATGGAGCAGCCCAGGATGGCACCATCAGAACCGAAAAAGGGTTCTGGCCCCCCCAGCAAAAATCAAAGCACCTTCTCGAGGAGTGAGAAGCGAGCAGTGTATAATCCTTCCGTGCATGAGGCCGCACGCAGAGACACCGCCCGGCGTCTGGGGGCGGCGGCGGCGGCGGGGCTCCCGCACCCACGGGTGCTCGGCCGCCTGCCCCAGCCCGAGGCGCTGGCCCGGCTCCTTCACGAGCAGCCGGCCCACGAGGTCCCGGGCGGGCGCCGAGACGTGGTCCTGCGAGCAAAACTAATGCGGGATAACGACTAATAAAAAATGGGGGGAATAATGACTAATGCGGGATAACGACTAATGCAAGACTAATGCGGGATAACGACTACGAGAAAAAAATAGTGTCCTGCTATATTTCTGCACCATTTTCTGACTGGAGGAGAAAGATTGAAAACATAGTTTTCCAGCCCGCGGCCGGTTTTTTCTGATCGTCATCCCGGGCGCCGCCGCGTGAACACGACCCCCGGTCATTTATTAATCGTCATCCTCCATTGCACCAGGGAAGCACCCCGATCACTGCATGGCTCCCGGACGTGATCGCGCCGTAGAAAGAAAATCAGGACGGGAGGTTTTTTGGGCCATTTTTCGGGGGCCCCCAAACGGTGCGGTGACCGCACCGTGCGGTGAGCCGGTGGGGATTCGGGGTCACCGCACGGTTTGGGGACTCGGGTCCCTCTCCGAGGACGTCTCGGACGACGGGGGCCTCCGGGGTCCCAAGACCGTGCGGTGGCGGACCGTGCTGTAATGTCTTGGGGGGGTTCGAGGTCACCGCACGGTCCGTCACCGCACCGTTTCGGGACTCCAAAATTTTCGGCCTCTGGGGGCCCTTACCAGCCCTCGGGAGCATCAAAGAAAGACGCAGGATGAAGAACCGGTCCCGGGGAATGGGTTTCCAGATAAACACCAGAGAAACACCCCAATCATTGATTGAATGGTTCCCAGATATGATCGCGTCGTAAAAAATACCTTGGCGACGTACCCAACCCCTGCGCAATGCGGGGCAGGAGCAGCTTGAGAGATTTGACGAGAAGGCGGCGACGTGACATGGACGCATATATTTCTGCGAGCTGCATTCGAAAGGATCGCAGGTCCCCAATCAAGGGAAACACGATGAGTAACTAAGTGAACCCCTGAGTCACTAAAGAAGACGCAAGGTCCGAAAGGAGACGGTGGGCAAGGGGCTTGAAACGTCGGCGGGGGCAGCAACAACATGACATGCCCCCCAAGGACGGCGAGGCCCCGCTCAGGTCTGCGCAGTGCCTCACTCCGCTGGACCCACCAACAGCCTTCAAAAGTGGCAAGCCCACCAGCAGCCCTCGAAAATGGCGACAGTGTCGCAGATCGCAGCCCCCCAGGGACGGGGAGGTCCCGCTCAGATCCCCGTGGTGCCTCAGTCCACGGGACCCACCAGCAGCCCTCGAAAGTGGCGACAATTCCGCAGATCGCAGCCCCCCAAGGACGGCGAGGTCCCGCTCAGATCCCCGCGGTGCCTCACTCCGCTGGACCCGCCAGCAGCCCTCGAAAATGGGGACAATTCCGCAGATCGCAGCCCCCAAGGACGGGGAGGTCCCGCTCAGATCCCCGCGGTGCCTCAGTCTGTAGGACCCACCAGCAGCCCTCGAAAGTGGCGGCAGTGTCGCAGATCGCAGCCCCCCAGGGAAGGGGAGGTCCCGCTCAGATCCCCGCGGTGCCTCAGTCCACGGGACACACCAGCAGCCCTCGAAAGTGGCGACGGTTTCGCAGATCGCAGCCCCCCAAGGACGGCGAGGTCCCGCTCAGATCCCCGCGGTGCCTCACTCCGCTGGACCCGCCAGCAGCCCTCGAAAATGGCGACAATTCCGCAGATCGCAGCCCCCCAGGGACGGAGAGGTCCCGCTCAGATCCCCGCGGTGCCTCACTCCGCTGGGCCCACCAGCAGCCCTCGAAAATGGCGACAATTCCGCAGATCGCAGCCCCCAGGGACGGGGAGGTCCCGTTCAGATCCCCGCGGTGCCTCAGTCTGTGGGACCCACCAGCAGCCCTCGAAAGTGGCGGCAGTGTCGCAGATCGCAGCCCCCCAGGGACGGGGAGGTCCCGCTCAGATCCCCGCGGTGCCTCAGTCCACGGGACCCACTAGCAATCCTCGAAAGTGGCGACACTGTCGCAGATCGCAGCCCCCCAGGGACGGGGAGGTCCCGCTCAGATCCTCGCGGTGCCTCACTCCGCTGGGCCCACCAGCAGCCCTCGAAAGTGGCGACAGTTTCGAGGATCGCAGCCTTCCAAGGACGGCGAGGTCCGCACAAAGCAAGAGGAGACAAGAGGGGAGCGGGAGACGGGAGGCGGGAGGAGGAGGAGGACTGGAGACCGCAGTGCTCTATTCAAAACGAATACCCAACCAAAGAGGGTTGACGGGGGGGTTTGGGCAATTTTCGGCCTCTGGGGGCCCTTACCGGACCTCGGGAGCGTCAAAGAACGACTCCGGATGAAAAACAGGTCCCGGGGAATGGGTACAGACCTCTGGGGGTCGCGTCATGAAAAAATCATGACGTCGGGGGTCTGGGTACACCGCAAAGAAAAACCCCAGTCACTGGATGGTTTGATCGATAAAGAGATCGACCAGGAACCCCGGAACCTGGAACCCACCGAAACCGGCCTGGAACCAATAACCAGGAACCCGGGAACCCAGAACCAGGAACCCGGGAACCCGGCCGGCTGCCAACATCGACGGTACACCTTCGCCAAATCTCTTCATTTCCGCCAGGACCCCTTCCGTGCAAGCACTGCTGCGGCACGTTCGTGTCGCGCCGACCTGGGCGCTGGCTTCTTGCACCGCGTGGAAGCCGTTCGCACTGGAACGAGCGCGGCTTTTTCCGACATAGCACGGCTCCTTCGACGCCAAGGCCACCGGCGGCGCTCGGCCTCGGATCGGCACTGCACTCCCGTCCCTGGCGCGCGGCGCGCGCCGTGCATTTGGAGCCCCGAAACGGTGCGGTGACAGACCGTGCGGTGACCTCGGAACCCCGAGAGACCTCACCGCACGGTCCGTCACCGCACGGCTTTGGGGCCCCGGAGGCCCCCGTCGCCCGAGGCGTCCTCGGAGAGGCACCCGAGTCCCCAAACCGCGCGGTGACCCCGAATCCCCACCGACTCCCCGCACGGTGTGGTCACCGCTCCTCTCCTCCTCCTCCGCCTCCTCCTCCTCCGCCTCCTACTCCTCCCCCTCCCCTCCTCCTCCTCCTCCTCCTCTCTCCTCCTCCTCCTCCTCCTCCTCCTCCTCCTCCTCCTCCTCCTCCTCCTCCTGCTCCTCCTCCTCCTCCTCCTCGCTTCTCCGGGGGTCCGGGAACTCGTACGCCACCCGCGAGATCCTGCCGAGCGCCTGCACGTAGCTGCTCGCGGCGAAGGGCGAGCGCCCCACGAGCATCTCGAAGAGGAGCACCCCCGAGGCCCACGCGTCCACGCTGCAGTCGTGCGGCTCGCTGTTGATCATCTCCGGCGAGAGGTACTCCTGAAGGGGCCCCACAGGACACACCAACAGACACACACTAATAAAAAAGGTTCCCCATATATTTTCCCATAGGTTTCTGGGTGTCTGTCTTATCCCCCCCAGGTCCCCATATTTTCCCACATTTCCCTGGGAGCCGACGATTCATGGTGTCTGTGTGTTTTTTCCCTCCTGAACTCCCAGGTGCCGCAGAAGGTGTTGCGGCCCGCGCTCTCCTTCACGGGCGAAGCACGGTTGAAAATACACCTTTCCGCTGTCGGGGGCGCCTGTCCCAGGGCGGCTGGAAAGTTTTTGTTACCCCTACGGTGGAACCGTAGGGGTAACAAAAACTGTCCAGCCGCCCAGGGACAGGCACCCCCCCGACAGCGAAAAAGTTTATCTTATACGGCAGGTTCGTGTCGTGCCGACCCCAGCGTTGGTTTTTGACACCGCAGGGATCGTTCAACCTTGAACGATCGGCCGCTGCCGCAACGTCCGATCGTTCAACATCGATCGATTCTGGGTCGCCGGCGGCGTTCAACCTTGAACGCCCGCGCTGGGGTCGCCGCTGGTCGACACGACGCGAACCTACCGTACCCTTACGGTGGTACCGTAGGGGTACAAAAACTCTCCAGCCGCCCAGGGACAGGCGCCCCCGACAGCGAAGAAGTTTATCTTATACCGTTCTTCGTCCGCCGATTGGAGGCCTGGAAATTGGCACCAACACCAGCACAGGGGTTTGCCTCCACAGGGTGATGAGGATCTTAGATTTCGGTGTTGGTGGTAATATTCCGGTCACCTTGGAAGCCAGAATATTACCACCATCACCGAGATCGGGATCGTCTTCCCTCGGTGGAGGCACACCGCCGATCTTGGTGTTGGTGTCAATCTCTAGGACTCCGAGCTGCTCTCCGCCGCGAGCTGGTTGCACCAGCCGAAGTCGGCCAGCTTCACCACGTCGTCCTCGCGGGGGCCCCCCGGCGCCCCAGGGGGGGCGGCCGACCGTGCCGCGCGGCCTCGAGGTCCCCAGTACGGGCCTCGCCGCCGGGTGAGGGGACCTCCTCCTCCTCCTCCTCCTCCCCCCTCCTCCTCCCCCTCCCCCTCCTCCTCCTCCCCCTCCCCCCCCCCTCCTCCTCCTCCTCCTCCTCCTCCTCCTCCTCCTCCTCCTCCTCCTCCTCCTCCTCCTCCTCCTCCTCCTCCTCCTACAGGGGGATTTTACCTAACAGCGAAGACTGACAGGTCTCTAGTAGGGTCAAAAAGAGAACATCATGACTCCCCAAGGGGGTCTGGGCGGCATCCGGACAGGGATCCGCGGAAGTCGTTTGAAGCAAACGGTTACACACTTCGTGGTCTTCGAGGTCCCAGGACTCCATTCCCGGGCCACATTCTGCATGCCCGGAGCCAACTGTAGGCTACTTCGTGCTCTTCGAGTTCCCAGAACTCCATTCCCGGGCCACATTTTCAATGCCCGGAGCCAACTGTAGGAGGAGCAGGGGCAAGAGCACGAGGAGGAGGGGGACGAGCAAGACGAGGAGGACGAGGACGAGCACGAGGAGGAGGAGGAGCAAGAGAAGGAGGACGAGCAGGAGGAGGAGGAGGAGGACGAGGACTCCTACATGCGAGGACGAGCAGGAGGACGAGCGACTGCGAGGACACCAGAATTCCACACCAGGACTCCTACATGAATCTCAAGGGCAATGCTTCCAGATATGCTTCTACACATCGCTGTTAGTTTGCTTTGCCGGGATAATTGGACGAACAATTGAAGAATAGTCGAGCAATACCCCCAAATGGTTAAAACATAGTCGAAAAATGCCCCCAAATGGTCCACAAATGATAGGAACATCGTCCCCTGACTCTTTTTTGAAATCGTTCAGAAGGAATCGAACAGGGCAGGGCTGTTCAGTAGACGCCCAAGGCCGTTTAGTAAACGCAACTGGTCTGGTCCGGGTGTTCTTTTTTTTCTCCCTTGACTCTGCTCCTCGCAGATGAGTATGTTCTCTGGCTTCAGGTCCCGGTGGACCACGCCGTTGCAGTGGAGGAAGTGGAGGGCCCCCGCCACGTCGCCGAACATGCACGCGGCCCGGTCCTCGGGGAGGCCCTGGCACGCCTCGCCAGAGGCCGCGGCCGCCTTGAGGACAAGAAGCGACGGCATAGGGTGAGGGCATGTAAGGAGCCGTTGGACAAGGAATCCAGGGTCTGGAAGCCGGTGGGGCCCCAATCGCGGATTGGCCTTGGATGTCATTGCCGCCCTCCTCCGACAGGGAACCCTCCAGGGTCTGAAGTCTCCTGGGCACATTCCTCAACCAACGCCCCCAAGGTCAGCATAATCTTTCGCTGGGCCCACCTCCCTGGCGCGGAGGGGGGTCCAGCGGCGATCCAAGAAACCCGCGCGGAGCTCCGAAAAACTGTGCTCATGCCGTTTTCTCTCACTCGAGCCTTGCGATGGTCTCTGAGCAGGTCGAACAGCGAGCCGTTCGGCGCGTACTCCAGGAGCAGGTGGATGTCCTCCTGGTCCTCGAAGTACTTGTACAGGCGCAGGATGTTCGGGTGCCCCAGCGTCTGCTGCGTGCTGATCTCTCGCTCGATGTTTTCCTCCAGGCTCTGCTCCTCGATCTTCGTCTTGGACATCACCTTCATCGCGAAGATCTTGCCAGTGTGCTTCTGCTTCACTTTGCTCACGTAGCCGAAGGCTCCACGGCCCAGCGCCTTCCCGACCGCCTCGAAGTCGTCCAGCTCGAAGTCCTCCCGCTGCGGGGGGATCGAGCTCCTCCTCAGCAGCGCAGACTGCGGCACGCCGGGGCCCGTCATGTCAGCCTGTGATGACGAACGAACAACACACACCCATACCCATAGGGGGTTGTTGGGAGGAGGACTGGCTAGGGGTATGGGTGCGGGTTGTCGGACCCTGGGGAACGCTCCCGTTCGAACGGGGACCCCCATCCGACAACACGCACCCATAGCCCTCGCCGACCCCCCTATGGGTATGGGTGTGTGTTGTTGGTTCGTCATGTGAGATGGCGCAGGGGAAGAAACTTCTGCACACACACACACACACATGGACTTTCGGAGGCCCGCGCGGATTGCTTGTGTCGGCGCTGCGCCCACGCTCCTGGCGCGCGGAGCGCGCCAGGGGCGGCGCCAGGGTGGTCCGACGCTGACCCAGGATATCCGCGCGGACCTCCGAAAGTGTGTGATACAGGCGGACGTGATTGGACAGGACGCGCGAGAGGACACGAGACCCCTCCGAGGGCCACATCGCCACAGGAGTGCAAGAAGGCGAACGTGTCGCGAGGCACGGGACGCGAGGCTACCCTTGAGCTGGCAGGGCCGACCTGGTCCTCCGGGTCGACGGCATGCTTCTGCGCACCTGGCCCTCGCTCGGACGTCCACTTCCCGCGTTCTTTTCGGTCTCGTGCGTGGCTTTTTCGCCACAAGATCAAGGGTGCTCCTCGATGGTCCTCGCCGAGGAAAAAATGCACACGCCCGAGCGATGCCAAGGCAGGTGCCCGTGCTTCGAGGGAGGAGGAGGAGGAGGAGGGGAAGGAGGAGAAGGAGGAGGAGGAGGAGGAGGAGGAAGAGAAGGAGAGGGAGGAGGGGGATAGGAGGAGGCGGAGGAGAGGATGAGGAGGAGGAGGAGGATGAGGAGAGGCCCGCCCGTGCGCGCCCTGGGGCGTGTAATAGCCCGCGCGTCGATGAGGCGTCGGGCGAACGCACCGGGGCCCCATTCAGCAAGGCGCCCCCAGCCAGAGCCGCCTATGGGAGGCCCAGCAGAGGCGCCCGCGCCCGCTCCTCCTCCTCCTCCTCCTCCTCCTCCTCCGCCTCCTCCTCCCCCCCCTCCTCCTCCTCCTACCTCCTCCTCCTCCTCCTCCTCCTCCTCCTCCTCCTCCTCCTCCTTTTGCGCTCGGGGGTCGCGCCGCTCCGGCGGCCCCGCCGGAGGCTCGGGGCGCCTCCACGAGCAGCCGACGGAGCGAGGGGCTGGCCCGCCGATCTCCGGCAGCCCCGCTCCTGCGAGGCGCGCGCGCGGTCCGGTGCAGAGCCTGGGGAGGGGCTGGAACCTGCGTGGCTCCCACCCTCCTCCTCCCTCCCTCCTCCCTCCTCCTCCTCCCTCTCCGCTCCTCCCTCCTCCTCCCTCCTCCCTCCCTCCTCCTCCTCCCTCCTCCTCCTCCCTTCTGCCTCCTCCCTCCTCCCTCCCTCCCTCCACCACTCTGCCTGCGATGCCCGCCCTCCCACGCCTGCACTGCTTGTGGAGACGAGGAGAGACAGAAGCAAGAGGGAGACCGCTCCGGGCGGTCCAGCGCACGCGTGGGGTCAGCGACGCTGTGCCCGCGACGCTGGCAACCCTCAAATCCGCTGAAGATCGGCCCCCAGACCCCGTGGCGACAAGGCACGTGCTGGCCGTGGTGACGCGGCACAACATCCAGAAGGGCCCAGCAAAAAATCCGCCCTGTCCCATCTTTCAAATCTGCTGTCTCTCCAGCCCTGCCCTGCCCTCTCCTATCTGCTGGGGTGGGCCCTCGGCGCCAGAGCTGGCATCCATGGTTGTGTCCCTCAGCTTCCTGGCCGCCGTGCGGGGGCGAGGGGAGTAAGTGATGGGGGGAAGGAGGAGGAGGAGGTGGAGGAGGAGGGGGAGGAGGAGAAGAAGGAGGACGAGGCAGGGGACGAGGTCCTACTGCTCCTCCTCATCTTCCTCCTCCTCCTCCTCCTCCTCCTCCTCCTGCCGAGTCCTCCTGTCCTCCTCCTCCTTTTGTTTCTTCTTATTATTTAACCAAAAGTAAAAAAAATATGAGTTCTTCTGCTTACTACTACGGCCTACTACTACGACCTACTACTACTACTACTACTGCTACTACTACTGCTACTACCACTACTACTACTCACTACTACTACTACTCACTACTACTACCACTACTACTACTACTCCTACTACTACTACTACTACTACTAAAGTTACTACAACTACTACTACTACCACTACCACTACTACTACTACTACTACTACTACTACTACTACTACTACTACTACTACTACTACTACTACTACTACTACTACTACTACTACTACTACTACTACTACTACTACTACTACTACTACTACTACTACTACTACTACTACTAGAACTACTACTACTACTACTACTACTACTACTACTACTACTACTACTACTACTACTACTACTACTACTACTACTACTACTACTACTACTACTAACTACTACTACTACTACTACTACTACTACTACTACTACTACTACTACTACTACTACGACTACTACTACTACTACTGCTGCTACTACTACTACTACTACTACTACTAGCTACTACTACTACTACTACTACTACTACTACTACTACTACTACTACTACTACTACTACTACTACTACTACTACTACTACTACTACTACTAGTGTTATCAATACTATTTTTGTTTCTTACTATTACTATTTGGCGTGTTAATATTATTCGTCTTATTTTTACTCCTCCTCCTCCTCCTCCTCCTCCTTCTCCTCCTCACCTCCTTCACGCGAGCGCGCGCTGCCCCCTGCGCGTTGCAGCGCTCAAGGTGGATGGCGGCGGCAGAGGACGAAGTCCTTTGGATCCGCCGCCCCACGTGGTCCCCTGCGGCGGGGGCTGGCGTGCCGGGTCTCTCGGGCACTGCACGGTGAAGGCATTGGACCGGATAAGGAACCACTGAATAAGGAACCCAGGGCCTGGAAGCCCGCGGAACTCCCACCGTGGAGCGGCCATGGGTACCACCGCCGCCCTCATTGGATAAGGAATCCTCCAGGGTCTGAAGCCCCCTGGGCCTTTGTGGGCTCCGGAAACGGAAGGGCCTTTTTTTTCACCGTTTTCCAAAACATGTCCCTTGAAAATGGAATCGGCAAAAAAACGGCGACCGGAAACGGCAAAAAAACGGCTCCAGGATTGGAACCGGAGCCGGAACCGGTCAAAAAACGGCGACGGAACCGGCAAAAAAACGGCGTCGGAACCGGCAAAAAAACGGCAAAACGGAACCAGTAAAAAACGGCCCTGTCGTTCCCAGACCTCCTCGAGTCATGAAAAAATCACGACGGGAGGTTTTTCCCTATTTTCGGCCTCCCGGGGCCCTCACCGGGCCTCGGGAGCGTCAAAAAACGACTCAGGACGAAATACCGGTCATAGGGAAAGGGTCTGGACCTCTGGGGGGCGCGTCATGAAAAAATCATGACGTCGGGGGTCTGGGTATCCAGGGCCCACTAAGTCCTAGGCACATTCCTTAACGAACGCCCCCACCGTATGGCTCTCTCTCTTCATGCTGCCTCGTGGCCGCTCCGTGGCTGCATCGTGCCACGGCCGCCACGGCCGTGGCAGATGCGGACGGCATGCTCGCCGGGCCTGCCCCGTGGGTGACCGAGTGCACGTCGGACCCACGGCAGGACGACGCCGTCGCTGGTCTACCACTGCTCGTGTCTCCCGTGCGCAGGAAGAGTGACTGCCTACCAGACCACCCCACCCCAACCCGAAGACCCGAATTTCGGGTTTCGGGGGGGGGGTGAGGGTTCCACATGTGTTTTTTTTCGATGTGCCCCGACCCCCCCCCACTGGAAATCAGACCCCCGACGTAATGATTTTTTCATTACGTCGACCCCCAGAGGTCTGGACCCTTTCCCCATGACCGGCTCTGCATCCTGAGTCGTTTTTTGACGCTCCCGAGGCCCGGTGAGGGCCCCTGGAGGCAGAAAATCAGGAAAAAGACCCCGTCATGATTTTTTCATTACTCGAGGGGGTCTGGGTTTGGTGGGTGGTGAGAATAGAATCATCCTTCCCGCATGCAGCTTGCTCAAGTCCCCCGGAGCACACACTGCGCATCACTCCCACGCGCGCCAGCCCGACCTCGCCGCGGCTCCCGCTCGCCTGCTCGTGCTGGCGACCCCCCGACAAGGGGGAGCGGACACGGCACGCCTGCCGTGCCCGTCGGCCACCTCGCGTGCATCACAGCCGAAGCCACGGCTCGTGCAGGCTCCTGCCGCGAGAAAGCAAACGCGGCTTCCCCCCCAGGCCGTCATCATCACAGGCAGAGAGGGCACCCTTGGCCACCTGCACTCCACGCCCTTGGTGGGCGCAGCATCTGCGAAGTCTGCATCATCCCCGTGTCCACCTCAGAGGACGAGGCGAGGGGGGGGAGTGGTCGTAGCAAATCCGCGCATCAACCAGAGAAGTATCTGGGCGCTACCGAACCGACTCTTAGCAAGCCATCACCTTCAGTAACGTCGTCACCCCCGCCTATCAAACTTCCCTCCAGCAACATACATACGTCTTGGGGCGAGGCGAGGGGGGCGTCACGGAAGGGGATGGTTTGCTAGGGGTCGGCTAGACCGCCCCAGAAGGGAGGGGAGGAGCGGAGCTGGCCGACGATCAGTAGGATGAAGGATACGAATGCGTGCGAGCGACAAGACCAGGCACAACACGTCCGAGCGTCCGAGCGCGAATTGCTCGGGAAGGTTCGATGGCTCGCTCGGGCAAGGCGCTCGCATGTCGAACCGAAGAAATCAACGTACCTCAGCCTCGCCTCTCCGCCCACCGTGTCGTGGGCATCCTCGAGGCCGCGTCGTGTGCGGTCCCGTGTTTCCCGTGTAAAACAAAAACGCTGGGCACCGCTGCTGCAGCGAGACTGACCACTCCAATCCGCGGAAGAGGGGGTGGGGTGGGGGAGAGAAGGGGGGGGATGAGAAAGTGAGGGAGGAAGGGGAGCGGAGTGGAGTATACACGTGGAGAGGACAGGACGAGGGGGGGGGGCGGACAAAGTGAGAGGAGAGGCCGAGGACGAGGCGGGCGGACGAGATGCGAGGGGAGAGGAAGGGGAGAGGACGAGGTGCGAGGGGAGAGGACGATGGGTGGGGGTGGGGGCGGACAAACTGAGAGGAAAGGCAGAGGACGAGGCGAGTGAACGAGGTTAGGGGAAAGGACGAGGGGCGAGGGGAGAGGACGAGGGGGGTGGGGGAGACGACGAGAGGGAGAGGAGGAGGGCGAGGGGAAACCGAGTCGATGGGAACGGGACGCGATGGGAAGAGGCGCGGAGGGGGAGAGGGG
>CAUYUJ010004223.1:5000-20000 GCA_963575745.1 Prorocentrum cordatum
CGAACGCGCTCCGAGGGCCGAGGCCGTAATGAGAGGCATCAGCCGCGGGAAGCGTTCCTTCAGCATGCCGGGCTGCAGATCCTCGGGCGTTGGGCGGTCTGGGCCCGTTCCTCAAACATCACGAACATCAATACCACCAACAGCACCATCATCAGCATCACCATCACCATCAGCATCACCATCACCATCACCATCATCATCATCATCATCATCATCATCATCATCATCAACAACAACATCATCACCATCACCATCATCATCAACATCATCATCACCCTCCCCATCATCATCGTCATCATCCTCATCGTGATCATCGTCATCATCTTTAGCATGCTCACCAAATTGTTCCTCATCACCATCGTCATCATCATGGCCATCAACACCATCATAATCATCATCACCACCATCATCATGAGGGTTCGCTTGGTCCGCTAATGCTTTTCCATAATACACCACACGCGTACACTACACAGATACACGACACGAATACACGAAACTAACACACCACACGAATACGCTACTCTACTAACACTAGACTACTCTACTGCGCTGGCAGCGCCGCCGGAGGCCAGCACCGCTCGGCACGCGCCTCGCCCACGAACGCGACCGACACGCCCGCCCGGCGCCAGGCCTCGCGCGAAGGCTTGCGGACCCCTCTGCTGCCATGGCCCGAGAGGCCTCAGGGCCCCCCCTTGGGGGCCCTGGGCGCCCGCGCCAGGCGCGCAGCCCACTTCGCTGGTTTCTCGGGCCCCCATCGGACCCTGCCTCTGCGGCTCCAGCGCCTACAGGTCGGGGCCCACCTTCACTCTCGCCGCGGCGGACCCCCGCCCCTTGCCGCCGGGCCCCCCACCGCCCCCGCGGTCGCGTGCCGCCAACGCGGGGCCCCAAGGCTCGCCGGCCTCGCCCTGGCCGTTTGGGAGAAAAGGATATGCGAAACCATTTGCAAGTACCACTATACGTATATGATGGTAACTATTGATATGTACAGGTGTCACTCGAATTACAAGTGAAATCGCGCACTTGTCAATCTACTGGAGCCTGCTGCTGTTCGGGCCCCACCTTCGCCTTCACCGCGGCGGGCCCCCGCCCCGCACCGCCGGGCCCCTCCCCGCAGTCGCGCCCCGCCAACGCCTGGCCCCCAGGCTCGCCGGCTTCGCCGCGGTTGTTTCTGAAAGCGTAAATGTATGTGTGTATATATATATACAAATAGCACTCATGGCATATAAAAATACATATGCGCTCACATTGAAAAGATGCGTACAAGTACATCGCTGTTGGGATCCAGATCCACCGTGGGTCTGCTAATAAAAGGGGGGACGGGGCGAATGCGAAAACACTGATTATGTTTATCTGTGCATCTGGGGCGCGGCGACAGGGCGCGGCGCCAGCGCGACGCCAGCGAACGTCGTGGACCTGGGGCCTTTGAGTTGGACGCGCGCCGCCACGCCAACGCCGTCGTCGTCCTCCTACTTTTCCCTTTCGCCCTCCTCGCCTCATCTCCTCCATCACCTCTCCGCTCATTCACCATCCCCGCCCCCCCGCCCGACCCGGGCGCCACCGCGCGCGTCCGCCGACGACGGGGACGTGGCGCCGACTGCCGGGCGCGCCACGAGCAGCTCTACAGCCGGGCGCAAGATGCCACAATGTGCGCAGGCACAGCGGGCGTGCATTCTGGCACTCGAATACCGCTGAGGGAGGGGCGCCGAGGGCCAAGCACTGAACAGGGTCCTTGTTGGCCGACTTGACCCTGTCGTGGAGCGCCGCAGCAGGGTGGGCCTGGGCTGCAGAAGCGAGAGCAGCCTTAGCAGCTGCCGGAGCGACGTCGCCACCGCTGGCCCTCGCATCTCGCGCGCTGCGGAGGCACTCGGCGATCGATCCAGAGCCGGCTGCAGACAGCCTGCCGGCAGGTCAACGCCCTCCTCAGCATCGACACCGACAATCTTCGCCTTGGCAGCCACCACCCTGAAGGACAGAGCGACGCGCAGCTCAGCGCGGGACGACGCATCAGCAGCTCCGAGGTGGCCGCCTGGCGCCTTGGCAAGCGCCATCAGCTCTGACACGATCGGAGAGAGGCGGTCGGACCTCTGGTAGAACCCGAGGCCCTCCAGAGCGTAGCCAGTGACATCCACGCCGCATCTCGCGCGGGCGGGGCCAGCATGACGCCGCGAGGGATCCCGGTGCTCGAGCAACTCCTGGGCCCCTGGATCGCCGGAGACTTGGCCCTCGAAATCAGCAGCCCAAAACACCTCGAGGGCTCTCGGCGACGCAGCGGGCGCGTGAGTTCCCGCTGGGCCCACCGGCTGCCGGACGAGGCCTACTCCGCCCAGGTGGGGCATGATCGGCGCCGCAGCGAACGGAAGGGGCCACCATAGCAGAGTGAGGCACAGGGGATGCCATGGTCACCAGCTCATACCTCGTGGAGATGCCATGCCCAATTCCGTGGAAGAACACCATCACAGGCGAACCGATCTCGGCCGCTCCAATGACCCGCTAAAACCTTCACAGCAGAAATGAACGACGCAATTCGCCGCAATGAGCCGACATGGCGCTGCATCTGGTAGACACGGGTGCCGCGCAGGAGCGCCGACGCGACAGCTCCGTCCGCGTAGCTAATGGCAAACGAAATGGCTCCCAGGGCAGCAGGGCCCCGCACCCTGGCCGCCAGCGCCTCGATCTCGTCGTCAGTCATGGTGGTGTAGCAGACCTCATGAGCATGAAATGGGTCGCGCAGCCCTGTCTCAGCCGACCCAACAGTGTTGAGGACTGCCAGACGTCGTCGTCGTCGCGGCCAGGGCAACGGGGGCGGGGGCGCCGCCGGGGCCGGGCAGGGCGACAGGCGCGGTCGTGGTCGCGGGCGTCGGCGGCGGCCGCGGCCCTATGGGGCAGGGCAGGGCGTCGGGGTCCGGGGCGGGCGCGGTTGAGCAGCAGGGCAAGACGGGCGGGAACGGCGGGGTGGCGCATTTGGCCGTGGGGCGCCAGTCCGCCGCCAGTCCCCGGGGGGACAGGCGGGGGCGCGGAGCGGGTGGGCGACGGCGGAGGAGGAGGAGGAGGAGGAGGAGGAGGAGGAGGAGGAGGAGGAGGAGGAGGAGGAGGAGGAGGAGGGGGGGGCGGAGGAGGGCGGGGGCGGAGCAGGGGCGGACGGGGCGGGCGGAGGCGGGGCGGGGGAGAACGTCAGTCGACGCGGGGGGGCGGACGGGGGGGGGTCGGGGAGGGGCAGGGGCGGAGGCCGGAGGCGGGGGGCCACGACGCAACAGCGAGCTCGACGGCTGAAGCACCCCGCGCCTCCGTAAGAGCATTCGAGGTGGCTCGGGCGGGGTCACTTGCGTTGTACAAGCCCGTCGTTGTCGTCGACGTGTCCCCGCCGCCCTCGCGCGCCTCGCCGAAGACCCAGGCAACCTCGTTCTGCAACACTGGCCGCTGGGAGCGCGATCGGTTCGCGAACGAGCTCTGCGCGGAACTGCGCCACCCTGTCTGCGTCGAGTTCCCTGGGGCCCCGGGACAAAGGCGCGAGCCGCACGGCGGCACCGTCTTCGCCGAAGAACCGCTCAACCATGTTTTTTTTGTTTTCTGCCGCCGGCTCGACAAACGCGCGGCCAGAGGCGAGGCCTGCGGGGAGGTGCTCCTGGTGGGAGAACGCGCCCACGAGGCCGGTCCGCAGCATCCTTCCCCTCCACTATGGGTCGAACGTTTCGTGGACCTCTTCAACGCAGGCGGGGTTGTCCCACACTTCCTCGTTGGCGTGCTCGCGGAAAGCGAGCGCCGCTTTCGCGCCCTCGCGGCCGCGCGCTCCGCGGCCAACCAGAAAGGCACCCGCGAGCTGTCGCGCCCCCGAAGCTTGCCCCCCCCTCCGAAGGCGCAGAGCTCTCTGAGGGGCGCGAGCTCTGAGATGCTGCCCATATGCGCCTTGGGGCGCATCCGCAAATTCAAAATTCGTTGAACCAGCCCCACGACGCACGGCCTGTCGCCGACAACAACATGCTGCTGCAGAGCGGAGTAGCGGAGTACCACCAGCCCTCTGGGCGCAGATGGTTTAGCGCGTTTCCTCTTCCTCTTCCACCCCTCCCTCGCCCAATTCGGGGAGGGGATTGCCCTTTCCCCGCTGCCCCCCCCCGTGGAACTGGACGGCGGGGGTCTCCAGGGGCTGGCGCGTCCAAGATGGCTCAAGATGGTTCCCAAAGGGCTTCAAATAACCCAAGATAACCTCCAAGATGGATCAAGATAGCCAAAGCTGGCGAAATCTGGCTTCTAGGACCAAGAGGCCCCAAGAGCGCCCCAAGATGCCCCTCCTCCTTCGATTCCTCCTCAATGCTTCCCGTTTGGGGCATGACGGCATCCCCCGTCCTCTGCATTCCTGCATGATCCCACACTTCCCTGATCAAAGCAACTGCTTTGGGCATCGTTGCTTGGAAGCTCACCGACCAATCCCGATAATCGGCACTCTTCGCTAGTGGTTGCTTTAAGAAGGGCTGGTGGGGACTCGCGAACCGACGTGCATCAAGCACCCGGTAGTGAGAGGAATGTATTGGGTGTCGGGTATCATAAATTGCCGGGTGCTGAATGCAACGTATTCAAGATTGAGTGTCGGGCATGAAATGTCGAGAATTCAGCGTCGGGTATGAAGTGTCGGGTATGAAGTGTCGGGTACTGGGTGTCGGGTAGTGCAGTGCAGTAGTGTAGTATGATAGCGGGAAATCATAGCGCAATGCCGCATGATAGGGGTGTTATGTATTTGTGTAATATATGAGCGCAATGTACTAGTGGAACGTACCATTGTAGCGTAGAAAATGTAACATATTTACTGTCCAGTTTTGAAAATGGAGCATCCAGTGCCAGGTAGTAAGGGTCAGGTAGCAAATGTCATGTACGACTATAGTGTATTAGTCTCGTGTACTATTGTAGTGTATTAAGTGTGCGGACGTAAAGTGTAAAGTCTCAGTGCAATGTCTGAGTGTAAGTGTATTGTGCAGAGTGCTCGTGAAGTGTTTTCGAGTAGTGTGGTTGTGTAGTGTACGTATGTGGTGTATGACATGTCGAGTACTAAGCGAGTGTAGCGAATCGAGTGGGTGTGGCCTGCGGTACTACATGGGCGTAGCGTATTCAACGTAGCGTCTGACTTGATTGTAGCGTATTCAATTTAGTGGGTCAAGATAATATAACGTATTAGCTGTTGTGCGGTGAGAGGGTGTCGTGAACTAAAGGGGCGCAGTGTTGTACATGTAGTGTAGCGTAGAAATTGTAGTACTCAAGATGATTGCAGCGTACTAAATGCAGCGCAAGACGTGTAGGGTATGAAACACAATGTATTACGAGTTGCGCGTGAGAGGCAGTGCATTCCCACATATATTGTAGTACGTGCTATATGTTCGCTGGCATGTATTAACTGTAGTGAAGTATGTGTTGAGTATTGCGCGTAATGTAATCCATGGTGTGGAACCAATGTTGCTTAGCAGCTGTCGTGAATTGAATATACTGTACTAAGCACTAAAGGTAATGGATCACGTGCTGCGTTTCCAAGGTAACGCTGTAAATGTGGCGATGCAGTGTAGCGTGTTTAAACGTTTTGTACTCAGTGTTGTGTGTTCGATGCAACGCATGAGTTGTGGTGAATGGCGTGTAGTGTAGGTGTACCGTACTAAATGTAGCGTACTCCGTGTACCGTATTCAGTGTAGGGTAATACTTGTTTGTGTCAGGTAAAGTAAGTGAACTACCGTGGATTGGGTGTAGCGCATTGAGCCTAGCTCAGCGAAGGCCGCGTAGACAACGTAGCGTATTAACGGTAGCGTGTTGCGAATATTGTATTACATGGGGCGCAGTGTATTACATATGGTGTTGTAATACGTGTCGTGCGTGAAGTGTAATGGATTCAATGTACTAGTGCTGTGTATCAGAGTCGCGGCACAGCGCGGTGTATGTATAATGCACTCGTGTAGTGAAGTGGCGTAGTTCGCTGGCTCAGCGTATTAGTGTAATGTACTAGCGTCGTGTAATAGTGGAGGGTTAACCTCCCCTTCTGGATGGTTGAGGTTACCCGTCAATTATCATCACCAGCAACATCATCATCACCACCACCAACAACGCAACCATCATGAGCAAGACCATTAGCATCACCGTCGTCGTCCTCATGCCTCATCCCTCCTCCGCCACCTTCTCCTCCTACTCCTTTTTTCCTCCTCTTCCTCCTCCTCACCATCATCAACACCCATTCATTCATAACCCATTCTCCAGCACCAGCAGAATCAGCATCATCAGCAGCCTCATCAGCAGCAGCATCATTGTCCTCGTCTTGGTCACAAGCCAAAAAAGCAGCCAAGGCGTCGTCGTCACCCTCGTCACCCTCCTTCTTCTCCTCCTCCTCCTCCTCCTTCTCCTCCTCCGCCTACTCCTGCTCCTGCTCCTGCTCCTCCTCCTCCTGCTCCTTCTCCTGCTCCTCATGATCCTCCTCCTCCTCCTCCTCCTCCTCCACCTCTTCTTCTTCTTCTTCCTCCTCCTCCTCCTCCTCCTGGTCCTCCTCCTCCTCCTTCTCCTCCTCCTCCTCCTCCTCGCTGGGCAAACTCAAAACACGGAGCTCGAGCATTCTTCTGGTAAGGAAAGAATGCATGAAGCCGACCTAGGCAAAGCGCAAACAAATCAGGCGAGGCCAGCTTGAACGATGAAATGGACAGGGCATAGACATCCTCCTCCTCCACCTCCACCTCCACCTCCACCTCCACCTCCTCCTCCTCCTCCTCCTCCTCCTCCTCCTCCTCCTCCTCCTCCTCCCCCTCTCAATCCCCGATAGGCGATCCTGCCCCTCCCCCCCGCCTCCCCCGAGGGAGGCCGCACCGCGTTCGCGTCCCGCTCGCCCCAGATGGCGACGATGCCGATTGCGCCGCCAGCCGGCATCCTGCTGCGGCCCCGCGGGAGGGCGCCGCCCCACCCGACGGCGTCGTCGCCGACGCTCGCCGCTCCGCTCGTCGTCGTCGGCGCTGGCCCGTCGTTGCCCGCCGTCGTCGTCGCTCGCCGAGCGAGGGGCGCCGGCGGCGACGACGGCTGTGACGACGGCGGGTTCCCGAGGGCGGCCGCGGAAATGGCGACGGCAAGCGGCAACGGCGAGGAAGCCGACGACTGCGACAAGGATGACGGCGGGGCTGGCGAGGAGGACGGCGACGCCGCCGCCGACGACGACGACGACGACGACGCGGCGGCGGCAGCGGCGGCGGCGGCTATGATGACGACGACGAGGACGACGACGACGTCGACGACGACGACGACGGCGACGACGACGAGGGAGCGCACCAAAATCGGCCCACGGCGGAGGCCGCCGCGGCCGTGCGCCGCGCCGCGCCGCGGGGCGAGGCGCGCCGCGGGGGCGGAGCGGGGCGGGGCGGGCTCCTGGCGACCTCCGCGCCGTGGTAGTTGTAGAGCCACCTGTCCAAGGGGGGGGGGAGGGAGGGAGGAGGAGGAGGAGGGAGGAGGAGGAGGAGGAGGAGGAGGAGGAGGAGGAGAGGATGGAAGAGGAGGAGGAGGGCGGAGGAGGAGGAGGAGGGAGGAGGGAGGAAGGAGGAGGAGGATGAGGAAGAGGAGGAGGAGGCGGAGGAGGAGGAGGAGGAGGTGATTGCGTACAGCCGGCCTTGATTGGGCAGGACACGCGAGAGGATATATGAGACCCTTCCGAGGGCCACACTGCCAAAGGGGATGCAGGAGGCACGGGTCGCGAGGCACCGGACACGAGGGTAGAGGAAGGGCACCCCTGATGTGACAGGGTCGGCCTACCAAATCAGGGCCGACTGTAGTCTTCGCTCCGCCCGGCTCCAGCACGTGCCTGGTGGCGTCCACAGATGCGACCTCCGCCTCCTCCTCCTCCGCCTCCGCCTCCTCCTCCTCCTCCTCTCTCCTCCTCCTCCTCCTCCTCCTCCGCGTCCTCCTCCGCCTCCTCCGCCTCCTCCTCCTCCTCCTCCTCCGCCTCCTCCTCCTCCTCCGCCTCCTCCTCCGCCTCCTCCTCCTCCAGCCTTGGTGGCTGCGTCTCGCGCCACACACCCACGCTACGGACCACATGCGTGCATGCACACATGCAGCCGAACGCACGGAACACTGAACACTGCGCCCCCACGGCACGCGGGACGGCACTCCGATGAAGTCGGGCGTGTCCCCCTACAGAGGGATTCTGGGCGAAAAATAAAACAACAACTCAAAACATGCACCCCGAATAGATTCGAACATAGTAACAAAAACCGTCCCCAGACTATGATTTGACTGTGTCTGAAGATTCCCTCTGTGGAGGGACACGCCCGACTTCACACCACGAGGGGCGGGGGACGTCGAAGCCAGCGAGCTCTCGAGGAGGGCGGCGCGCGGGAGAGCCGCGAGGAGGCGGAGGCCGGCGGGCAGCGGAGCGCCGCGAGGGGGGGCGGAGGCAGGGCGCGAGGCCGCGGGGAGGCAGCCCGCACGCTGCACACCCTCTGGCGCGCACTCTTTGGACACCGGGAATGGGTGCAGAAGGAATGGGTACTCCAGATTTCGTAAAAACAAAAAAAAAAAGGGAGGGGGTCTGGACCCTCCAAGACAAGCCATCTCAGACCTCCCCCGCCGTGGGAGAACCCTCCAAAACATCGTCCCCAGACCCCCCAGGCCCTCCAAGATAGCCTGGAAGAGACCCCCCCCGAAATGAGACCCCCCTCCCTTTATTACGAAATCTTGAGTACAATGCCCAACAACAAATGTTGTCCCAAACCGACAGCGGCCGCTGCTGGGCAGGCTGCCTTCTGTCTCAAGTGGGCACAGGCCGCAATCCTGTTCAAAATGCACGAGACCCGCTGTTGGGCATTGTACCCATTCCTTCTGTACCCATTTCCTTCGTGCAGACACTCGGGACTTCACTTTGTCCCGGCAAGTGCACACCACAACCAACGCGATGAGGCCAACGCTTTGTGCGAGACGTCGAGCGACTCGGATGCGACTGCGCCGCATGTCCCACCATGCCGTCTAGAAGCGCGCTACCGCCAGCGCCAGGCTCGACGGAACGGGCGAGCAGAATGATGCGGATTGGAGGTGCCAGGGTTACGTCGGGCCTGTCACCCTTTGCACGGGGACCTTCGACGAGAGATGAGAAAAATACCCCAGAACTAGTCCCAAACTGCTCCAAACATAGTCTGGGGACTAGTTTTTGAGTTTGTTTTTAACATATTGTTGGGGGCATGTTTTGGGTATGCTTTATTTGTCATCGAAAATCCCCCTGTATGGGGGACACGCCCGACATGATGCTAGGCCTCCTCCAAACATAGTCTGGGGACTATTTGTTCATTGTTGGACCTTTTTGGGGGTATTTTTGAAGGCATGTTTTATTTACCATAGAAAATCCCCCTGTAGGGAGACACGCCCGACCTGATGCTAGGATGAGGGGGTTCGTCGGCAACCTCTCAGACCTGGCGGGCCCGGAGGACGTGCCCGCCGCCGCGGCCGCTCCGGTTCCGGAGCGCTCCAGGGCGCTCCGAGGAGAGCGTGCTGGGCCGCTGGAGCGGGCTGTCCTGGGCCTGCCCGAGAGGAGGAGCGGGACGAAGGGGAAAGCGAATACAGTCGGGGCGTTGACCTAAGGAACGCTAAATAAGGAACGAGGCCCCTATTTTCCATAAGTTGAACTTCGATTTCGTATCGGAAACCTAAGGGAAATCCAGGGCAAGCTGCGAAACAATCAAGGAACACCGAGCCCCTCCCCAACGAAAAGGGTTCCTTCTTCAGGACCCCGACTGTAGAGAGAGAGAGAGAGAGAGAGAGAGAGCCGGGGGGGGACGAGGGGAGAGGAGAGGGGCGCCAGGGCGTCTGGCAACGGAGGGTGAGGGGGGCGCATGGCGGAAGCGAATCAATCGCCCGTGTCACTGGCACTGCCGGTGTCCAGTTGCCGCAAGCGAGGAGGGACGACGAAAATGAACAACGGATGGCAATGAGGGACAACAAAGACCGACAACCGACAAAAGAAGAAAACGACGACAAGTACAGGCCTCCTAGATGGGATCCGAGTAGATGCGGTCGGAGGATCGCGCCGCATCTCCAATGAATCGTCGATGCATCGCCGACGTCGGCGACGCATCAGCGACGTCGGCGTGGAGAAAATCGGGCTGCGCATCGACGATGCATCGTCGCTGTATCGGTGATGCGGCGCGATCCTCCGACCCCGTCTGCTCCGACCCCATCTGGGAGGCCTAGAACACAGGCCACGATGGCGATTGCGATGATGGCGAGGACCAGCGGACGACGACTACGGGAACGAAAAATGACATCACCATACAAACTCGGAGGTCCGCGCGGATTTCTCGGATCGGCGCTGGAACCCCATGGCGCGCGGAGCGCTCCAGGGGCGGCGCCGGAGGCGCCGCCAGGGGGGTCCAGCGCCGATCTGAGAAATCCGCGCGGACCTCCCAGTCACTGTTTTATTGTTTGTGTCATTCTTCGCTCTCCTGGACGTGGGCCGCGACGTCAACGACAGCGGCGGCGGCGGCGACGGTGACGGCGGCCCTGCTTGAAGCTGGACGTCGGCGCGGCCCTGCCTCCAGGAAATGAGAAGGGACCGACCGTCCCGGCATTCCTATAGTCCCCTACCACGAAAAGTTCTTAGAACCCCAAAAAAATCCAAGAACAAAAACAGTGTTCTTAGGACATAATAAACCCGATGCGATAAAACAAGACAGTCCCAGCCAGAAATGTTCTAAGAACATGGGGCTATAGGCGAGCCAGGACGCTTCGCCACTGCTTGAACGTCGGCACCCTGCTTGGCGCCCGTCGACGGCGCGGTCCTGCCACCAGGAGGGGAGGAGGAGGAGGAGGAGGAGGAGGAGGAGGAGGAGGAGGAGGAGGCGGAGGAGGAGGAGGCGGAGGAGCAGGAGGAGGAGGAGGAGGAGGAGGAGGCGGAGGAGGAGGAGGAGGAGGAGGCGGAGGCGGAGGTGGAGGAAGAGGAGGCGGAGGCGTAGGCGGAGGAGGAGGAGCAGGAGGAGGAGGAGGAGGAGGAGGAGGACGCCGGGGGAGCCCCCGCGGTCGGAGGCGCCGCCGGCCCGCCGACATCGCGGTCCAGCGCCGCTGCCGAGGCGCAGCCGCCGCGTCGTTCGTCGGCTGCTGCACGCCACGAAAACGAATATATGTATGTATGTAGATATATATATATATATATATAGAGAGAGAGAGAGAGTGAGGGGGCCGAACGGTCATTCACTGTCCCTGGGTGCGTGGCTGAAGTGGGATTCCGCGGTGCGGATTCGTGTCGTTGTTGTTGTTTGTTGTTGTTGTTGTTTGTTGTTGTTGTTTGTTGTTGTTGTTTGTTGTCGTCGTCCCACCCGCCACCCGCCCCGCGACCCACCCGCGACCCACCCCGCGACCCACCCGCGACCCACCCGCGACCCACCCGCGACCCACCCGCGACCCACCCCGCGACCCACCCCGCGACCCACCCGCGACCCACCCCGCGACCCACCCCGCCACCAACCCCCGACCCACCCCGCGACCCACCCGCGACCCCCGACGCGACCCACCACCGGCGACCCCCACCGCGCCCATCCCGCGCCCCGCCCCGCGCCCAACCCGCGACCCACCCCGCGACCCACCCCCGACCCCACCCGCGACCCACCGCGACCCACCCGCGACCCACCCCTAACGACCCACCCCGCCACCCACAGCGACCCACCCGCGACCCACCCGCGACCCACCCGGCGACCCACCCGCGACCCACCCGGCGACCCACCCGCGACCCACCCGCGACCCACCCGCGACCCACCCCGCGACCCGCCCGCGACCCACCCCGAGACCCACCGGGCGACCCCCGGGCGACCCACCCGCGACCCACCCGCGACCCACCCGCGACCCACCGCGACCCACCCGCGACCCACCCGCGACCCATCCCGCGACCCACCCCACGACCACCCCCGACCCACCGGCGACCCACCCGCGACCCACCCGCGACCCACCCCGCGCCCCGCCCGCGGCCCACCCCGCGACCCACCCGCGACCCACCCGCGACCCAGCCGCGACCCACCCGCGACCCAGCCGCGACCCACCCCGCGACTCACCCGCGACCCGCCTTCGACCCAAACCACGTTCAAGGTACAAACCAACATTTTCGGCGCCTGCGGCGGGTTTTTTTTTTGCATTCCTTCCAGGTGGAGAGCCCGCGACCAACTCGCGACCAACCCGCGACCCAAACCACGTTCAGGGTACAAACCACATTTTTCGGCGCCTGCGGCGGGCATCTGTTGCATTCGTTGGAGAGACCGCAGCCCACCCGCGACCACGTTCAGGGTACAAACCAAATTTTTCGGCGCCTGCGGCGGGCATCTTTTGCACTCGTTCCCGGTGGAGAACCCGCGGCCCACCAGCGACCCAAACCACGTTCAGTGTACAAACCAAATTTTTCGGCGCCTGCGGCGGGCTGCTTTTGCAGGAGGACGAGGAGGAGGAGGAGGAGGAGGAGGAGGAGGAGGAGGAGGGGGAGGAAGGGGACGACGACGACGACGACGACGACGACGTCGACGACGACGACAAAAAGGAGGAGGGGGGAGGATCGGGAGGGGGGGAAGAGGAGGAGGACGACGAGGAGGATCATGACGACAATGGGAGGACGATGATGGAAGGACAAGGGGGGGAGAGGGAGGACGAGGAAGAAGAGGAGGAGGAGGAGGACGAGGTGGAGGAGGAGGACGACGATGACGATGAGGACGAGGACGAGGACGAGGAAGAGGAGGAGGAGGAGGAGGAGGCGGAGGCGGAGGAGGAGGAGGAGGAGGAGGGGGAGAAGGAGAGCGCCATCGACAGGGAAGGTGGGGGCCACGAGGTCCGCCGGCTTGACGACGCCCGCGTCGCCCGCGCCCGCCCCCTCACTCCTTATCCGCAATTGCGGGGTGCTATATATGTATATTGTTAAGCCTCCTCTTCCTCCTCCTCCTCCTCCTCCTCCTCCTCCTCCTCCTCCTCCTCCCCTCTGCTCCCCCTCCTCCTGCTCTCCTCTGCCTCCTTCACCTCCTCCTGTTTCTCCTCCACATCCTTCTCCCCCCTCCTCCTCCCTCATCCACCTCCTCCACCCTTCCTCCACCTCCCACTCATCCTCCTCCCCCTGCCCCCCCCCTCGTTTTCATCTTCGTCGTTCTCAGGGTCGGCGGCACCGGCCGTAAGCCCTTCGCAATAGATACACTTTTACTGCGACGACAAACAAAGAACAACAACAACAACGCAACAACGCAACAGACAGGTTCCCCACCGCGGATATTCCCGCTTCGGCCACGCACCCAGGGGCAATAAAATGACTGCTCGGCCCCCTCACGCTGGTATGCACGCACGGACACCCTCCGATGAACTCTGCGTGCACCTTCAGGGAGGCTGTGGCGCATAAAGCTGCTGGCTTCCAGTGGTGATTCAACACACACCGCCACCATCCCCTGGAGGCCCCGGCGGTCGCCAGTCGCATGTCGCGGTCGTGGCCGTCGTTGGCGTGGCCGCCATTGTCGTGGCCGCCGCCATCGTGGCGGTCGCGGTCGTGCGTCGTGGCAGTCGCCGTGACCACCACCGTCGTCGTGGCTGTCCTCGCCTCGGCAGCGTCGTGGTCGTTGGCCGTCGGAGTCGCCCCGGGAAAAGCGGCGGAGGAGACGGCCCGGAGGCAAGCGGACGGCCACGGCTTGGCCGACGACCGGAACGCTGCCAAATCGACGTGCCTGGGCTGATTCTGCAGGCTAGGCTGAGGCCTTCTTGATTGCCTTGGCCTGGAGTGCCGCTCAGGGAGACGACGACGACGACGACAGGACGGAGACGCCGGCGGCAAGACGACGACGACAGAGACGACGACGGCGACGACGACAGGACGGCGACCGACAGACGACGACGGAAGAGAGCGGCGAACGACGCATCCCCCTCGTCCAAAAAACAATGGAGACCTTCGGGAAGCATTCGAAGACACTCAAACGTTCACAGATTTCGAAGACCTCCGAAAACAGCCCGAAAACCTCCGAAGACCGCCGAGGCCGTCCGACAAGCTCAAAGACGGCCACGTCTCGAGCGTACACGGCGGCGCCGCCACCCTGGCTTCAGCAGCTCTTCGTTGGAGCCGCTCTTGTCATCTACCTTGTCGCAATTCACCTCGCAGTCCCGCGCGGAACAGAAGGAGGATCAGGAAGCCGTTTCGGGCACAGCCAGGCGTAATTAGGACAGAAGAAAGCCACCCAAAGGCATGATACTCTCCGACGACCAATCTAAAGAACCTTCGAGGGTGCCCTCCGTGCACGGTTTCCCCCGGGGCCGCAGGCGACCCGAGGAGGAAGAGGAGGAGGAGGAGGTGGAGGAAGAGGAGGAGGAGGGAGGAGAGGGAGGAGGAGGAGGAGGAGGAGGAGGCGGGGGAGGAGGATGACGAGGCAGGAGGAGGGAGGGGTCGCCTAAGCCCTTCGGAGAAACCCTCCAGCCCTCCACCGTCCCACCGACTTTGCGTCGCGGCGCGGTCCCAGAAACGACCTCGACGGGGGGGGGGCGGGGCCCACGCTTTCCTTTCAAAGGACTGCCTGCAGACCTCCCCATGACGATGCTTGCACCCAAAGAGGGCTGCACTAGGAGCTCGACCACAAGAGACCTCCCACAAGAAACCCAGCCTTAAGTCGGGCGTGTCCCCCTACAGTGGGATTTTGGCCGGAAAATAAAAAGTACTCAAAAAGTACCCCCCAATGGGCAAAACTAGTCAAAAAATCGTCCCCAGAGTATCATGTTACCATTTTTGAATTTGTCCTCCTGTAGAGGGACAAGCCAAACTTAAACCCAGCCCTGAGGCCCCAAGGGACGTCCGTTGACTTCTGGTGCGGGTGCGCCACGCGGCCCACGGCAACGACATGGAAGCCCAGGAAATTCAGGGCACCCCAGAGGCAGGCAGGGTGCTTCTTGGCATTGGCTTCCACTCGCGGGGATTTTCTGCCCTCCCTCTCTTCCTCCCTCCTCTCTCCTCCTCTTCCCTCCTCCCCCTCCTCCTCCTCCTCCTCCTCCTCGTCCTCCTGCTCCTCCTCTTCCTC
>CAUYUJ010004223.1:22573-37573 GCA_963575745.1 Prorocentrum cordatum
CCTCCTCCTCCTCCTCCTCCTCCTCCTCCTCCTCCTCCTCCTCCTCCTCTTCCGCCTCATCCTCTTCCGCCTCATCCGCCTCCTCCTCCTCCCGCGACACAAATTGACGACAACGAGGGGGCAATGAGCCTACACCCCACCGCTGTACACTACTCGGGATCAGAGCATCCCTGAGTTATCCGAAGGACCAATGGCCCGCAATTCCACGAGGAACCAGCGGCCTCGAAAGACAGCGCGCGCAATATCCAAGCCTGACAATACACGGCGGTCCCACACGGTCGGGCGCCGGCAGGATTTACCAAGCTTGTGCACATGCATTGTGGCCGAAGCACCACAACTCAAGCAGACAATGCCGTTAGCACTGCCACCGACAACCTCGCTGACCCATCTCCTGAGGCGGCGCCCCCCGCCCACGACGACACGGCGAGGGGGCGGGGCAGACGGGCGGGGCGAGGGCGATAGCAGCGGCGGCGGCGGCGGCAGCAAGCCCCTTGGCCTGCCGCCGGGCCGCCCGCGCGGCCTTGACGCTGGAGGCGGACGGGCGCATGGCGTCGCGAGCCGCGAGTGGGGCGGCCCTGCCTACCTGCTCCCCCGCGGCGCACGTTAGCTGAGAAACCTTCAGCAAAACGATCGCGATGCGCGCCATCCACACGTCCCTGGCGAACAATCATCTTTGCACATTCGTCAGCAAACTTATGGCCCGCGATGAGACGGGACGAGATGGAAAACCGCTGCTCTGGGGTGGGGCGAGCCTTCATCTTGACGAAATTGACAGAGCGAGGCCCCACCCCACCCCAGTCTTCGAGCTTCTCCCAGGGAAGCCCCAACACATCGGCGTGAGCGGCACTCAGAGAGCAACGCACCTCGCGCCCGTGCTCGGTGACTCCTGAATATACAAACTCACTGTCAGTGTGAATGGTCACGGGTGGCAATGCAATCCTGAGAGCATTTAAGACCGCCAACAGCTCCGCACGATCAATGCAATGAAATGGCCCCTTCCACACCTCCACCAGAGACCGCCAAGACACGAAACTCAGCGATCGCACGAGGGCGGGGAGGGCCAGGGCGCATGGCAATGACAGCCCAACCTGAGACACACGCATTGGGTACATCATGGTCGCATCTGGAGCCGTCGACAGACAAAACCTGTAATGGAGCCGCGCTCGCCCAAATAAAACTGCTGAAGGGCTGCAACAGGAATGGTCGGAAATCTGCAAACGGCATCAGCACTCGACTCCCGAGCAGCAGCGCTAGCTCAGAGGGGTCCTGCGGGAACGCGCGCCGAAGGGCTCCTGCTGGCTGATGACTGGCCTACGCCGGCCCATCACAGAGGAGATGACGGCGGCGCAGACAGCCAGGGAAACTGTGACATGTTTGGCAGAACGGCGACTGCTCAAGTTTAGCCTCGAACGCGCGCAGCTGAATCCATTGCGCACCGGTGAGAGTAGATCGAAGATAAGCCATTTCTTCAAGCGGAAGAGGCGAGGTGCGACCAGAGAAGCGAACAACTGGCTCAAGCAAGAAACCTGACCGGAGCTCGGGGCACTCGAGCGTTGTGCCGGCCTGCTTCCTCTGCCAGGCCTCACAGGCCATGTCGATGAGCTTCTTGGGCCCGCGAACACAACGCGTAGCTGGCTGTATTGCGAGGCCCCATTCAAAACCGTCACTCTTGATATCTAAACGAGCAAGAGTGGCCAAACAACCCGAGAAAAGGTCCTGCAACAGATTGCCACGGACTGCCTTTGCGGGACAGGGCCCCCGCTCGGGCCTGCTGAAAAATACGAGCGATCACATGCCGGGGCGCCAACTGCTGCCTCCAAGCAGCCAACATGGCACAGAGCGGCTCGGCGGAAGCCTTGAAAATAAGATCCACCCTACGCCCTGGAGTGAGGGGGGGGGCGAAGCGTAAGAGAGGGGGAGCTAGCGGGGCCCTGCTCAGCACCCATCTGCCTAAGACGCCGAAGCTCCTGCCCACTGGTGCCCGCGACACTGTTGCCATGCGATGCACTGGTTTCAATTGCGGCTTTAGTCATCCTGGTTACAAACCGGCGGCGTTTAGCTTGGTGCAAGATCTTTAAACGTCTCGAGCGGACGACGGCTGCCGCCGCGCGATCTCGCCTCGTGCTCCTGCCCAACCTCCGGCCCGACCCGTAATCCACCCAAGTTCCTTTCGGTGCGACAGCAATGCCCTCCTAGGCTCGTCAGAGTGGTCCCCAAGGACTTTCTCAGACTGGTAACGCTGCCCATGAAGCGCGTATCATCCTTCGCAACCAACAAATTTACCCTTTGTTCTAAAACTGGCGGTCGAGCTTTACCCCAGCTGCGACGAGATCTGCACAGACGCGCTCTTCGACGCCATATCATTGCAAACCGATGTCATCAACCACTGTAGAGAGTGAGACTGCACGAGCAACTTTGCGCGCCTCATCCAGTGGCTGTAGTAGGACAAGCTGCAGCATCATGGTTGCAAAGACACAGCCTGGGAGCACACTCTGCTCTGATCTGAGCGTCTCTGAAACAACATTGCCCAGATCTAGGACTCGCGGCTGACGGTGGAGGGCGACGAGGAGAATCATTAAACCTGCGCGGTCTGCGGCGGCCACGAGGTGGCGGCGGCGAGTGAGCCCGAAGGCCACTTTGAGATCAACCAAAACAGTGCCCGACGCCAAGCCTTGGCCACGAACCCGCTCGGCCCGCGCGGCCTGCGCCCAGACGCACGCGTCCGCGGCGTCGCCGCGGGCTCCTGCGGGTCTAGGACTTTCTGAGGCGACGCAGGACCCTCGCAAGAACAGGCAAGGGCTGCAATAGGCCTGCAGCCCCCGACGCTTGGCTCGGAAAAGCACTTTGGCCCGCGCGGTAGGCCGCTCTAGCCCTACTTCAGTCAAGTGCAGAAACTCACGGAGCGCGTCTAGACCCTCAGGCCCTAGCTGAAGAAATTGCCTGGGGCTCACAAGATCAGACCCCTGGCCTGCGCTGGGCCCGCAGGCCAAGGGCCCGGGCGAACTCGGGCGCAGCGGGGCGGGGGGGAGGGCTCAAGTCAAGAGAGGTCAGGCCACTCCAACTACGGGCGGCTCTCAGAAATGCACCGCCACGCCCCCCACTCCACGCGCCATTTTTCAATTTGCTCTCCTGGACCTAACGGGGCATGATCCACTGCGGCGCCGCCAGGAGCCTATCCTGTCGGCAGCGTACGCCGACCATGCTTAGCAACAGCGGTGTCAGGCTGCTGCATGTCACTGCTGAGCAGCTCCCCGTTCGGCTCATCACACTGCCAGCAACAGCCCATGTGGACCAACGCTGGAACATTCCAAGGCTGAATGACTGCTCGCACTTCTGGAGGTCGCCTCGGGACCTGCCGCCTGACACGCACCGCTCGGCGTGGGCCGATGGCAACGTGATCCAACGCGTCGGTCTTGGCGCCCGCAGCTAGGAACGGAGACATGACGAAATAGTCAGTGACCCTCCCAGATGGCCTGACTGTGCCAACCTTCGGCGCTACGACGACGCCGCCGACGCCTGCCACCCAGCCACTCTCATCGAACACCTCGGGCGTGACCTGCCAGTCAGCGCCCATGAGGAAAGGCATGCCCTCGCGCTTGATCGCCTGGCCCATGGGGCAAACGATCTGCCAGTTGCGCGCACTGAGGTCCTCAGTCGGAGCCGTGCATATACACGGTGCTCACCGACATTCCCCCTTAGGGCCCATGGCTGAGATGCACGATGGAAGCCCTTGCTGGGCAGACACAACTCTGAATGCCTTCAACTTCGCTGACGCCATGCCTGGCTGGCGCGGCAATCATGGTGCCACCTGACAGGCCAGTCAGACTGCCTTCTGCTGCAACTGAGGCCCCTGCGCGGACTGCTGGATTGAAAGCTGCCTTCCGACCTGCCCTGCGCAGAGCCTGCTCCTGCCCGTTACGTTGCCGCAGAGGCACTTTGCGCTCTTGGACTCGGGCTAATTCACCACCATCCAACCCGCTGGTTTGCCTGAGCACCTCGAGCCCTGGCGTACTGGTGACATTCGACACGATGCCAGCGAGGGGTCTGAGCTGCGGGCTAGCCCAGCGTGTCTGGCACATACTGCGGGGTGGCGCGGAATTTCTTGAGCGCCTGCCCGACCAACAGGATGGCCCGCTGCTCGACAACCCGCTCGGCGCCATTGTCGAGGTCCACGTCGTCATCGTCGCCGACGGCACTGGAACATGCTTCGAGCAGCATGGCCTCACGCTTGGCTGCCCAGCGACGGGCGCGCTCATCAACATCAGGATCAGCAGCGAGAGCTGCAGGGGGCGGCGCACACTGCCCTGGGCCAGGCCCCCCTGCCGCCAGGTCGCATCCCGAGGGGGGACCTGAGGCCGCAGGGGGCAGCGCCCGTAGGCGCGGCTCCTCCCGCGGCGGGGCGCGCAGGCGCGGCGGGGCCTTGCTCGTGGGCCTGCGCGGCCTTGGCCTGCAGCGCCTGCTGGGCCTGCGCCAGGTCTGTGGCCCCCCAGAGCGGAGACTGCGCAGATGCTGGATGCGGTCCCTTGATGACTGCGAGAGGGTGCCTGACACTGCCGCATACGCGCTGTGGTCCATAGCTGCATAGGCTAGAATCTGAACGTCTGTGAGCGGCGGGAGGCCCTGGGGCCTGGGATCACGGACTAAGGGTGGGACGCCACGAGCCCAGGCACCGCGAGGCTGAAACCCACGCTCACTGGGGATATCTTTAGCCGTGCCACAGCGAAGACAGCTGTCGCGCCACTCATAGTTGAACTTGAACGTACAACCTTTGTTCGGACAGCACCAGGTCTGCCGCCACACCTCCATCGACATTAAGAGAAGAAGGTGCGACGCACGCCGTGGGTGCGCAAAAGAGGTCTGACCTCAATGCAGTCTCGGAGAAGTGGAAAATGGTGGGGCCGCGAACCCCCTTGCCAAAGACTTTTGTCCTCGAGCAAACACTACGGACTTGAGCGCCGAAATGGATACAGTCCCTCCTCCTCCTCCTCCTCCTCCTCCTCCTCCTCCTCCTCCTGCTCCTCCTCCGCCCGACGGCGGGCGGCGGCCGCGGCGACGACGACGAGCCCACCTGCTCCGCGGGCCCCATCAAAGATGGGGTCCTGAGGGATGTGTTCCTCAGGGATGGGGTCCTGAGGAATGAGTTCCTGAGGTATATGGTCCTCTAGACGAGGTGCCTCAAACAACGTGAGCTCAACCTTGGATCCCTTCCTATCCTCAGGGCTCCACCTCTCAGGACCCCATATTTGAATCACGGAACCCTCCTGCTCCGCGCCGAGCCGCGAACCGTCGAGTGCTTCCCATCGCAGGCGCAGAGGACCATCGCATCGGGCTGTGTCTGTGTCATGGTGGCGCCTATGTGGCGCTCGCGGCAGCAGATGACTCTGGGCTGCTACCGCTGTCATCTTCAAACGCCTGTTGCGCTGCCCGAATAAACATGTGGAGGGAAACTGGGTTTCGAGGAGGAGGAGGAGCAGGAGGAAAAAGAGGAGGAGTCGAGATCGAGGGCCCCATCCCTCAGGACCCCATCTTGAAACCAACGAGCCCTCCTGCTCCGCGGCCGAGCTGCGCACCTTCGAGTGCTTCTGGTCGCAGGCGCAGGTGGAGGAGGAGAAGGAGGAGGAGAAGGAGGATGAGGAGGAGGGGGAGGAGGAGGAGGGGGAGGAGTCGAGATCGAGGGCCCCATCCCTCAGGACCCCATCATTGAACCACCGAGCCCTCCTGCTGCGCGGCCGAGCCGCGCACCTTCGCGTGCTTCCCGTCGCAGGCGCAGGTGGAGGAGGAGGAGGAGGAGGAGGAGGATGAGGAGGAGGGGGAGGAGTCGAGATCGAGGGCCCCATCCCTCAGGACCCCATCATCGAACCACCGAGCCCTCCTGCTGCGCGGCCGAGCCGCGCACCTTCGCGTGCTTCCCGTCGCAGGCGCAGAGGAGGAGGAGGAGGAGGAGGAGGAGGAGAAAGAAGAGGAGTCGAGATCGAGGGCCCCATCCCCCAGGACCCCGTCTTTGAGCCGCCGAGTCGTCCTGCGCCGCGGCCGAGTCGCGGACCTTCGAGTGCTTCCCGTCGCAGGCGCAGATGAGGTCGAAGGGGCCGCGGGCCGCCGCCTCGGCCTGCGGCGCTCACACACACACACCCAAGCCCGAGCCCGGGCCCGAGCTGAGCCGCCTCGAACTTGTCCTCCTCCTCCTACTCCTACTCCTCCTCCTCCTCCTCCTCCTCCTCCTCCTCCTCCTCCTCCTCCTCCTCCTCCTCCTCCTCCCTCCGTCTCCTCCCCCTGCTCCTCCTCCCCCGCCGCCCCCTCCTCTCCGATGTACGAAGCACGCAGTGGCGCAATGGTCTGAAGGTCTTAGAGAATGTCAGGCCGGACCCGAGCCAACCACTTCCAAGACTGACAAGCGAAAAGGCAATGACAATCTCAGGGGTGCACCCTCAGAAGCTGAGGGAACCCTCAGGATTGCCATCGAGATGAGGCGACTCCAGTCAGAAGGATGTGCTCTGCCGAGATGCTCCCAACGACTACGGTCAACATCATATCGCTCTGGTGAGCTGTTCCCCGCGGTTGCGGTCAAGACTGTCTTGCGCTGGCGCCTCGCCTCCCCCGTCCTATAGCCCTATTGCCCTATAGCCCTGTAGCCTTACAGCCCTATAGCCCCATAGACCAATAGCCCAATAGCCCTATAGCCCTATAGCCCTATGGCCTTATAGCCTCATAGCCTCATAGCCCTGTCGTCCTAGAGCCCTATAGCTCTATGGCCCTGTCCGATGGCGCGGACGCATCTCTGACCCGATGGGCCCCCGATGGCAAATGCGCAAGTTCCTGCGCGAGGTGGGGCTGTCGGGCCCTTCTCGGCGATGAATGGGCGATGGGGGGTCGATGCACCCAGAGGTGCGATGTCGTGTTTTTCTCCCGTATGTACGGGGTCTCCCAGAGCCTCGACCCCTTCCCTAGCACCGGTTTTTCATCCTGAGTCGTTGCTTGACGGTCCCAGGGCACAGCGAGGGCCTCTGAAGGCCAAAAACGGCGCAAAAACTCCGTCTTGTGCTGTTCTTTACGCTGGAGCTCTGGGTTTCCCCCTCTGAGCCGACCCACCTCGTAACGCTGTGCCCGACCGACGGGGTCGCCGCCGCGGGCTCGGAGGGCCAAGTCTCGGGGCAACGCTGGCCCTCCCTGGCGCTCGTCGTCCTTTCTGGACCTCGACTCGTTCTCCGGGGCTCTCGGGCCACTGGAGCTTTGGCCACGCGCAGGGGGTGAGGGGAGGGGGGAAGGCTCCTTAGAAAGAGGCTGCTTCTCAGAAGGCGGTGGCCTTACACCTAAGGATGAGACCCGCGCCTTCTCAGAAGCGGCCTCCTTCGAAGCAGCCTTCCCCCCTCCCCCCACCCCCTCTGCGCGTGGCCGAGAATTCCTGGCGGGCGATCCTGGCAATCGCCCGAGGACCGTTGGTTGAGCAGGGACCGACAGTCCTGGCATCCCTATAGGCCTACCGCGACATGTTCTTAGAACCCAGAAATGTTCCAATAACAAAAACGTGCTCTGAGAACAAAACCCCATGGGTTTAAAACAAGACAGTCTCAGCCGGTAACGTTTCAAGAACAGCTCGTGGAAACCACAAAAGCTTCTCAGAACATCCCTTGGTGCGCCTATAGTGAGGGGCAGCGATAGGGGGGGGACTGGCATAGGGAGGGATGCATCGACCTAGAATCGGCGATACACCGCCGATAGATCGGCGATAGGCTCCCGAGAGTCGCACCTTACTGTGCAGGTTGGGGCTATCGGGCCCCTGTCGGCGATCAATGGGCGATTGGGGATCGATGCATCCCCCCCTGTGCCGATCCCCCCCATCGCGGCCCCCGATACAGGAGGCTGGAGGAGGAGGAGGAGGGGGAGGAGGAGGAGGAGGAGGAGGAGGAGGAGGAGGAGGACCGTAGCCATTTTGGCTCAAGGGTGGGGTTACACCCATCCTGAACTTCCAACCTCACTCAAGGGGTTCAGCCGTGTTTCGATTTCCATCTCTCGGGCAGGGGCCACCTCAGAGCCCAGCTTTCCCGCGGACTTCAGTGTCCGCCTCTTGTTCCAGTGCGTGTCTTGGGATGGTCCGCTCTGGAGGACGTTATTCCGACCATGAGAAGGGACTTGCCTGCCCACACGGTGGTTACAAAAAAAACCCTGCGCACTTCAAGTTTTGTGTTCACTGCCGCGGTGATCTCCCTCGTTTTGGGCAAGTCGTCATCCCTCCCCCGCCACCTGGTGATGCCTGGACTCGGAACCCGTGGGTCCCTGTACAGCGTTGGGGCGGAGGTGGAAAGGGGCCCAAAGGCCGTGGGAAAGGAGGTGCTGGTGGGGCACGCAGAGGAGGTGGCTCACCGTCCGACTCTGCAACATCTCAGGCTCGAGACCACTCGAGGGCCGCGATTGACGAGCTCCATCGACTCCAGCAGCTGTGCATTACGGGCCGTTTCAAGGACCTGCTGCCTCAGGGGTCGCTCGACGCCATTTCCAGTGCCTACTCCGAGGCCAAGCAGGCCCATCAAGATCAACTTCCTGTGTCTCGTGTTCTTCACCGTGCTGAACAGGAGGAGGCTCGGAGGCTTTCGAAGATTGACAAGCTTGAGTCCACCCACGCCGCTGTGGTGGGTCAGATCACCGAGCTTGATGTCAAGCGCAAGGAGCTGGAGCTGGCCATCACCGTGGAGCGTCGCGCTGTGGAGGAGGCTCGCAAGGTGGCCGCCGCCAAAGTTGTTCCTGGTGTTCCAGATATCAAAGCTCTTCGTGCTCACATGGATGGTTTCAAGACTCTCTTGGCGGGCCTCCAACATGCTGAGGCACGTGCAGGGTTGGAAGCCAAGTACACGGAGTTCGTCAAGGCCTTTGACTCGTCGTTCGCGGCCACGGTCGACGTTGATGAGGAGTCGTTGTTGGGGTTGGATGAAGTCGACGTCAACGCTGCCATGGAAGTGGAAGGTGTTTCTGAAGCTGCCAAGCGTCATATCATTGACCCCCTCAAGGCTGCCACCAAGAAGCCTCGGTTCAGGGCGCCAGGTCGTGGAGGCAAGCCTACAGCGAGTGCCTTCACTGCCGCGGCGGACTACACGCACCCTACTGCTATTTGGGAGGTTGCGGGAGGTGATGATCCTACAGATGATCTTTAGCCTCCGCCATCCCTCATATGATCCATGCATGGGACAGCAGGTGAGTCCCTCAGTTTTGCCGAATGCTCTACTTCATTGTCAAGTTCACGATGGTCTACGGGACATGTTGGTGCCTGGCGCCCGCGTTTGGCCGAATGTACCGCATTGTCGAGCTCCAGATGGTCATTTTTCCCATATCTCGATGCTAGAGCGATGGGCCTGCAGGACTAGCCATTGCTTGTCTGTAGATGTGGCACGAGACTCATTCACGGAAGTCAATGTTTGACTCGGGGTTGTCAGGCCAGGCGCATCGACACGACTGGCGCACCACCGTGCCAGCCCAAGACAGATTCCCGGCATCGCCGTGACAGACTACGTAATCTCCGCGCTATTACTTTCAATGGCTCTAGTTGGGTTGCCGAATCAAATGACAACGAAAATCTCGAACGCCCTGCCAGTTGCTCTACTCCGGGTTTCAATGACATGATTCGAGAGACAGACGCTGGCATTGTTTTGTTTCAAGAACATCATCTTGCAGGGGCCCTCTATCGGAAGACAATCAATCGTCTGCAGAAGTGTGGATGGAAGGTCTTTGGGACCGAATGTCTGCACACCGAATCTGGATATCCTTCGAAGGGGACCATGGTGTGTGTCAGAAGGCATTATGACGCTTTTCTCGCCCCTGGGGAGTCTGCTGAAGTTGTAGCTGGCAGGGTTGCGCGTTGCTATCTTCGCAGTTCGGAAATTGGAGTACTAGCGATCTACTCTACCTACCTCCACGACTCCATTGGCCTCAAAGGAGATAATGTGAAGACCATGCCGCACATCTGGGATGACACTTTTCGGCACGGGGTTCCCTACACCATTGGGGGCGACTTCAACATGTCCCCGAGCGCCCTCACTGATGGGATCCCTGTGAAGTACCTCTGCGCTGTCGTTAGAGCCCCAGGAGACCCGACCTATGTGGCGCCAGGTGTGGGCACTGTCTTGGACTATTTCGCGGTGCACATGAATTTAGACAATGCCATTCCCAAGGTGGCGGTGGATTTGGAGGCCTCGTTCAGCCCTCACAGGCCCGTCGAGCTCACTACGTCAATGTCCCCAAGAGATACCTGAAGGCCCCAGCTGTCAGAGCCATCGGGCCCGTTCCTGAGCCTCGGGATTTCTCGGACCTCACGAAGGAGCTCAAGGACTTCTTGGAGCCGAGGCTTGGGGACTCTGGGACCACGTTTCTGGCCAGAGGGGTTGGGAAGGAACGTGGGGTCGAGCTTCTCAATAAGATATATGAGAAGTGGGTCCCTTTGGCATGGGGCGAGGTTGTTGATGTTACACAGGTTCAAGGAACAGGTTTGCCTGGAGGAAGCCCTCTTGAGTTGAAAGCGACGCGACTAGATCGGCTCCTTGCTACTCGCAAACGTGATTCAGCGTTTCCTGGCCGCGCGATTCAATGGGTGATCCTCCGCATCAAGGAGCTCCAGAGCCTGTTCGGCCAGACTGGGAAGGACGATTACCGTGAGCGCTTGGCCCAGCAGTGGATTGACCTTCCGCAACGAGGTGGCCCGTTCCGCAGGTTCTGGAGGAAGGGATGCGATTTCTGGCATCCGTTCCTGGTGTCGATTGCTGAGCGACTTACGTTTCCGAGGCCTAGTGAAACTCGTCAGGACGTTTTGAAGTGGACTCTGGACTTCGTGTCCACGTGGGCCCGCCAAGGTCAAGTGGAGGAACGAACTCGGGACAAGGAAGCTTGGAAGTACTGGTGTTCAGAGTCGCTCAACAATGGAGAAAGGCAAGCTTTCGCGCTCTTACGTGCAGGAAAGCCAGTGCAAGAAGAGGTTGCACCGAGCATGGAGTCTTTCTCTAGTGGCCTGCCCGCTCGTCTCGCCCGAGAAGTTAGCATCTGGAAGGCCGCTTGGAAGGCCAAGGAGGAGGATGGGCAGGTGCCTGACGATGACTTCTGGGTCCCCGAGTTCCCCATCGAGGTCCCAGGCCCTGTTCCAGGCGAGACCCTGCGGTGCATCAGCTCGAGGTTCCCGAAGTTCACCTGTTGCCCTGATGGTTTCCACCCGAGGCACTTCAGCACGATGGGGGAGTCTGCGCTGGAATGTTTATCCTGGTTGTATCATCTTATGGATGTCTTGGGGCAAGGGCCTAAACCGAGCGAGAGCCTAATTGTGCTCTTGATGGGTCGTCCTGACAAAGGAAGGAGGCCCATGGGGCACTACAACGCCTTCGAAAAGTTGCATGGGAGAACTCATCGGAACCCTTGCAGATCCTGGGAAGCTCGGGCTGGTCTTGGGCCTGAGTTTTCTATGGGCCAGGGTCGCAGCAGCCTGGGCACCGTTTGGAGGCATTCGGCTGAAGCTGAGCGAGCCACTGGAGATAAGGTCTGTTGGGCTAGTCTTCTGTGGGATCTCAAGTTATTCTACGAGCACATAGGGCACCAGGAGTTGATCAAGCAGGGGGTCATCTCGGGGTTCCCAATGCATGTGTTGCTGTATACGTTGTCAACTTACAAGCGGAAGAGAATTATTCTTCTTGATGGTGCTTGTTCACAACCGTTATATGCTAATCGATGGATTGTTGCGGACTGCACCTCTGCCACCTACGAAGCCAAATCGTTCATGTGGAACACGATCATGCACGGCAGGGGGTATCCAGGTACGCGCCAAGGTTTACATGACGACGATCTCTCTCTTCACTCGTGGCACATCTCACCTGTTGAGTGCGCTGTTCAGTTGAAGGCCTTGGCAGTGACCATGGCCTACCACATCAATGCCACATTGAAGGTGCCCCTCGCTTTACAGAAGATGCATGCGGTTGCAAATTCTCAGGGTTTGCTGAAAGTTGTGCAGGACCATCTTGGATTTCTTGCTGGTACTGGTGAGTGGGCCCCTGGGAATCTTGGAGTTCCGTTCAGTGTTGGTAAACATCTTCGAGTTCCGATTCTGAAGGCCATTAAGAAGAAGAGGTTAGCGAAATTCCAACATCGGGTTAGACGTCTTGGAGCGCTTCGGGTGTCCAGAGGAGCTAAGGCCAGACTGCTCAAGAGTGGGATCCTGACTACGGTTTCCTACGGGATGGAGGCCCAAGGAGTCTCACCAGCCGAACTTCAGTACATCAGACGATCTGCTGCGAGGGCTGGAGGCATCAGTAAAACAGGTTGTTCTCTTGAGCTCCAGTGGGGAATTCATAAACATCGAGGCGATCCGCTGTATCTCGCTGCAGGTCCTCTCAGACGGTACTCATGGGAATGGTGGCATTCGACCGAACCCGATCCGAAGAGAGGTCGGCCCAGACATCAAGACGTGATGAGCCCAGGCGATCCAAGCAAGAGTTTTCGATCTGCTGCTGCTTTGCTGGCCTCCCATCCGCGGAAGCCATGGATGCATCGTTCTCGGGGGCCGATCTCGGCGACGCTCCTGCGGCTGGAAGTTGGCGGATGGACTTGGGAGGGCCCAGCGGTTCTTATTTCTAAGAATGGCTTTCGGTGGGTCCTCGCCGAACGGCCACCTGCGGAAGTTTGCTCTGCTTTTCTTGACGACCTCCGCTGCGCTATGCTACAGAAAGCTATACGAACTAAGCTAACCAACGCTCCTGGGGGCTTAGACATTATGCAGCGAGGCCTGTGGCTACCTCTAATGCAGAGGGTGGCAAAAGGTCTCCCTGCGGATCTGCTCCGCCTGTTCTGCCAAGTGGTGTCCGGGGCTGTCCCGACTGGCAGTGACCTCGTAAGGTGGGGATACGCTGTATGCGAGTTGTGTCCTTTATGTAAGCGAGCTCTCGACACGCTGTGGCATAGAGTTTGGGAGTGCTCCCATCCAGATGTTGTGCAAAAGCGGCCGGAGTTATTCGGCGAGGAAACTCTGGACCAGGTCCGAGGGGCCTCCGAGGACTGTCTGTTTTTTTCGCGTTTGTGGGTCCCTTTCCCCGATCTCCCTTCTCCAGTTCCTGACTCGGAACTGGAGTTCTTTGGGAACGATGGTCGACCCACGCCTGCTTGTCAGTTCGACCCTGGTGACGTCTTGTACACGGATGGGTCTTGTTTCAATGGAGAAAAAAAGGAAATTGCGCGAGCTGGTATTGCCGTGATTCAGCTCCGAAGAGACCAGTTAGTTCGTGGGATCCACTGCCCGCTGCCCGCTGAGTTCCGTCAGACTGCTAGCGACGCTGAGCATGCTGCCCTAGCGGTTAGTGTCCTTCGGAGATCGGACCAAGACCCTCTGGACCATTTCCAGGCTGTTTCGGTTGATTGTGCGTCGCTTTTCCTTGGGACTCGCGATTCTGCTAGAGCCCTATCCCGCCTGGCTTTTTCTGGCGCGAAATGCCCGTAAGTTGAAAGAACGACAATGGGCTGCCCTTACCAAAGTTAAGGCCCACAGGTCGTTCAATGATGCGATAGACGAGCAAGATAGGTGCACGATCGTAGGATCTTTCCATGCTGATGAATGGGCTAAGAAAGGGGCCCAGAGACACAATTTGTGCCCCCAGGAGCTGTTGGATTTCGAGCGTGCGGAGGTCGAGTACACTAGTCTTGTTGTTGGGGCCACTTGCATTTTATCTTGTTTTCCGTCGTGTGAAGACTCGCGCGGCAAGCTTCGGAAGGGATCGAAACTACCTCGGATTCGAACCCCGAAGAGCCTCCATGTTCCTTTGCGCCTAGGTGATACCTTTCGGTGTCAGCGGTGCCTTCGTATTGTCAGTCAGAGCACCACGAGCCCATGCGACGAGCTGAACCCCACCCTCTCTGGTTTGTTGTGTGGCGGGGGGGGGCCTGGGTCATAAGCTGCACTGGGCTCGAGAAGTGTCCTCTGACGTACCCTACATGTTCTGTGTACTGTGCGGAGCCTTCGCTTCCTGCAAGAGCAGCGAGAAGCTCCGCAGTCCTTGTACCAACCCCAAGAAGAGCTCGGAGAGGTCCAAGCTTCTGAAGGGTGTGGTTCCAGGGTCTTCTAACAGACTAGGCCAGTCCTTTCCCCTTTCGTCCCTGCCCTTTTTTCCCCTTCCGCCCCCTCCCCTTCCTGTTCCTGCTTCCGCCCCGACTGAGCCTGATTTGTAGAGATCCTTTTTCAGTGTTGTAGTGTGTCGGCTGTCCTGTGGATGATCAGACACACTTGAGGTCGCTGAGGTCGCTGAGGAGGAGGAGGAGGAGGAGGAGAAGGAGGAGAAGGAGGAGGAGGAGGAGGAGGGAGGAGGAGGAGGAAGGGGAGGAGGAGGAGGAGGAGAGGAGGAGAGGAGGAGGAGACTGGAGGAGGAGGAGAGGAGGAGGAGAGGAGGAGGAGAGGAGGAGGAGAGGGAAAGAGGAGAGGATGAGGAGGAGGAGGAGGAGGAGAAGGCGGAGGAGGAGGAGGAGGAGGTGGCGGAGCAGGAGGGGGGGCAAGGAGAAGAGGAGGAGGAGAGGAGAGAGGAGGGAGGAGGAGGAGGAGGGGAGGAGGAGGAGGAGGAGGAGGAGGAGGAGGAGGAGGAGGAGGAGGAGAGGAGGAGGAGGAGGAGGAGGAGGAGGACGAGGAGGAGGAGGGGGAGGATGAGGAGGAGGGGGTGGACGCTGTGACCAAAAAAACGACGTCGGGGGTCTGGGGCCCGCAAGGGGGACGTACCCGAGAGCTCGCGGCTTCACCGGCCAGCAGGCAAGCCGGGCCCGGCGCGCTCGCGCCGCATCTGACGCCCGACCCCTCCCATCGACCCCTTCCCGCAGCGCCGATTTCTGGGCATTTTCGTCGGGTGGAGGGCAAAGGGTGAAATCCGAAATGCCGCTTCCATGGATTTTCGAGGTTCGAACTTGCAAAAAGGTGAATCACAAGACGGATTGATATTGAGGGATGCAAAAACGACCCTACCCTGGGTTACAAGTGCGCGGTCTGTAAATCTCCTGGGAAGCCCA
>CAUYUJ010004223.1:42735-71903 GCA_963575745.1 Prorocentrum cordatum
AAAAGGGCGCCAGCCCAGCGTAAAACGGAAGGAGGCCTCGGGCGGGAGCGCTGGCTTTGTCGGGACGGGGGCTGTCGACGACGAAAAGGAGCACCGCCTTGACTAAAAAAGGGAGGGAGCCTCGAGCGGGAGCGACGTTTGTGCTGGGGAGCGGCGCCGATGAGAGAAACACTAGCGCGCCAGTCCAAGGTAAAACGGGAGGAAGTCTTGAGCGGGAACGCTGGTTCTGTTAGGACGGCGGCTTTCGGCGGCGAGCAAAAACAAAAGCCCTGAGGACAAAAGGACGAAGTCTCGAACGGGAGCGTGGTTGTTGTTGGGGGGCCGGTTTTGGCGGCCCCCCAAAACCGCTGGAAAGTGAGCCTCGTTTTTAATGAAGGTGCAGCCGGCGCCTCGGCGAGAGCGCCAGGGCGCCTGTAAAGGGTCCAGCAATAATAACTGTTTAGTAACTAGCACTCACAAACAACCATTTTACCCTCACGCGCGATGTTCCCACACGAAGCAAGCGACCATCATGATGACCATCCACATCATAGGGGGACTTTTGTTCCATAGCGGGGTCCGTTATTCCCATTCCCAGATCTCCCGCTCAATGAGGTCTTGCAAGCACTTCCTCCTAGGAATTTCAACATATCCCGCCTCGAAAACACATGCCCGCGCCTTGCTGCACCGATGCGAGACCGCCAGTGGAACCCCAGCGAAGGGTAAAGCACAAGGAAGTATCAAACGACAGGATTGCCTTGGTGGGGATGGGGGTTGTCGGCAATGAGGCATGGACCTGGCCCTGAATAGGAATGGGGGAGTCTCGAGCAGGGCTGCTGTTGTTGCTGGGAGCGGCGCCGATGCTGAAGAGAGTCGGGCGCTAGTCCAGCGTAAAACAAAACGAAGTCTCGAGTGGGAGCGCTGGTTTTATTAGGACGGCGGCATTCGGCGGCGAAGAAGAACATCGCCTTGAAAAAGAAAGGAGGGCGCATCGAGCGGAACCGTGGTTTTGTCGGGATTGTCGGCGGCGAGGAACAGCACCGTCTTCAGGAAACGGACAAGAATCCTCGAGCGGGAGCGTCGATCTTGCTGGGAGCGGCGCCGTTTCAAAACAAATAAGGCGCCAACCCACCGTAAAACGGAAGGAAGTCTCGGGCGGGAGCGCTGGTTTTGTCGGGGCGGCGGTTTTCGGCAGCGAAAAGGATCACCGCCTTGACGCAAAAAGAGAGGGAGCCCCGAGCGGGAGCGACGTTTGTGCTGGGGGCGGCGCCGATGAGAGAAACACTAGCGCGCCAGTCAAGGGTAAAACGAGAGGAAGTCTTGAGCGGGAACGCTGGTTCTGTTAGGACGGCGGCTTTCGGCGGCGAGCAAGAACAAAACCCCCAAGGACAAAAGGACGAAGTCTCGAAATGGGAGAGTTGCTGTTGTTGGGGGGCCGGTTTTGGCGGTGCCCCAGACCGCTCGAGCGTGAGCCTCATCTTGGATGATAATGAAGCCGGCGCCTCGGCGAGAGCGCCAGGGCGCCCGCAAGGAGTACAACAATGACACTTGTTTAGAAATTAGCATTCATCAACAACAACAAGCATTTTAAGACTGATCGCTCTTATTTGCCCGTGTCTCATTCAAAACGAGTTCCCCACACCCTCGATACCCGCCCTTTGTGCCTTCGATCACCCCCCTTTGGGGGGGGATTATTTCTCTTTGTGGGGGGGGGCGGCGGGCTGAGACACAAACCTGAACGGGTGGACAATCCTTCGTGGGCGTACATGTACCCGCCATTGGAAATGGTGTGGGCCCTGCAAAAGAGGAGGGGGAGAACGAGGGACAGGGGGAGGAAGGGAAGGGGAGGAACGAAAGAAGAGGGAAAACGCTAGGAGAGAAGGAGCGAAGAGGGGGGCGCTTGACTAGAGGCAGAGAGAGAGAGAGAGAAAGACTGATTAGATAGGTAGAGAAAGAGAGAAAGAGGGCAGAGAGAGAGAAAGAGGGAGGGAGGAGGCAGAAGAGGGGAGGGAGAAGGGAGGAGGGAGAGGAGGGAGAAAGGATACGGCAGAGCTGCATAAGGATGAGGGAAGAAAGGAGGCAGAGAGAAGGGAGGGGAGAAGGGAGGAGGGAGAGGGAGGAGGAACAGGAAGGTAAAAGTGTGAACGTTCGAAAAAGTCCTAGGCGAAAGCGCCGTTCCTGAAGGAAGTCTCGGGCGGGAGCCCACGACGGGCGGGCGATCCCCTGACGGGCGGGTCGGGCGGGTGGGACATTCAAGCGGGATGCCTGAATATGGCGAGAGCGCCATTCGTGTTTCCTGAGCGTCGAAAGCTAGATTTTTGAATAACTTGCATGGAAGTCACATGCGACAGCGCAATTCCTGAATAACATGTGAAGGGTTCTCTGGCGGGAGCGGGGGTCTGGATGAAATTGCGAGGAAGTCTTGATTCAATTGCGGGGAAATCTCAAGCGGGAGCGCCGTTCCCAAGTAAATTGTGAGGAACTCTCAGATGGGAGCGGGGGTCCTGACTAGATTGCGAAGAAGTCACAGGCAGGAGCACCGATCCTGCGTAAATTGTGAGAGAGTCTCAGGCGGGAGCAGGGGTCCTGCGTAAACTTGGATCCTACCCCCTTGGGGGTAGATCTTCCTTACCTGCCATGCGTATTTAGTGCAGACCCTAAAACAAGGAAAGAGAGGACGGGTGGAAGGGGGAGGTAGAATAATGGTGCACGAGAGAAATTAGCAGGAGGAGGGCAAGGAGCAGAAAACATGTGGTATATCCACACGGGCTGATCGGGTGGGCAGACCTATAGCGGGCAGGTCGGGAAGGCGGGCCCAGGCGACGAGGTCGAGCAGACGGGTTGCTGAAGCGTGGGTCCTGCATGAATCGCAAGGAAATCTCGAGCCATAACGCGATTCCTAAATGAATCGTGAGAAAAGCCAGCGTGGGCCACGAAGGGCATGAAATCCGAGGCCACGGAGGGCAGCGAGGGGGCCGCTGAGGGTTCAGGCGGCCAGGCGGGCTCAGCGGCCAGGTCGAGCAAGGGGGTTGCTGGGGCGTGGTTCCTGCATGGATCGCGAGGAAGTTTCGAACGACACCGCGATTCCCAAGTAAATCGTGAGAAAAGCCAACAAGCGAGCGCGTGTGTCCTGAGTGTCGAGGGCGCGGCGCCTGAGTAAATTGCGAGGAGGTCCCACGCCAGAGCGCGATTCCCGCACAGACTGTGAAGGAGTCCTGCGCGAGAGCGCGATCTCGGAATACATGGCGAGGAAGTCTCGGGCGGGAGCCGCTGTTGTTGCAAGTCGAGGACCAGGGGCCCAGTTTGAGCAGGACGACTTCCCATGTTGAAAGACAGGGTGCGAGCCCCGAGGGGGGCACTTCAATTGCCCAAATACAGTGTGCACCGGTGGGGGGATCAATAGTAGCTATCTGTTCAAGAATGCGCTTAGTTACAAAATCGACCACGATCACAGGGGGCTCTGAGGTCTCTGGAAGTTCCAGAGGCTTCCGGAGGCTCGAAAGCGTCCAAGAACGTCGACAGCTCCCAGGGAACGGAGGAGGGCGAGGGAGGAGAAGGAGGAGGGCGGAGGAGGGAGGAGGAAGGACGGAGGAGGAAGGAAGGAGGGAGAAGGAAGGAGGGAAGAAGAGTGCGGGAGGAAGGCGGGAGGATGGGTCGAGGAATCTGGGCCACCCCCCGCCTTCGGAGCCTGCGCTGCTGGGCCGGTGCCCCGCGCGCGGGATGAAGGAAGCCGAAACGGCTGCGGCGGGCGAGTGCAGCACCAGCCTCGCCGCCCTCGTCGTCCTCGCCTCCTCCTCCTCCTCCTCCTCCTCCTCACCCTCCTCCTCCTCCTCCTCCTCCTCCTCCTCCTCCTCCTCCTCCTCCACCACAGTCCTCATCCTCTGCATCCTCCTCCTCCCCTCTCCTCCTCCTCTCCTCCTCCTCCTTCCTCCTCCTCCACCACACCTCATCCTCCCTTCCTCCTCCTCCCCCTCCTCCTCCTCCGTCCTCCTCCTCCTCCTCCTCCTCCTCCCCCTCCTCCTCCTCCTCCCTCCTCCTCCTCCTCCCTCTCCTCTCCTCCCCCCTCCTCCTCCTCCTCCTCTCCTCCTCCTTCTCCTCCTCCTCCTCTTCTCCTCCGCGCCTCTTCCTCCACCTCCTCCTCCTCCTCCTCCTTCCTCCTCCCTCTCCTCCATATCCTCCTCCTCTTCTCCTTTTTGTCGTCTCCTCCTTCTTCTTCTCCTCCCTCTTCCTCCTCCTCCTCCTCCTCTTCCTCCTCTTTCTCCTCCTCCTCCTCCTCCACATCCGTATCCTCAACTTCCTCCTCCTCCTTCTCCTCCTCTTCCCCCATATCCATATCCATATCCTGATCCATCTCCATATCCTCCTCCTTTTCCTCCTCCGCCTCCTCCTCCTTTCCCTCCGCCTCTACTAATGTGTTGATTATTGTGCTCTAGTTGTATGTATTTTCCTCATTTGTACATAAAAATAGGAAACACAATGTGTTTATAGTGATTTTCACATAGAACGCTCCGCTGTTTTATATATATATATATATATATATATATATATATGTGTGTATGTGTATACATATATATGTATATATATATATATATATATACATATATATGTATGTATGTATAGGGTTTGTTATTATTTGGTGTACGGAAACGCTGTAAAGCACAGCGTGTTTAGTGATTGTGAAAGTCAAGAATAGAAAGCACTGCGACTCGAATGGTTTTTGAACAACCTATTGGAAACCCTATAACTTTTGATTGGTTTTGGAACTAACATTGGAGAACACAGCGCTCACAAAGATTGGAGAACACAACGTTTGTATTGACTTTCAAATTAAAAGTGGAACACGCAACGGTTGAATTGATTTGTGATAAAAACTGGAAACGAAGCGTCTCACAATTTATTTTTGAAATTAACAAATTAGGAAACAACGCGTTGTCTATGTGAGTGCCCAACGAAAAGGCTGTACAACAAAGCGTTTTACAGCCTTTTCGTTGGGCACTCGCATAACGTTGGAAAAAATGCATTAATCTCCACCGTCGGGCGGAATCGCGTTGGCCTTCTACATGGAAACACCTATATGTCACCACGTTCGCGGCGCATGTGTGGTGCCGTTTTTGTTTCTCGCGCGCATTGTTCGTACGCCGTTTCGCACCGCATCCAACATTTTGCAATCTGTAAATTCATGAAGAAATGGTGCCTTCAAATGGTTGCGGTTTCAGGTGTGTGAAACGCTTCCCGTAAAAATTCCAACGTGTGGCATATCTGCGGCGCCGCTGTTTTGTCTCGCGCCCGCTGCCTTCACACAAAACTCCCAAATCAAAGTTGTAAATCCGCCGACCCCTTGGGGATCATCGGCGTGTGAGATGCTTCCCCCTCCCCAAACCCCTCCCCCGGGAGCCCGGTCCGGTCGATTTGGAGGGGGGGGGGGGGTCCGGGACGAGCGGTTCAAGGGGGGGGGGGGTCCGGGACGAGCGCTCCACGGGGCTTTTCCTGGCCCAAGAGGGCTTCAAGACGGGCCACGAAGCCCCCAAGAGGCCTCCAAGACGGCCCACGAAGGCTCCGATAAGCCAAACGACCGCTCCAAGACGCCCACGATGGCCCCAAGACGGGCCAAGAGGTCTCCAAGACGGCCCCTGAGGTCCCAAATGAGCCTCCCAAGAGGGCCCAAAGAGTCAAAAATTGCTGATTTTCCAGAGTGTTTTTCGATGTTTTTTGCTTTTCCGCCTTGCCGGCTTCCCGACGCTCCAAGACGGGCAAAGAGGCCCCAAAGATAGCCCCAAGATGGCCCAAGAGGCCCCCAAGACGGCCTCCAGACGGCCCAAGACGGCCCCAAGACGGCCCAAGAGGTCCCCAAGACGGCCCAAGAGGGCCGATTTGGAGGGGGGGAGGGGGCCGGGACGAGCGCAGCACGGCCGGGACGAGCGGTTCACGGAGCTTTTCCGGGCCCAAGAGGGCCTCAAGACGGGCCAAGAAGGCTCCAAGAGGCCTCCAAGACGGCCCACGAAGGCTCCGAGACGCCAAACGAACCCTCCAAGACGCCCAAGATGGCCCCAAGACGGGCCAAGAGGTCTCCAAGACGGCCCCCGAGGTCCCAAACAAGCCTCCCAAGAGGGCCCCAAGAGTCTAAAATTGTTGATTTTCCATAGTGTTCTTCGACGTTTTTTGCTTTTCCGCCTTTCCGGCTTCCCAACGCTCCAAGACGCGCGACGAGGCCCCAAAGATAGCCCCAAGATGGCCCAAGAGGCCCCCAAGACGGCCTCCAGACGGCCCAGGGCGGCCCAAGAGGTCCTCAAGACGGCCCAAGAGGGCCGATTTGGAGGCGGGGAGGGGGCCAGGACGAGCGCACCACGGCCGGGACGAGCGGTTCACGGAGCTTTTCCGGGCCCAAGAGGGCCTCAAGACGGGCCAAGAAGCCCCCAAAAGGCCTCCAAGACGGCCCACGAAGGCCCCGAGACGCCAAACGACCCCTCCAAGACGCCCAAGATGGCCCCAAGACGGGCCAAGAGGTCTCCAAGACGGCCCCCGAGGTCCCAAACAAGCCTCCCAAGAGGGCCCCAAGAGTCTAAAATTGTTGATTTTCCATAGTCTTTTCGATGTTTTTTTGCTTTTCCGCCTTTTCGGCTTCCCGACGCTCCAAGACGGCCAAAGAGGCCCCAAAGACAGCCCCAAGATGGCCCAAGAGGCCCCCAAGACGGCCTCCAGACGGCCCAAGACGGCCCCAACACGGCCCAAGAGGTCCCCAAGACGGCCCAAGAGGGCTCCAAGACGGCACCACGAGGGGCCCAAGAGGGCGACAAAACATGTTGAAACTCTAGCTTTCTGCCCCCAGGAGCCCCAGGGGGCCCCAAGAGTGCCCCAAGAGGCCCCCAGAGGCCCTCACGAGGCCGCCCAGACGCCCCAAGGAACCCCCAAGAGGCACCCCAGAGGCTCCGAAACGGCCCCCGAGTGGCTCCAAAACTCGCAGTGTCGCTCTCCGCTCGGACCTCCCCGCGGAACTGCCCGAGACCCTCTGGCGGTGGCGGCGAACAGACACCAAACAAATATCACTCGCCTTTTCACCCCTTCGCAGCTTCTACTACCCCCAGATTGGCATAAACAAGGGGTCGGCGGTGTGGCGTAAGCCTAAGAATCAATGAACAGATTAAGTAATGATGTGTTCGTTTGGTTGCGCCTTCAATTTCCAATGCGTTCCCCATGTGTACCCGCCTTGGTGGCGCATGTGTGGCGCCGCTGTTTTTTTTTGTTTCGGCATGCAGTGCTTCCACATAAAAACCTGATCTGATTAAACACCATAAACACATGAAATCCGAGTGCGTTCGCACGTTTACGCCTTGAATCGTTTCTACCGCGTTCGCCACATGTTCCCACCCTGGTGTTGCATCTGTGGCGCCACTGTTTCTTTCGGCGGTGTTCTTGCCACCCGGGTGTTGCCCCTGGTGTTGCATCTGTGGCGCCGCTGTTTCTTTCGCGCGGAATCCCCACTAATATTCCGAAAACGCAATATATACATGATGTAAAGGTATGTTCGCACGTGTAAGGTTTCAACCATGCCGAATGCGTTTCCCATGTGTTCCCACATGTGTGGCGCATCTGTGGCGCCGCTGTTTTTTCTCGCACGCATTGCTTTCACTGTGAACCCCAAAGAATGTTATTATTCCTGTTAAGAAACAAGACATCAAGTAATAGTGCGTTCGCACGCTTACGCCTTAAAACGTCCCTAACGCGTTCCCCATCTGTTTCCGCCCTGGTGGCACACTTGCGGCGCCGCTGTTCGATCTGGAATTTAGTACTTTCGCACATAATCACGAGTAATCGTAGTTTAAACCAGAAGTACATTAAAAAATGGCGCGTTCGCGCGCTTACGCCTTCAAGCGTTTCGAATGCGTTTCCCATATGTACCACACTTGTGGCGCATATGTGGCGCCGCTGTATTTTTCTCGCACGTATTGCTTTACAAAGCCCCCTTCAGAGTCTTAGCTTCCCCGCGACAGGGCGCGCAGGGCCACAATGAAGCCCAGGGGGCGCGGCAAGAACGGGGGGGAGAGAGAGAGTGAGAGAGAGAGAGAGAGAGAAACAAAAAAAAAAAAAAGAGAGAGAGAGAGAGAGAGAGAGCGAGAGAGAGGAGGGAAACAAAAAAGAGAGAGGAGGAATATTAGAGAAGAGGCAACAAAAAAAAAAAAACACTAGAAATCATTAAAATATGGCCAAAATCAAAAAACAAAAAAAAAAAAAAAAAAAAAAAAAAAAAAAAAAAAAAAAAAAAAAAAAAAAAAAAAAAAATGATAGAGAAAGAGAGAAAGAGAGAAAGAGAGAGAGAGAGAAAGAGAGAGAGAGAGAGGAAAACTAAAACAAAGAGAGAGGATAGAGAGAGAAAAAAAGAGAGAAACGGAAAGAGAGAGAGAGAGAGAGAAGGAGAGAGAAAGAGGGAGGGATGGAGGGAGGGAGAGAAGGAGAAGAGAGAGGGATGGATAGGAAGGGATACGATTATACAAATAATGACGATGACGACGAGGAGGGAGGAGGAGGAGGAATATTACTTTTTAGTAACCGCAAACAAAGCGCAACCGTGCGACCCCAATCAGCGCGGCGACTGTCTAGCACTGGCTCATGAGAGCCTCTGCCGGTAGGGCCGAAGATGCGCGCCGACGAGAAGGCCACGGAATTCGCAGAGCGAAAACCCCACGTCGCGGCACACATGCGGCCCAACGTTGAGCGTCTCAAGAATGTGACCCAGCCGCGGATCTGAATACAGATCGTTTTGGCGGGCCTCTACGCGCGCCGCGCACTCCGCCTGCCCCCCCGCCGAAGCCACCGAGCGGCTGTTCGGCGGCCCGCGCTCGGCGCCACGAATGGCGTTGAGCGCGCGGGGCGCGCCGGGGCCGACCACCCGGCGCTCGCCTCAGTCGGCGCGGCCCGGGCAGTGCGCGTCGAGGTCGAGGGGGGCCTGGTAGAAAATGAACGACGAGGTCGACGAAAACCCCAGCTCGTCGCAGAGCCCCTTGGACCGTCAACGGCTGCACTGCGGACTGGCGCCCTGGCCCAGCTCGAACACGCGGTTGCGCGCCGCGGCGACACCGACTGCGCGCTGCACAATGGACTTGCCACCCCCGCCGATTCCACGCCACAACTGCGCATCCTCGCCCGATTTGTCCACGTGCTTTTCGAGGGCGGCCTGCGGGCATGGCTGGATACGGCGCCATAATAGCGGATGCTCTTCCGCGGGCGCTGCCTGGGCGTCCGCGCCCTTCAAGTCCTGGGCGGCAGCGAGGGCGCGGCCGACGTTCCAGCCGAAGATCGGAGATTCCTCCCTCTGCGTCTCCGCGTCGACCCAGCGGCGCATTTTGCAGCCTCTCTTGGTAAAGAAGTGCTTGTTCTCCTCGATGAAGTCGCAAACGTCGAAAAAATCTGCCGCGCCGCCCCCGCCCTATCAAAGCGCTTGCCGGACTTCGCCCTGAAGGCGCGGCGCGCAGCCTGGGAGCCGCCCGCGCGCTGGAAAAAGGCAAACGAAAGCTGACGGCCCAAACCTCTTGTTTGCTCCGAAATTCACGACGATCGCGCCGCCCTGGCACGCGCGCCGCGCAATGTCGAGATGGCCCCCCCCCGCCGAACACGAAGCGCTTGAACGCCTCAACCTTGTTGTTCTCGGCTGGAAGCATGCCCGGGGCCATGTGGAAGTGGAATGCCATCGTGGCCTCCGGGCGGAGAACGCCTGGGAGTTGGAGATACTCGTGGTTCTGCGTCAAGCCCAGCGCGGCGACCTTGTCGAAATCGCCATTGACGTCCAAGCGCACGTCGACGAGGTGCGTCACGGGAAGCGCGCCAAGCTTTGAGCGCGAAGTAAAACCCGTTCATGAGCGGCAGGTGCGCCGGCTGGATGGCCCTCGGCGGGCCGCCGCGGTGGTCGGGCTTTTTGATGGTTGCGCGCGCCTGCGCGCCCGTCACCTTCACCGCCAGCTCGAAGGAGATCGGGACATCTCCTTCCTGCTCGTGCTTCTGGGCCAGCGTCAAAGGCGCGCCCGAAGAGGACTGCGCGCCCGAGCTGGCGGCCATCTCGCGCCGACCTGGCGCGGCGGCGAAACAAGGCCAGGCCGCCTCGGGCTCGGCGCCCCGATCAGACCTGAACCCAAACCTAAATAAGCACAGATGTAAAGTATGCCGCGCGTGTTATAGATGTTGCCATTATCGCTGCGCGCGCGTGGCAATGTACGTGATGTATACTACACGCGCACGCGTGGATATGCATATGTTTGCTTTCTTGCAACGCCAGATCAAGAAACCATGGCGCTTCCGCCCGCGCTCTCTGCAATGGGTCCAAGCTGTCTTCAGCCCGAAAAACCAGCCGACTCGCACGCGACCGCCCCCGCTCGGCCCCCGCGAAGCTCCCATGGCGCAACACGTTTCGGCCAGATCCCGCAGATGTTCCATTCGCGTGACAGAGCACACGATCACTGGCATCATTGGATAAACAGTGGACCCACTTGGACCTGGAGGCATGCAGAGGAGACAGAGAGAGAGGTAATGAACATGAGAAGTACATAAAAGATGCAGAAATGATAGGAGCAGTGAGAAAGCAGAATACGCACAGGCCGCCTACACAAAGATGGGGGCCCCCCCCCTCCCCCCACTCCCCCTTCTCCTCCTTCCTCCTCCTCCTCCTACCTCCTCTCCTCCTAACTCACTCTCCTCCAACTCCTCCTCCTCGTCCTCCCCCCCCCATCCTGCTCCTCCTCCTCCTGCTCCTCCTCCTCCTCCTCCTCCTTCTCCTCCGCCTCCTCCTCCTCATCCTCCCCCTCCTCATCCCCCTCCAGGAGATCATTGACTACGGCGAGGGCGTGAAGCATGCCTACCAGCTCGCCGGCAGGAAGTTGGAGTATTGGAATGGCTTCTGGCAACGTCATGAGGGTCAACCTGTCGAGCTTCCTCCTGACGCCGCTGATTGGGGCCCGCTCCCGCCCCTCTCCGGCAGCGACACCCGCAGGGCAAATCGTGCCTTCAGCTGGGCCACTGGGGCGGGAAAGGTCAAGATCGCGCCGCGGGTACTCGGCCAGTTACCCGGCGCAGCTTCGAGTGCAATGGCGACGGCGCTTTGCCGCTGCGAGGAGCCGCTACTCTGGCCCCAGGAGAAGCTCATCTCCAAAATGGTGCGCCCCCCCAAACCAAGGGGAATGGAACGCCTCATCGCGCTCCTCAACACTCTCATTCGGGCCTGGGGTCGGGCGCGTCGTCCGATTTCGGCAGAATGGGGGCGGCGCAGTGCCAGCGAGGAGTTCTGGTGCCTTATCGGAAGGCGTTCCTCCACTGATGCAGCTTTCGACCTGGCGCTTGAGAAGGGGGCGGCACAGCTGACTGGCAAGCGCGCGCTGGCGGTCCTCCTCGACATGCTCGAGCGCAACGAGATGGTCAAGACTTCATCCATCCTCAGCGAGCGCAGGGCGCGCAAGTTCCCCATGCGTCTGGCGCACATGCTGGTCTTGCATTACGAGCAGGTGCGCTCCATCTTCGCGTGCAATTCTTGCTCTCGAGCCCAGCAGGCGTGCCGAGGTATATCGGCAGGATGCGCGCATGCCACCGCGATGCCGATGGCCCCCCTCGCGCGCAGCATCAAATTGACCACTGCCGTTGCCGTGGAGGCGCGGCCGGGGGGCCTAGTCGATGACGCGGCTTTGAGTTGGACGGGCCTAGACCCCCGCGGCTCACGGTCTGCGGCCACGGCGTGCCGAGTCTTTTGCGAGTCATCGCGCGCCCTGGGCCTCATCTTGCAACTCGGCAAATCAGGCCAATTTGCTCTGACGCGTCTAACGGCTGATCATGTCAAGTCGTTCGCCATGATGCTCGAGATTGCTGGCAGGCGTCACGCGCGGCACCTTGGCCACGACCTTGGAGCTGCAGCAGTCGCGCGCGGGGCGCAGAAGAACCGCCTGAAGGAGACGCAAGGCAGGAAGGCCAGCATCCGCGCCCTTCCGCGGGGAGCTGGACGCGCCGAGGCAGCCAGAATTTGGACCACAGGCGCGCCCCCCTCGGTCGGCCACGGCGCAGCTGTCAGTGGTATCAATTACAGCGAGCTGAAGCAGATGAGGAGCGTCGCTGGGAGTCTCTGCCGATTTACAGACTCGGGCTCGCTCACCCTTTACCTCGCTGTGCAGAAGCAGCGCGCATGCGGCCCGATCTACCGCGCCACGTGGAGCATCCTGCAGCTGTATTCTGCCTGGGTATGGGAGCTCCGCCGATCGCCGTCGCACCTTCAGAAGGCGCGGACGTCACTGAGAGACCAGATCAGGGATGCCTCCCAGCTAACCTGGGCTAGCGCCAGAGGCCCGCTGTCAGCGCTCTGGCCCGCGCTGAAGCGAGTGCGCTTGGACGCGGCGTCGCCCGCGGCGGTCGTCGACGACCTCGGCGTGGCGCATGGCTTGCGCAGGGTGCCCCCCTGACGAGTTGAAGTACCGCGTGTTTGCCAGCCTGGAACGATGGCAAAGTCATAGGATTCTGGATCACCTGCCTGGGGCTCCAAAGCGGGACGACGGAAGTGGCCGCCAGCACATCCGGATGCGTGCCCTGGGGGAGGGTCACTTGCAACCGCCTTCCAATGGTCTTCAAGGTGCCGTGGCCGAGTTGCAGACGAACGGTAAGTGGTCGTCTGAGAGACGGCGTCTGGCTGGCTACTCGGACAACGCGAACTGCGAGTTCTGCGGCCACGAGGCCTCGGACCTAGGGCACGAGATCTTCTACTGTTCGATCCACGAGCCGCAGGAAGACGGGGGGGGCACCCCCACCCCGACGACGTCTCGCAGGCCAGGAAGAATACCTTGAGCCAGGGGCAAACAGGAGTTGGCCTGGAGTGGGATTTCGCCCCCGTCAACATGCTCTACGCCATTATTCTGAGGCCTGCGCCCAGGCCCCCTGAGCCCTGCGCGCTGCCTGTCAAAGAACGGGGCGCCGTGACGGCCCCGTGGCCAGGAACAGCTTATGTTGATGATTCTTGTTGCGACAGTGAGTTTCCTGAGCCCAGGAGATGCGGATGGGCCGCGGTGGCCCTGGCGCCCAGCCTCGCCCCTTGCAAAGCGATTGTTGGCGGCCTTGGCGGCCCTATTCACACAGCGCCCCGCGCAGAGAGATTTGCTGCGCTGCGCGGGCTGGAAGTTGATGCCAGCCCGACCGAATTTGTTACGGATCAATTGGGCCTCGCCCGTGAAGGGGCCGCGTGGGACGGCAGGCATGCTAAGCCCCTGGCCCCACGCGCGCCAACGCCAGTCGCGAAATTCATCTGTAGGCCAGTTCTGACGAAAGCCGACCTGTTTTCGCCTGGACCAAGGCCCATCCCTCTGTCGACGAGGGTCTCTCTGCGTGTATCGACTCGGGCGACGCGCTTGATAACCGTTTCGGTAACATGTGGGCCGACTGTTTCGCGAAATGGCCGCGCTCGAGACGTCAGGTTCGTCGTCGATCGCCAAAGGCCCCGAGTTTCAGTTAGAGCAAGCGCTGAGCCGCATGAGGTGTCTTGCGTTCGCAGCGGGGAGGGCGGCAAAGATGGCCGCACCTACTGCCAGGGAGCCCCTTGCGCCAGCCCCCAGAGCTCGGCGCGCGAGGAAGCCCACCACGCATGTTTTTGTCGGTTTCCCTGAGGGGGCCTTCGGTTGCAAGGTTTGTTGGAGGCAGGCCACCACCCTCTCCTCCCGCAAGTCTCTGTCTGCCCGTCTCTGCCATCTTGTGCAAATGCCGGGGCGTGTGCTTATCTGTACGTGCTGTGGAGCGCACGCGGTGCGTCCGCAGCGACTCTCGGTCGGCCTGGCGCGAGCTTGCAAGGGGGCGGGGCCGGTGCGTCGGGGGGTCGGGCGGAGCGGGGTCGGCTGCAAAGGCTTCTCGAGACTGCCCAGAAGGGCCGTCATCCCAAGACGGGGGAGGCTCTAGGCACATTGTTGTTGGCCGACGTGCCAGCGGATGTTTCTCGTGAATCCGTGGGCTCCCAGCAGGTGCCTCCGCGGGTGGGTGCCGTGGGTCCTGGGGCCGAGGCCGTTGGCCTGCGTGGCGCGTCGGTGCTCGAAGATGCCCCAGTTTTGGGCTCACGGCCCGCGTTGGCCGCGTGAGCACCCGTGCACGGTGTTGGCGCCTGGCCGCACCGCCATGGCGAACCCAGCCTAGCTGGGTCGCCGTTTTTTGTCGCGAGGCGAATTCGTGGTTCACCTGGCCGCTCTCTGCATTGCTCTACTGCTCCTCCTTCTCCTCCTCCTCATCATCATCCCTTCTCCCCCTCTTCTGCTTAGTCGTGTTACTATTGGCATGAATACTCGTATCATTATTCTTCGTATTAGTATTATTGTTATGATTCGTCTTCGTATTCGTCTTATTACTATTCGTATTATTCCTCTTAGTATTGACAGTATTCGTCTTATGCATTACTAATTTTATTCGTATTCGTACTAGTCTTCTTCTTAGTATTAGCGCTCGTCTTCGTAATCTTCTGATTATACGCATTCGTCTTATTATGAGTAGTATGTTTATGCGTCTTCTTCGCATTCGTATTATTAATGTATAATTCGTCTTAGTAGTATCAGTATTCGTATTAGTCGTTTTAGTGTTCGTCGTATTTTCAACGTTTTTCTTTTAGTAGTATTCGCATTAGTACACTCATCGTCATCATCATTATTATTATTAATATTATTAGTTTTACTATTATTGTTCGTATTAGTAATAGTCTTCTTCTTGGGATTATTCGTAGCATTCGCCTTCTTATGTGTCTTATGATCATTGTTATGATTATTCTCATTATTATTACTAATATTAATATTATGCTTATTCGAATGATTCGTCTTAATATTATGATTATTCGTGTAGTATGTTTCCTCATCCTTTTCCTCCTCCTCCTCCTCCGCCTCCTCCTCCTCCTCTTCCTCCTCCTCATCATCTTCCTCCCTCCTCCTCCGCCTCCGCCTCCGCCTACTCCTCCGCCTCCGCCTCCGCCTCCTACGCCTCCCCCCCCCCTCCTCCACCTCCTCCTCCTCTTCCTCCTCTTCCGCCTCCTCTTCTTCTCTCCCTCCTCTCTCCTCCTCTCCTCCTCCGCCTCCTCCTCCGATTCCGCTCCGCCTCCGCCTCCCCTCCTCCTCCTCCTTATCCTCATCCTCCTCCTTCTATACTTACTACTCCTCCTCCTCCTGCGCCTATCTCCTTCTTCCTCTTCTCCTTCCTTGTCTTTTCCTCTCATGCCTCCGCATCCTCCTCCCTCCTCCTCCGCCTCCGCCTCCGCCTCCTCTTCCCCTCCTCCTCCCCTCCTCTTCCTCCTCCTCCTCCTCCTACTCCTCCCCTCCTCCTCATCTTCCTCCTCCTTTTCCTCTCCGCCCCGGTCCCAACCACCTCTTTTCCTCCGCCTTCCGCTCGCCTCCGCCTTCCCACTCCTCCTCCTCCTCCTCATCCTCCTCCTCCTCCTCCTCCTCCTCCTCCTCTCCTCCTCTTCCTACTCCTCCTCCTCTCTCCTCCTCCTCTCCTCCTCCTCTCCTCCTCCTCCTCCTCCTCCTCCTCCTCCTCCTCCTCCTCCTCCTCCTCCTCCTCCTCCTCCGCCCTCCGCCGCGAGAGGCCGTCGAGCACCCAGCCCCCGCCAAAACCGGGACGCCGCCGAACCGGGGCCTCCCCGGGAGAGCCCGCGTGGCCGCCGTGGGAGCCGCCGCCGTGCCGCGCGCGCGCGCCGCGCGCGCGGCGCGCGGCCTTCCACGGCTGCCTCGCCGTGCCGGGCCGCAGGTTGTCCAGCGGCTTCAGGGGGCGGCCCTAGCGCGCCCCGTCCGCGGATGGGGGGGCGGAGGGAGGAGGAAGGAGGAAGGAGGGAGGAGGGAGGGGGAAGGGGGAAGGGGGAAGGAGGAAGGAGGAAGGGAAGGAGGGCGGAGGGAGGAGGGAGGAGGGTCGGATCGGGGGAGAAGGGAGGCGGAGGGAGGAGGGAAGAGGGCGGAGGAGGAGGAGGAGGGTCGGATCGGTGGAGGAGGGAGGAGGAGGAGGGCGGAGCGGAGGAGGGGGAGGAGGGCGGCGCGCGGAGGGTCGGATCGGGCAGTGGGGCGGTCCCCGTGCTGTGATGGGGGAGCGGTTCACACCTCGTGAGCCCGCGCGCCAACCCCTCAGCGCGAGGAGGGGCACCCGAGCTTGCCACGGGGCACCAGGCCCGCAGGGGAGGAGGGACGAGGGAGTTGCGATAACTTTGACGCTCGGGGGGGAGAGGGGAGAGGAGGGAGGAGGGAGGAGGGAGGGAGGAGGGAAGAGGGAAGAGGGAGGGAGGAGGGAGAAGGGAGGAGGGAGGAGGGAGGAGGGAGGAGGGAGGGAGGAGGCAGGAGGGAGGGAGGAGGGAGGAGGAAGGACGTGGACGCTCGAAACGGGGGTGCGATAAAAATTGATGCGGTGCCCAACGGCAGATGTGATCCGAAACCGCCAGCGGCCGCTGCTGGGCAAGCTGCCCGCTGTCGCGAGTGAACAACGTCCGCGGAGACGCAGACAGCGAGTCCTGTGCAGAATGGGCCGGATGAGGTCTCGGACTTCGCACGGTCGGACCCAGGACCGAGTTCTATCCTTCACGAGCACGAGACCTGCCGCCGGCAAAACCGAAAAACACCCGAGAGCAACCCTCCCCCAGGATGATCAACACGAAGAGCACTAGATTAGGGTACCCTGCCCCGAACCGACCTCGATCTTACCCTGACATCCGGCTGCTCCAATTTCTTCGATGCGTGGACCCGGAGGTCTGGACCACTTCCATACGGCCGATTTTCCGTCCAGAATCCATGTTTGACGGCCCCAGCAAGGGCCCCCGGAGGCCGAAAGCAGCCAAACACCTGCCGCTCCAATTTGTTTTTGGAGCGTCGGATCTCTGGGTGTACCTCGGTCCGACCGTACCGACCCTCACGAGGAGGGTGCCCCCCAAGCAAGAGTCCTCTGCCAGCTCTGTGGGCCAGTGTTGGGTCGGGCGCCCTGGCCCCCCCGAAAGTGGCGACCCTCACGGGGACGGTGCCCCCCCCCCCCCTGGTGGAGCAGGAGCCACCTGCCGGCTCTGTGTGCCAGCGTTGGGTCGCGCGCCCCGGCCTTCGGAGAGTGGCGACCCTCACGAGGACCCTGCCCCTCTGGAGGGGCGGAAGCCCTGGCTCTGTAGACCAAACGGGGCGACCCTGGAGCGCCCCGTCCGTGGGGACGGGGGCGGGGCCGGGGCGGCCCCCGCCTGTCGCGGGCGCTTCTGCCCGGCGCCCTCCGCGTGCTCCCCGCCCTCGCCGCCGCCTTCGCCCACCTCCTCCCCCGTCCACAGCCTCCCTCGTCCTCCTCATCCTCCTCCTCCTCCTCATCTTCCTCCTCCCCCTCCTCCTCCTCCTCCTCCTCCTCCTCATCTTCCTCCTCCCCCTCCCTCCTCGTTCCTCTACTCCTCCTCCTCCTCCTCCTCCTCCTCTCATCTTCCTCCTTCCGTCCTCCTCCTCTCCTTCTTCCTCCTAATCCTGTCCTCCTCCTTCTCCTCCTCCTCTCCTCCTCTGTCCTCCTTCTCCTCCTCCTCCTCCTGTCCTCCTCCTCCTCCACCTCCTCCTCCTCCTCCTCCTCCGAGCGCGGCGCAGGTCCCTTTGCCGCGGGTGCTCTTTGGTCGTGAGCGGGCGCAACCCCCCCAACCAAGGCGCGACCCACTGCGCGCGGCGGGCCACCCCCGAGGAAGACGGGGTGCGCCGGCCGGGGCCTATAGACTTGGGCGCCCGAGTTATCCGGGGTAACTCGGGTCCGGGGTAAGTCGGGTTTGGATTCCCGAAAAAGGAACCCGAGTTAGCCCTGACCCGAGTTACCCCTGATGATTCGGGGCTCTGGACGCCCGAGTTATCCGGGGTAACTCGGGTCCGGGGTAAATCGGGTTTGGATTCCCGAAAAACGAACCCGAATTATCCCTGACCCGAGTTACCCCTGATGATTCGGGGCTCTGATAGACTGCCAAATCATACCTGGGAGGTTGAACGCGCCCCGCCGGAAAAGGCAGTGGACCAGCCGGACCCCGCAGCAGCCCTCGAGGAGAGCGCCGCGCCGCCGCAGCAGCTCCCGCCGGGCCCGCCGCCGACACGATCGCCGCGGCCGCCGCCAGCGCCGCGGGCCCGCCGTCGCCGCCGCTGCGCCCGCCCCGCGGGCTGCGCAGCTCCAGAAGAGCCGGAGCGCGCATCCTTCCAGCCTCCAGCGCGCCGCCTCGGCGGAGACGCCGTCCCTCGGCCCCACCCGGCGCGCGCCCGGCCCCGCGGCGTTCGCCTGCCCAGCAGTGCCTCGGCCCGCCGGCCTCGCCGGCCCCGCGGCCGCAGCGCGCCCGCCCTCGTCGGCGCGGCCGGTCCGCGTCCTGCTCCGCCGCCAGCGTCGCGCGGGTCCAGTGCGCAGAAGCAGCGGCGGCGCCCCGCGCCCTCCCTGCCCCAGCGGCCCAGCGCGGCGCGGCTCCGCAGCCGGCTTTCGGCCTCCTGGCGATGTCTGGAGTCGCGTCCTTCGCCTTCTCGCGGCGCTCGGGGGGCCCAGGGCTGGAGCTCGCCGGCGGCGCCCTGCTCGGGCCTCTTCTCCTGGTGATGAGCAGGCTGGTTTTCAGTGGGATTCCTGCTCTTGCAGCGGCAGTTCACATGTGCGCCTTCGTGTTGCACGAAGGTGTCGCCGTCACTCTGTTCCTGGGAGTCTTCGGCGCTGTTTTGCGCTGCATCGTCATCTCGGGATGCGTTCTTCCTGCACTTGTTCATCGGCCTCCGTCCCAGGCGGCGGGTTGGGGCGACTGCTCGGCGCCCTTGTGGCAATTACCCACCCGTCTGTCGCCTGGGCGTACCACTGACGGGCAGCGCACTGACGGCCCGTCGGCATGTTCTCGGCTGCAGCGTCGGTTATGGGTCCGGTTTGTTGTATTGATCGGTGGCGAGGCAGTCTGTGCAGGAAGCAGTTCCTTTTTGGGGTTGCCCGATGACCGAAGAGGTATCCTTCTCATCATTGAATAAAAGCCGCATCGAGCCGATGTCAGATCAGCTTAGCTCTTAACTCGATGCTTACGACTTTGCGTCTCTCTCTGTACGGCATGGCGTCCTCAGCGAAGTGAGTGAGCGTGGTCATCATCCGTGGAGGTACTCAGGCCGGTCTCCGCGTGCTCCGTCCGGCTCTGGCTTCTGCGTCGTGTCGGCCTTCATCTCGCGCAGCACGTGGAGGTCGGGCGAGGCGCATCTTCACGTATCGCTGCGCGGTGGCAGAATCTCTACAGTCGGGGCGTTGACCTAAGGAACCCTAAATGAGGAACGGGGCCCCTTCCTCCCATAAGTTGAGCTTCGATTTCCCATGGAAAACCTCAGGAAAACGGAAGGCAAACCGCAGAACAATCAAGGAACACCGAGCCCCTCCACAACGAAAAGGGTTCCTTCTTCAGGGCCCCGACTGTAGAATCCCTCTTCCCTCCTCCTCCTCCTCCTCCTCCTCCTCCTCATCCTCCCCCCCCTTTTTTTTCTCTCCGCTACTCCCCTCCCTCCTCCTCCTCCTCCTCCTCCTCCTCCTCCTCCTCCTCCTCCTCCTCCTCCTCCCCTCCTCCCTCCTCCCTCCTCCTCCTCCTCCTCCTCCTCCTCCTCCTCCTCCTCCTCCTCCTCCACACGGCAAAACGTCACGACCAGAAGTCCCCGACGCCCTCTTGCTGCGCAGGCTTTCGAAACGCATCGAGATGTGAGGGCCCCGGGGCCCGGAGTCGAGCGGAAACGCCCGTTGTGATGAGCTTGCAGCGCCAGGAGGAGGAGGAGGGGGAGGAGGAGGAGGAGGAGGAGGAGAGGAGGAGGAGGAGGAGGAGGAAGGAGGAGGAGGATTCGGAGGAGGAGGAGGAGGAGGAGGACAGGAGGAGGAGGAGGAGGAGGGAGGAGGAGGGAGGAGGAGAAGAAAGAGAGGAGGAGGAGAGGAGGAGCAGGAGGAGGAGGAGGATGAGGAAGGAGGGAGAAGGGGGAGGAGGAGGCAGGAGGAGGAGGGGAGGAGGAGGAGGAGGGGAGGAGGAGGGGTGAGGAGGGGAGGAAACGCATCGGATCCCGAGGGACCCGGGCCGAAGTCGACGGGAGACCGCCCCTTGTGATAAACTGGCTTGCGCAGGGACCGACCGCCCCGGCACTCTACAGTCATACACACGCAATGTCTTAGAAACCGCTCCTTCTCCTCCCTAGCTCCCCTCCTCCTCCTCCTCCTCCTCCTCCTCCTCCTCCTCCTCCTCCTCCTCCTCATCCTTCTCTAGTCCCTCCTCCTCTCCTCTAGCTCACCTCCTCCTCCTAAGCGCGGCTCCTCTCCTCCTACCTCCTAGCTCCCCCTCCTCCTCCTCCTCCTCCTCCTCCTCCTCCTCCTCCTCCTCCTCCTAGCTCCCCTCCTCCTCCTACAGTCCTACAGTCATACCACGAAATGTTCTTAGAATCCAGAAATGTTCCAAGAACAGAAACAATGTTCTTCGAACATAGACCCGATGCGTCAAAACAGAACAGTCCCAGCCAGACATGTTCTTAGAACCCAGAAATGTTCCAAGAACAGAAACAATGTTCTTCGAACATAGACCCGATGCGTCAAAACAGAACAGTCCCAGCCAGACATGTTCTTAGAACCCAGAAGCGTTCTAAGAACAGAAACACAGTTCTTCGAACTTAAACCCGATGCGTCAAAACAAAACAGTCCCAGCCAGAAATGTCCTTAGAACCCAGAAATGTTCTAAGAACAAAAACATTGTTCTTCGAACTTAAGCCTGATGTGTTAAAACAAGACCGTCCCAGCCAGAAATGTTCTAAGACCATCTCGTGGGAAGCACAAAAAGCTCTCAGAACATTGTCTGGTGGGGCTGTAGGCGAGCCGGGACGCTTCGCCACTGCTTGACTTGCAGCGCCAGGAGCTCAGGGTCCTCTCTCCTCCTCCTCCGGGTGGGCGGTCGCGCTCCCGCTGCTTCAGCGACGGGACAGGTCGTGTGCTGCCCTGGCCATTTTGGACGCCCGTAATGGGCACGGAAAGAACGGGCACAACGCCCAACAACAAATGTTGTCCCAAACCGACAGCGGCCGCTGTTGGGCAGGCGGCCACCTGTCTCGAATGGACACCGGCCGCGGCGACACCAACAGCGAGTCCTGTTCAGAATCAACAGGAATTGCTGTTGGGCACTGTACCCATTCGTTCCGTACCCATTTCGGGCGTCCAGAGCCATGCCCCCACGTGGGCACCGGACCGGCACCGGGGCTGGCGCGGTGGCCACGGGGCCGGGCGGAGAGCGGGGAAGGGGAAGCGCAGGGGGGCGGGAGGTGGTGGTGGTGGTACTCGGCATCTGGTCGCAGGGCTGAACTAGGGGAACCAAGAATGACACAAACATAAAACTCGGAGAGGTCCGCGCGGATTTCTCGGATCGGCGCTGGAGCCCCCTGGCGGCGCCTCCGGCGCCGTCCCTGGCGCGCTCCGCGCGCCAGGGAGGGGGGTAAAGCGCGGATCCGAGAAATCCGCGCGGACCTCCGAGTTTTTATGTTTATGCCACTTTTTCTTCCCCTATGAACCTGAACGGTGTTGTTCGTTGTCTTGTTGTTTTCGTTTTCCCTCGCTCTTGTCTTCAGTCCGCCTCTGCCGCAAGACGAGGTCGGAACGAAAACGGCCCACGAGAAATCGCCAGAACACCGTTTAGGTCCAGCCCTGTCTGGTCGAGACTGCCTCTGCAGCCTCATGGCGATTGACCGCTGTGCGCACAGATGAGGGCTAATCCCTCGCGCGAAGCTTCACAGTCGGCAATCCCGCCACGACTGGTTCTCCAATCTGGGAACGCCTTGGAGAACGCCAGGGTCGAGAAGCCTAGCGAAACCACCCCGAACAGCGCACGGCAATTTCCTCCTACACCTCCCCTGAGATCCGACGTTGCCAACACAACTGCAACATCGCAGAAGGCCACGACCTTGCCGTCGCTCGGACGTCCACTTCCCGTGCACTGTTCGGATCCGTGCGTGTTTTTGTTTTGCTCGATGGTCCAGGATGGTCCTCGATGGTTCTCGCCGAAGAAAAAATGCACACGCCCGGGCCATGCCAAGCGACTGGAGCCCTGGACCTCATCCGCCCGCTCTGGACGCCCGAAGTGGGCACGGAGAGAACGGGCACACTGCCCAACAACAAATGTTGTCCCAAACCCACAGCGGCCGCTGTTGGGCAGGCGGCCACCTGTCTCGAATGGACACCGGCCGCGGCGACACCGACAGCGAGTCCTGTTCAGAATCAACAGGAATTGCTGTTGGGCACTGTACCCATTCGTTCCGTACCCATTTCGGGCGTCCAGAGCCATGCCCCCACGTGGGCACCGGACCGGCACCGGGGCTGGCGCGGTGGCCACGGGGCCGGGCGGAGGGCGGGGAAGGGGAAGCGCAGGGGGGCGGGAGGTGGTGGTGGTGGTGCTCGGCATCTGGTCGCAGGGCTGAACTAGGGGAACGAAGAATGACACAAACATAAAACTCGGAGGTCCGCGCGGATTTCTCGGATCGGCGCTGGAGCCCCCTGGCGGCGCCTCCGGCGCCGTCCCTGGCGCGCTCCGCGCGCCAGGGAGGGGGGTAAAGCGCGGATCCGAGAAATCCGCGCGGACCTCCGAGTTTTTATGTTTATGCCACTTTTTCTTCCCCTATGAACCTGAACGGTGTTGTTCGTTGTCGTTTTGTTTTCGTTTTCCCTCGCTCTTGTCTTCAGTCCGCCTCTGCCGCAAGACGAGGTCGGAACGAAAACGGCCCACGAGAAATCGCCAGAACACCGTTTAGGTCCAGCCCTGTCTGGTCGAGACTGCCTCTGCAGCCTGATGGCGATTGACCGCTGTGCGCACAGATGAGGGCTAATCCCTCGCGCGAAGCTTCACAGTCGGCAATCCCGCCACGACTGGTTCTCCAATCTGGGAACGCCTTGGAGAACGCCAGGGTCGAGAAGCCTAGCGAAACCACCCCGAACAGCGCACGGCAATTTCCTCCTACACCTCCCCTGAGATCCGACGTTGCCAACACAACTGCAACATCGCAGAAGGCCACGACCTTGCCGTCGCTCGGACGTCCACTTCCCGTGCACTGTTCGGATCCGTGCGTGTTTTTGTTTTGCTCGATGGTCCAGGATGGTCCTCGATGGTTCTCGCCGAAGAAAAAATGCACACGCCCGGGCCATGCCAAGCGACTGGAGCCCTGGACCTCATCCGCCCGCTCTGGACGCCAGAAGTGGGCACGGAGAGAACGGGCACAGTGCCCAACAACAAATGCTGTCCCAAACCCACAGCGGCCGCTGTCGGGCAGGCGGCCTCCTGTCTCCAGTGGACACCGGCCGCGGCGACACCGACAGCGAGCCCTGTTCAGAATCAACCGGATCCGCTGTTGGGCACTGTACTAATTCTTTCCGTGCCCATATTTCGGGAGCGGCCAAGAGGGGGGTGTCCAAAAGGGGGGGGTGCAAATCATGACCGGCGGCATGTGCGCGGCCCAGCGGGGGGGCCAGGGACGTAATGGAATAAGAAGAGGCGCAATGAAATCTGTGGAAATATCATGGCCCCCGCCATGATATCCTAACCCCCCTAGTCATCACCCCCCTCTTTGCCGCTCCCGAATATTTCGTTCGCGCAGACCTGCGTCCGCTTCCGAGCCAGCTATCAGCCTCTCCGGCGCGAAGGGCGGAGCAGAGCCCGCCCGAGCGGGCGCCCGGACGCCGCTCCCGCAAGCGTGGCCCTCGCGCGGACGCCCACTCCCTGTGCCCAAGTTGGGGTCTCGTGCGTGGCGCTGTCCCGCCAAATGATCCGTCGAGCAGGGACCGGCCGCCCTGGCATTCCTATAGTCATACCTCGACATGTTCTTGGAACCCAGAAATGCTCTGAGAACAAAAACCATGTTCTTAGAACATAAACCCGATGTTTTGAAACAAAGAAGTCCAAGCCAGAAATGTTCCAAGAACATTTCGTGGGAACCACAAACAGTTCTTAGAACATTGTTTAGTGGGGCTCTAGGCGAGCCGGGACGCTTCGCCACTGCTTGAACCAGGATGCTCCTCGATGGCCCTCGCCGAGGCAAAAAAATGCACACGTCCGAGCAATGCCAATGCCAAATTTACACGTGGCCTCCCTGTGCCCCCCGGCGGCGGCTCGGATGGAGGCAGGGGGCCCCGAGAGGTTCTCTTTCTCACAGTCGGGGCGTTGACTTCAGGGACCCTAAATGAGGAAGGAGGCTCCTTGTCTTCCATAAGTTCGGCTTCGACCTCCCAGAGAAGACCACAGGAAAACCCGAGGCAAACTGCGAAACAATTGAGGAACACAGAGCCCCTCCCCAACGCAAAGGGTTCCTTCTTCAGCGCCCCGACTGTATTTCGGCGGCGGGTTCGGGTTCGTGGTCCGACGTCTTCGGGCGGCGTCGCGGGCTCTCGGGACGTGGCTCCTCCTCCTCTTCCTCCTCCTCCTGCTCCTCCCCCTCCTCCTCCTCCTCTCCTCCTCCTCCTTCTCCTCCTTCCTCTTCCTCCTCCTCCTCCTCCTCCTCCTCCTCCTCCTCCTACTCCCTCCTCCTCCTCCTCCGCCTCCTCCTCCTCCTCCTCCCCTCCCCTCCTCCTCCTCATCTCCTCCTCCTCCTCCTCCTCCTCCCCTCGTCCTCCTCCTCTCCTCCTCCTCCTCCTCCTCTCCTCCTCACTCTCCTCCCCCTCCCCTCCTCTCCTAGGCTCCTCCTTCTCCCTCCTCCTCCTCCCGCCTCCTCCTCCTCTCCTCCCCTCCTCCTCCTCCTCCTCCCCTTCCCCTTCACTCCCTCTCATCCTCCTCCTCCGCCTCCTCCTCCTCCTCCTCTCCTCTCCTCCTCCTCCTCTCCTCCTTTCTCCTCCCCAGCCCCTCCCCATCACCCTCCTCTCCGCCTTCCTCCTCTCCTCCTCTCCTCCTCCTCCTCCTCCTCCTTATCCTCCTCCTCCTCCTCCTCCTCCCCCTCCTCCTCCTCCCCGAACAAGGGAAAACGAGCCACGGGTAGCGGTATGGGTACCTATTCCTCCTCTGACTCCCAGGGTGCTGAGCAGAATTTCGAGGCAAATCCAGTGTTGGCGACGAGGGCCTTCCAGGCGGCCCAGAAAGGCGAAAACAAGGGAAGGTCAGCGGCACCCTCCCTCCTCCTGGGCGCACCCTCATCCCCCCCCTTTCCCTCCATCCCTCCCTTCTCCCTCCCTCCCTCCTCCCTCCCTCTCCCTCTCCTGGGAGTCGCATTCCTCCCTCCTCCCATCCCATCCCTCCCTCCCTCCTCCTGTTCACTCGGGCCATAACGGGCGTCATGGGGGGGGGGGACGAGGGGAGGCAGACCGTGGCGCCCGCCCCTCCCCCCCCCCCGACTGTGGTGCCGGACGCGCTGCGGAAGTGCCGGGGACGTACCGAGGGGGGGAGCGCTACGTTATGGTTGTGTCGAGCGTGTCCCCCTACAGGGGGATGTTCTCGACCCCTCCCCCCCGACTGTGGTGCTGGACGCACTGCGGAAGTGCCAGGGACGTACCGAGGGGGGGAGCGCTACGTTATGGTTATGTCGGGCGTGTCCCCCCTACCGGGGGATTTTCTCGACGAGAATAAGAAACTACCCCCAAAAATGCACCCAAAAGGCAAACAAAAATATTCAAAAAATGGTCCCCAGACTATTTTCGGATTATTGTTGGACTATTTTTTGGGGGGGCGGTGGCAACCCATGGGAGCCTCCCATAGCATCTTGTCATCTTGTCGGCAATCGACGCTCTTGCCGAAACTAAATCGACGCTAAGTCGACGCTAATCGACGCTAATAGACGCTAAATCGGCGATACCTCATCCACTCCCAGACGCAGGGTTGAAAACTAGAGTGGAGGCCAGTCCACACGACACCTTCCACAAGAAACCCAACCCTGAGACCCCAGGACGTCCATGGATTCTTGGCGTGGGAGCGTCGCGCTTCCCATCGCAGAAAACATCGAAACCCAAGAAGCCCAGGGCACCCTGGAGGCAAGCAGGGTGCTTCTTGGCATGGGCCTCCACTCAAGGGTTCTAGGGGATTTCTTCTGCCCTCCCTCCTCGCTCTCCTCCTCGCTCTCCTCCTCGCTCTCCTCCTTCCTCCTCCTCCTCCTCCTCCGCCTCCTCCTCTTCCTCCTCCTCCTCCTCCTCCTCCTCCTCCTCCTCCTCCTCCTCCTCCTCCGCCAACTCCTCCTCCTCCTCCTCCTCCTCTCTCCTCTCCTCCTCCTCCTCCCTCCTCCTCCTCCTCCTCCGCCTCCTCCTCCTCCTCCTCCTCCTCCTCCTCCTCCTCCTCCTCCTCCTCCTCCTCCTGGGCGCCCCGAGGGGCCGCCCCTCCGAAGGGGGCGCCCGACGGGCCCCCCCGAGGCCCCCCCCCCCCGGGCGGGGCCCCGGCCCCGTCCGTCGGCAGGCCAGCCCGGAGCTGGGCGACGATGGCCTGTCCCGCCTGCGGGGTGGGAGGGGACGCCACCTGCTTGAAGCAGGCGCCAAAATCAATCAAGATCCGCTCCACGGGGGAGGGGAGGGGGTTGCGAGGGCCCGCGCCGATCGGCAAAACAATCAGAACACGATCGCAACATAGAGGTAAGACGAAGCCAGGACGAGGATCACATCGAGTAACAATAGATCGAGAATTTCTGAGATCCGGCGGTTCTGAAGGATGTCTCGGGCGCCCTCCCAGAACGCCCTGAGCGTTCCAGAACGCTCTGGAACGGACTGATCCTCGTCCTAGCCCCGTCCGAAGAGGACGCCCTGGCGGCGCCTCCAGCGCTTCCCCTGGCGCGCTCCGTGCTTCAGCTCGAACGCTCCCCAAGCAGCGCAACCAGAGAGCAACCGCCGCTCAACGGCACCACATTGATTGAAGGGGCCCTGGGACACACAAATAAGTAGGCACAAATATAAAAGGAGTCCCCATATGTTCCCATCTGTTCTGGGTTCTTGTCGACCCCCCCACTGCCCAGATTTTCCCATAGCTTCTGGGGAATCGACGATGAGTTGTGTCTGTGTGTTTTTGCCCCTCCTGATCAATACTATATGTCCGCCTTGGAGCCGCGCGTTCGACCCGACCATGTAGTATACCCATCTTGTAGTAGATCGTTTCCCGAGCGGCGTGGCCTGATCTTCTAGTAGATCTCAATTGTGTGTCTGCGTTGTTTTCTCCTCCTGATTGACAACGAACGCACAGGGGACCGAGAGCCGTCAAACAATAGATGGACTGGCGGTACGAGCGGAGCGATGAAACGAAATATCGAGGGCCCCCTGGCGGCGCCTTCGGCGCCGCCCCCGGCGCGCTCCAAGCGCCCGGGAGGGAGGTCCAGCGCAGAGGCCAAAGAACTCCGCGCGGAGCTCCCCCGTAAGTCGGGCGTGTCCCCCTACAGGGGGATTTTTCGACGAAGAATACAAAATACCCAAAACAAATAATCAACAAATAATAAGAAGAATAGTCTGGGAACATTTGGGGGCATTTGGGGGTATCTTTTTCGTCGAAAATCTCTCTGTAGGGGGACAGGCCCGACTTAAAACTATGCACTTGCACCGATTCTGGCCAGGCCCATCCTGAGCCCAGGATCGGCGCATGCGCCCTCTGCCTCGGCCAGGAAGGTATATGCACCGATCCTGGGTCAAGGATGGGCCTCGCCAGGATCCGTGCATGTGTATACTTCTCTCTCCGCCCGAAGAGCTCTTGTTCCTGCAGCTGCCCCTCCTTCGAGGCAGCGGGGAGCTGGGCCCGGAGCGGGAGGAGGAGTACGGCAGCGAGCCCCGTGGGGGAAGCGGAAGGGGGCGCGCCTTCTCTAGGGAAACAACAAGTGACAAAAACATAAAAACTCGGAGGTCCACGCGGATCTCTTGGATCCGCGCTGGATACCCCTCCCTGGCGCGCGGTGCGCGCCAGGGGCGGCGCCGGAGGCGCCGCCGGGGGGCCCCAGCGCCGATCCGAGAAATCCGCGCGGACCTCCGAGTTTTTATGTTTATGTCGCTTTTTGTTCCCCTATGCTCGCCGAGAAGCCCTCCGGCCTCCCGGGGCGCTGTCTGCGCCTCGGGAGGCGGCGCAGAAGGCCTCTCCCGGAAGGCCGGGGGGGGGGGGGGCCTGCCAGGCCTTCTCTGGGAAGGTCCGCCCCCATCGGGGCTCCCCCTGGGCCCGGAGCGGGAGGAGGAGGCGAAGTGGAAAATCAGCCGACCGCGGAGAGGCGAGGAGGCGAGGAGGAGGAGGAGGAGGCGAGGTGGAAAAAATTCGCCGACCGCGGAGAGGCGAGGAGGAGGCGAGGAGGAGGCGAGGTGGAAAATCCGCCGGCCCAAATGGCCAGAGACGTGCTAAAATCCGCCGACCCCGTCGGCGTGTGCGAGGGGCTCGTCCGTTCAAGTCGTCATCTCCGTCGCTCGTTGGTCGTCGTCTCTGGCGTCCCCGTTCCCTGCCTCCCCCCTTTCCCCGGGCTCGTCGAAGCTCCCCCCTTTCCCAGGGGCCTCAGCGCGCCAGCAGCCAGAGCGAAGTTAAGCAACGTCGCAATGGAGTCGAAGGGAAGCCCCTTCCCTTCGATCCCTCCCCCGCCGGGGGGGGGAGGTCTAATACGACGCCCCCCCTAGGAGTCCTGGAGCCCCAAAAAGCCCCAAGACGGGCCAAGAGTGCCCCAAGAGGCTCCAAAGACAGCCCGAGAGAACCCCGAATCGCCGAACGATCTGTCCAAGACGCCTTGACGGCCTCCAGACGGCCCCAGAGGCCTGCAAGGCGCCCCAAGAGGCCTCCAGGAGCTTTCCCACGAGAGCCCCAAGAGGCAAAATTCATGGATTTCCCATACGTGTTTGACAGATTTGGGCGTTTTGCCTCTTCCGTTTCCCGACGCGCCAAGACGGCCCAACAGGCCCCAAAGATCGCCCCGAGACTGCCCAAGAGGCCCCCAAGAGGGTCCCCTAACGGCCGAAGAGGGCCCCAAGACGGCCCAAGACGCCTCCAAGACGGCCCGAGAGGCCCCCAAGACGGCTCCAGGAGAGTGCCCAGACGGTGGACCCGAACGGACATTTCGAGCTCTCAACCCCTAGAGGCCCCCAATAGACCTCGAAGAAGCCCCAAGAGGCCCCAACAGGCTCCCAAGGGGCCCCCAAACTGCCCCAAGGCAGCCCAGGAGAGCCCCAAATTGCCCAGGAGGCCTCCAAGAGTGCCTCGAGACGGCACAAGAGGAGCCCAGGACGGCCCAAGACGGTCTCAAGAGAGCCCCAGGCTGTCCCAAGAAAGCATCTGGCCTCCTCCTCTTCCTCCTCCTCCTCCCCCCCCTCTG
>CAUYUJ010004224.1:0-17500 GCA_963575745.1 Prorocentrum cordatum
GGAATGAGGAGGAGGGGGGAGGACGGGATGAGGGGGGGGAGGACGGGGAATGTGCGCACCATATGCAACGGGTGGTGCACGCGGCGCAGGTTTCAAGCGAACGGTTTTTGTGTTGCACCTGCGGGTGCGGTCGGTACGAGGCCAGCAGCGGGCTTTTTGCAGATTGCACGCCGGTGCGGCAATCTGGCTGTTTGCACCTTGCATGGCCCCTGCCCCCGGCCGAAATGGCACTCGACTCATTTCCTCTGCGTGCGTTCCGGCACGGCTTCTCTTCCGGAGGGGTGGGGCTGCTCTGTCCTCGAACGTCGTCTCGCCCTTGACGTTGTGTATCGTCTGCGCAGTGGCATTCGGCCTGGGATTTTCCAGCCCTGGAGTCTCGAGGGGGCTTTGTGTGCTTTTCGGGGCGGCGCACGTTGAGCCGCTTGTCTCTCCCTCTTCCCCTCGCTCGCTGTCTCTCCCTTGCTCCTCCCCTGTCTGCTGCTGTCGTGTCCCGCCGTCGCCGTCGTCGTCGTTCGTCCGTGTCGCTGTCGTTCGCCGTGTCCCCCCCCTCCCTCCTCCTCCTCCTCCTCCTCCTCCTCCTCCTCCTCCTCCTCCTCCTCCTCCTCCTAGGTGGCTCCGCAGCGAGGCCCCGCGCGTGCCGTTTGCCCCGCGGCGGGCGCGCGCGGGCGGGCCCGCGCCATCGGGGCCCCCAGCGCCGCCAGGCGGCGCGTCCAGCGAGGAGGAGGCGGCGGCGGCGCCGTCACGGCGACGCGCGAGCGCTCGCCCGCCTGGCACAGGCGAGAGCGCCGCGAGCGCGCCCAGGCTCGCCGAGACCTCAGGGCGAGGCTACAGTACCAGCTGCTGAACCAGCACCACGGCAGCACGCCCCCGACGTCGTCGGCCAGCATGGGACGCTCCGCCGACTACACAGTATGCAAGTCCTGCGGACAGTGGTGGTGGAACTCGAAGCTGGAAGGCATGAGCTATCGCTGCGGGACCTGCGACAAGATGCTTCCCAAGCCGAAGAACCACAAGGGCCACGCGGCGGAGGCAGCGACCAGAGGAGGCGGCAGCGGCAGCAGTGGCAGCGCGGGAGGCGGCAAGGCCAGCGGCAAGGGCAAAGGGCCCGAGCAGCTGGCACAGGCGCTGCAGCTCATCACCGCCTCCCTCGGCCAGCTGCAGATCGAGGGCAGCGAGACGATCACAAAGCAGATACAGGTGGCCACAACGGCGCTGCAGACGGCCAAGACGACGGCCCCGCAGAAGCCAAGAGCTGAGAGGATGGCAGCCGCTGCACGTTCACTGCAGACAGCCCAGCGGCAGTACTCGCAGGCGTTCGCGGCGAAGCAGAAGGCTGAGGAGGAGGCGCGAAAGGCGCGCGAGCTGCTGGAGGAGAGGGCCAGCGCAGTCCTGCAGGCCGAAGCGGAGTGCGACGCGATCCACCAGGAAGGAAAGCAGGCACCCACGGCTGGCATCATCGAGCAGCTGGTGACGGGACAGCTCGATGAGTTAACTGGTGGACAGCTGGCGGAGGACATCAGCCAGGAGTTCGCGCTGGACGACGACGACTTGGATGAGGAAGCCAGGAAGCAAGTCGAGGAGGCCAAGGCTCAGGTCGTCAAGCAGATGCAAGAAAATGCCAAGCAGTTCCAGGGACACCTGCGTGAGCACCTGGCGAAAGCCAAGGCAGCCGCGATCGAGAAGCGGCAGGTGATCAAGCAGGAGGCCAAGAAGAGGAAGCTCGCCACAGGCGAGCCTGCAGCGCCAGGCCCGAGGCCCCCAGAGGCAGTGCCCCCAGCGGCGGCGGCGGCAGCACCAGTTGCCACAGGCCCCGCCCAGGGCGCAGCCGAGGAGGCTTTCCTGGCCAGCAGGCGTGCGGCGGCGGCGCAGAGTGCGACGGGGGCCACAAGCCCCGCGACGCACTAGGGGCGCGCGCGAGGGCGGCGGCGGCATCACGTTGGCGACGCCGCAGTCCACGAGCGCACCCTCTTCTGCGCCAACATCTCGACCTGGGGACCCACAGCACGGCTGTGGCTGCTGCAGCAGGGCATCGGAGGCAACGGCTTCGACATGCTGGCGCTGCAAGAGATGCACGTACTGCACTCTCAGTTAGACGACGCGGAGCAGGACCTTTGCAAAATGGGGTTCAGGGCTACCTGCGCCGCGGCGAGAGCTAGTACGAGATCGGAGAAAGGCAGCTGTGGGGGCACGGCAGTCATCTCCAAGGGGCACTTGCGCGTCACCAGCTTCAGACACTTGGCCAGAGCTCGACAGGTCTCGAATGCCACGGCTGACATTCGACGAGGCGCTGACCGAGCAGGAGGCTTCGACATGTGCGACTGGACACCAGTCACCTGGCACCTGAAGGGCACTACGCTCACCGTCGTCAGCCTCTACCTGGACTGCAACAGGTCGCTGACCGACGGCATCAACAGCCGCAAGCTCACCGCGCTGGCCGCGTTCCTCAAGACGCTGCAAGGGGCGTGGGTGGTGTGCGGCGACTTCAACACAGACCCGAAGACGTTCTGGGCGACGGGCTGGCCAAAGGCGATGGGCGCGAGCGCCATCATCTCATTGCCTGAGGACCAGCACACCTGCTTCCTCGCGGAGCAGGAGCCCTCCCACATCGACTTCGCGATGACGAACGACGCAGGCAGCAAGCTGATCACAGGAGTCGAAGGCGTCTACGACGTACCGTGGAAGCCACATATCGGACTGAAGTTCACAATTCGTGGACAGGGACTTGCGACGCAGTGTAGGACGCCAACCTGCCGAAGGCGTTCCCGCACCCACCGCGGAAGGGCAAGGCGCCCAACCCGCAGAGCAAGAGAACCAAGAGACGCCTGCAGGCCAAGGCCAAAGAGGAGGCCGAGGCCATCGCTGCTGGATCCCAATCCATGGAGATCGGCGGCAAGAACGTGGAGGAGCTGGACGACGAGCGCTGGGAGGCACTCTCCCCAGACGCAGGCTGGGCCAGCTTCCCGAACACCGTGCGCGACGAGGTCGGCCAGGGCATGGCGCCCAGGCCCCCGTCTCCACCTCGCCCCCCCTGCTCCGTCGGCCCAGCCCCTCTGGGCGGGCACGGGGGACCAGGCAGAGACGGCGCAGAGGCCCACGTGCAAGAGGAGTACAGGCACCACATGGACGACGAGGAGGTCGACGTGTTCGCCAACCTGGACCCCGAGGACGAGGCTGAGGCAATCAGGATGTGCGACGAGTTCGGCCAGGACTTGGAGCCGAGCTGCAGGCCGCCAGTGAGTCAGAACGCGTCAAATCCCACGACGGTGCTCCTCGAGCCGTACGTGGGTTCACCGTCGCCTGATAGTTTTGCAATTTCTGGAGCACGCAACTACGACCCCACCCGGCGTCAGATCGCAAGTCCCACATCGGCGCTCCTCGAACCGATGGTGGGCTCTGGCAGTCAGAACGCACGCCACAGCTTCGACACCGTTGGGCGTCAGAATGCAAGACCCCCCTCGGTGCTCCTCGAGCCGACGGGGGGCTCAGCGTCGCCGCAGAGCCACACCGACATCGAGGGGAGTCAGAGCGCAAATCCCACCACGGCACCGCCGTCGGTGGGTTCAACGTCGCCACGGCTCGAAACCAGAGGAGAAGACACGACCGAGATGGGAGAGCTCTGGGAAATGATGGAGCTGGCTGCAGAGGTACCCGTGGAGAAAGAGGCCCCAGAGTACATCACCAAGTGCGCCGCGTACCAAGCGACCACGCAAGCCTCCAGGGACCTCAGCCTGAGCTTCTCCTCCATCATGAACACCATGGAGCACTTCTACTGCATGGCGTACCGCATCGACCCCCTGGACCGTGCGAAGTACTGCGGCAGAGGTGACCCGAGAACATTCACTATGCGCAAAGGCAAAGAGAAGCACGAGAGGAGAGAGCGGTATGCGAACCGCAGAGCTGACTGGTGGAGCAGAGCCGAGAACACCCTGTCCTTGCTGGCGAGGCTGCGCAAGAAGAACAGGGACGTGAGGCAGCAGCTGCACCTAGAGGCCGCAGGCAGACACCTCGCCTACGACGGCCTCCCGAACACCAGCGACCAGGCATCGGACACGGCGAAGCTACACCGAGAGATCTGGAGAAAGAGGCTAACAGACTTAAGCAAGGTCGACACAGACGTTATCCTGGGCATGGCGCAGCAGGCAGAGCAGGAGAAGCGGCTCGCACTCAAGAGGGACCTCCAAGAGAACTCGCGGGCCTTCGCACAGTGGCTGGCGCGGGCTGAGAAGGACGTCGGCGTGCTGCACCGCATCACGAAGCCACCGCCCAGGCGTGAGGAGGAGGTCGTTACTCATGAAGGGGTACTGGACTGCCCCACCAAGATAGTCGACGAGAAAGCGAAGGCATTCCAGGACATCTGGAAGTGCGACCGAGTCAAGCACGAGCAGCACACCGAAGTTCTACAGCAACTACGGGAGCGCGCTCGTGCAGAGGCGGCCCCAGAATGGACGCTCGAGGACCTAGACGAGGCCCTCAGAGGAGAGCCCGACATGGGCAAGGGCATTGACATGCTGGTGTGCTCGGACATCCGCAGGCTGCCGCCCGAAGGCCGCCAGAGGATCGTCGAGTTCTTCAACTCATGCGAGCAGGCGCTCGCATGGCCGTGGCAGCTGCTGTGCGAGATCGTGATGCTCACGCCCAAGCCAGCCAAGGGCGACAGGGCCCTCGCCCTGCTGCCGCAGATGGTGCGCTGCTGGGAGTTGCTCCACAGGCCCGCGGTAAGGCGCTGGGCTAAGCAGCAAGAGAGAGAGTGGGACGCCGCCGTGGCGGGCAACAGCTGCCTGCGCGAGGCGATGAGGAGAGTCATCAGTGACGAGTGCTGCGACGCGCTCCAGCTGTTCCACGGCAACCTGCTCGCGGACATCGAGAAGTTCTACGACAGCCTCCAGCTCGACTGCGTGATCGAGGCGGCCCTGAGGATGGACTTCCGCCCCCGCCTGCTGACGATGATGCTGCTGCAGCACTCAGCCACGAGGGTGCTGCGGTGGAAAGGCGCCTTCTCGTCACCTACCTGGGCTGACAGGTCGCTGCTGGCAGGTTCGAGGCACTCCAACAACCTGGCCAAGACGGTGGTCTACTCCGTCATTGGCAGGATGCTGGAGAACTCACAGGCGCTGCCCAAGCCGCTGCCGAGGGCCTGGTTCGACGACATCAGCATCCGCATCCTGGGCAGCGCAGAGGCAGTCGAGCAGGAACTGACGGCGGTCACGGTGGGGCTACGCGACGGTCTACGTGCGCAGGGACTCTCGCTCGCGGACAAGACCGTCATCTTCAGCACCAACTACCGCACCACCAAGAGAGTACAGAAGGCGCTGCACAAGGTGGACCTACCCGTCCAGGCCGTCACGGAGGGACGCGACCTGGGAATTGACAGAGGCGCAAGAGGCACGCTGAAAAGGGACACCCACAGAAAGAGGACGAAGCTAGCCTTCACGCGCTGCAGCCATGTGGGCAAGAAGCTCAAGAGGCTCAAGCTGCGGCGGAGGAGAGGCATCCTACACCAAGGAGCGGTGGCCTCCTACATGTACGGCGCGACGGTGCACGGCATGGCACCCTGGGCGCGGCAGAAGGCAAGGAGGAGGTATGCACAGGCTCTGAGGAGGCCGTGGCCAGGCCGCTGCCTCACCACGTTCCTGGCGCTGGAGGGTGCCGACCCCGCAACCACAGCGGTGAAGGCGCAGCTGAAGACGTGGTTCGAGGTCTGGGCCCGCAGCCCCGACATCAGAGCGCAGGTCAAGCTTGCCTGGCCGAAGATCTACTTCCAGCTCCGCAAGATCAGGGCAGAGAAGAGGTGGCAGGCGCGCAAGGGGCCGCTGGCCAGCCGGATCCTCCTACTGTGGGAGGTAGGATGGGACTCCAGGGGACCAGACGTCTGGATCGACAGGCAAGGGGACTACTGGAGGTTCAACACCGATGAGCAGGGCGGCGACTACACTGAGATCGTGGACGCGCTCCTGCAGGATATCCAAGACCAGCTGTGGGAGACGGCATCACAGCACCACAACGGAGGAGGGCTTCAATTTGGTGCGGACGTGACAGACCTCAAGAAGCACCTCAACCAGCTCGCCAAGAAGGAGCACCACGGCACGTACGGCGCGCTCCTCACGGCAGCGTGTGCAGGCACCTGGACGAGGCGGCGCAAGCACGAGACCTTCGGCGGCGAGGAGGTCATGTGCGAGTGCGGCAGACCAGAGGATGATGTACACAGGATCTGGGGCCACTGTGCGGCCCGAGCCGACTGCGAGGCCATCCGCAAGACAGAGGGCCTGGCGCGCAGGGCCATCGAGGGAGCCAAGGAGAACCCCGCGTTCTGGCTCAGAGGCATCACGCCCAAGAAGTGGTCCACGCCGCCCAAGTGCGACACCCAGCACGTCGAGCACACCGTGGGCGCCTGCATCACCAACATCAGGCTCTCGGCCAGCGACGGCGGCGAGATCACGGGCTGCGGCGACGGCTCAGGAGGCGAGTACAGCGCAGACGAGAGATACTGCCGCTGCGGCTGGGGCTGGGTGCTGCTGAAGGAGGGCGACGACACCGTCGAGATCGCGGGCGCCAGATTCGGCCCACTGCCAGGACCGAGGCAAACCAACAACAGGGCGGAGCTCTTCAGCTTGATCAGCTTCGTCAACGCCACGGAGGGCAAGGCCAGCTTCTGGACCGACAGCGAGGTCACCTGCCTGGGCTGGGCGGCGCGACGTGAGGAGACCACAGGGCTCGGCTGCACGAACGGGGACTTGTGGCACCAGCTGGGCGAGGCGATCCGTGCGCGAGGAGGCGACCGCAACGACATCAGCGTGCACCACCTCAACAGCCACATGACTGAGCAGGAGGCCATCGCGAAGGGCATCTCGAGGCGCATCTGGGCAGGCAACCAGGCCGCCGACCAGTGCGCAGACGCAGGCGCCAAGACCCACGCGATCAGCGACACCGAGATGAGCTGCTACGAGTGGGTGAGAGCGACGGCGCACCTGGTGAGGCTCAGGATCGCTGCAACCACCAAGGACGTCATCACCAGAAGGCCACCAGACGAGAAGGAGATGAGAGAGGCCCGCCGCGCACAGGCTAAGAAGCGACGGCAGGACACCGTGCGCAAGAAGGACCTGCTGGGAGACAATCACTCGCGGCGGCCACTCACGCAACACGTCCTGGCACGAGATCGTCGAGGCACAGGATGGACGTGCATTACCTGCTGGCAGTCAGTCTCCAGTACGACGACGGCGCAGAACATCCACAGCTGGCTGACGCAGGAGTGCAGCGGCCCACCGCCCGAGACGGCGATCACGGTCACCAAGTTCGGCATCGAGTCGCACCCCGCGCACAAGCTGAGGCGGCTGAGGAGGCACAACAGGTGGTTCTGCGAGAACTGCGGAGGCGCCACCACTGAGCTGATCGCCAAGAAGCTTCAGGAGCCGTGCTGCGGTCACACGGCATGCGACAGCGGACACTACAGACTACAGGGGTGGCTGAGACAAGCGGCGCGAGAGCAGGGCACCTGCGACAGGCACAGCGCGCTGAGCGACCCTGAGGACGAGGAGTACGAGGAGCAGCCTGCAGAGGCCAGCAGTAGCCAGAGCACGGAGGTCGACACGGCAGGGGGCACAAGTGGTGTTTCCTGGCGAAATAAACGGGAAGAGCCACCCTGCCGTCTGCGGGAGAAGTGCCGAGGCTACACTGCGGGCGCGCTGGAGGCGACCAGGAGAGCTACGACGACTACGGAGCCCAGCAGCCCGCCCGCCCTCCCAGCTGCAGGAGCAGACCGAGGGCCCGCGGCGCGGGACAGGGCTCGTCGGGCCGCGTCGGCCAGAATGAGAGCGCGCTGCGAGGCAGCAGGCGCGCGGCCCGACGGCGGAGTCAGAGGAGAGCAGAGGACGCGGAGATCCGAGAGCGAGAGGCGAAGATCCGAGGAGCCGATAGTGAGACGCCTGCTGGACGCGACCGCCACGCCAGCGCCGACGCCGCCACCGACGTCAGCACCACCAGCAGCAGCAGACCAACGTGACGAAGCTGAGGCCGCACGCCGTGCCGCCTCGAGAGCGCTGCTGGAGGAGGAGAGGCGGCGAGCGGCGCGCCCGCCGCCAGGGGCGAGAGTGGCCCGCGCGGCGAGCGCCGCCCCGCCGCTGCCGCTGGGCGCGCTGCGCCGGCTGCTGGGCGAGGGGGAGCGGCCCGCGGGGCGGGTGAGGTCCACGCGAGGCGGAGCTGGTGGCAGAAGATGTGGCCTCCCCGCCCCGCGGCGTGAGGGCTGGGCTGCGGAGCCGCCCGCGGGCCCGCGGACCGCGGCGGCGGCGGCGGCGGCGGCGGCCTGAGAGGCGCCGAGAGCGGCGCCCCCGCGCGCGCGCGCCGCTGCGCCGCGCGGGTTGCCACGACGTGGCGGCTCGAAAGAGCTCGAAAGAGCTCCTCCTCCTCCTCCTCCTCTCCCTCCTTTCCTCCTCCTCCTCCTCTCCCTCCTTTCCTCCTTTCCTCCTCCTCCTCCTCCTCCTCCTCTTCCTTCGTTCCTCCTCCTCCTCCTCCTCCACCCCGGCCGCTCTGCATGGGGTGTGGGGTTCGCGCCTTGCGCGACGCCGCGGTTGGGGACTTGGCCCTCGCGCACTCGCCTTCTCTTCCCCTCTCTCTCTCTCTTTCTCTTTCTCTTTTTTTGTCTCTCTCTCTCTCTCTCTCTCTCCCCCCCCTGTGGGCTTGTCGCTTCTTGCTGCCCTCCACCTCCCCCCCCTCCCCCTTCCCCTCCCCCCGCCCCCTCCTCCTCCTCCTCCTCCTCTCTCCTCCTCCTCCCTCCTCCTCCTCCCTCCTCCTCTCCCTCCTCCTCCTCCTCTTTTCCTCCTCCTCCCCGTCGTCGTTCGTCCGTGTCGCTGTCGTCGCCGTGTCCCCCCCCTCCTCCTCCTCCTCCTCCTCTCCTCCTCCTCCTCCTCCTCCCCTCCTCCTCCTCCCCTTACTTCTTTCCCCCTCCCCTCCCCTCCTCCTCTCCTGTCTCCTCGTCGTCCGTCGTTGGCCGCGGCCTCCCCCTCCCCTCCCCTCCCCTTCCCCATAGTTTAGGTCGGGCCTGTCCCCCTACAGGGGGATTTTTTCGACGAGAAATATGACATACCCCAACAATAGTCAAAACATAGTCCAAACATAACCTGGGGACTTTTTTTTGCGCATGGTTTGACCTCTTCGGGGTATTTCCGGGGTATTTTTTAATTGTTGTAGGAAATCCCCCTGTAGGGGGACACGCCCGACATAACCCTAAGTCGGGCATGTCACCCTGCAGGAGGAGTCTGCAGCAATCGTAGAACACCGCCTGGTGACGACATTCGTGCTCGTCCGATCCTGTATTGTTTTCTGGACTAGTTTGCATAACGTTTTAGCTTTTCAATTCGCATCCGCCTGTCGGAGGACATGACCGACCTAACACTTCCCCTCCCCTCTCTCTTGTCACTCTCTCTCTCTCTCTCTCTCTCTGTCTCGCTCTACCCTTGCTTGGTTTACCTTGGAGCGTGGTCTCCAGTTCTGCCTGGTTTTGCTGGCTCGCTAGTTTGCCTCGTCGATTTGAGAGGGGACTCCCCCCAGTCCAGCCTTTTATTCTCACCCCAGAATGTTGCATAAGACGGGGTTCTTCCAGTACGTCGTGTTAAACTGCGGTCTCGCGTTCATGAGAAGCGGTGATGGCGATACGACGAAGATGTTGATGATGACCGCTGAGGTTACTGATGATTGTGATGTTCATGCTGGTGAGGAGGATGCGATGGTGATGATATGGATGCTGATAATGCTGAGGATAGTGATTATGCTGTTGCTGGTGATGCTACTGCTGATGACGACGAGGAAGCGGATGATGAACAGGAGGAGGCGGAGGAGGAGGATGAGGAGGAGGAGGAGGCGGAGGAGGAGGATGAGAGGAGGATGAGGCGGAGGAGGAGAAAGGGGAGGTCGTGGAGGATGAGGCTCGTGGTTCGCTCGCCGAGGACGAGGATCGAGGAGCGAACGGGAGAAGGATAGAGATGATGATACAGATGATGATGGTGATACTGATGGTGATGATGATGCTGATGATGATGATGATGATGATGATGATGATAATGATGATGCTGCTGCTGCTGGTGATGATGATGATGATGGTGACACTGACGATGATGACGATGACGACGAAGCTGATGGTGATGATGATGATTACGATGTTGATTGTGCTGATGATGGCGATGACGCTGATGATGATGATGATGATGATGATGATGATGATGATGATCATGATGCTGAACATGATGATGCTGATGATGATGATGATGGTGACGATGATGATGATGATGATGATGATGATGATGATGATGATGATGAGGATGATGCTGATGATGATGATGATGATGATGATGATGATGATGATGATGATGATGATGTTGATGCTGCTGATGCTGATGATGCTGATGCTTATGATGATGACGCTGAGGAGGAGGAGGAGGAGGAGGAGGAGGAGGAGGCTGAAGAGGACGAGAAGGAGGAGGAGGATGAGGAGGAGGAGGAGGTGGAGGACGGGAGGAGGTGGAAGAGGAGGGGGATGGGGGAGGGGGAGGAGGAAGAGGAGGAGGATGAGGATGAAAATGAGGGGAAAGGGGGAAGAGGGAAAGGATAAGGACCAGGGAGTAGAGAGGAATTCGGGGAGAGGGTGGGGCGAAGCTCATGCAAGATGGAGTGGGGCGGGGTAGGGGGGATGGAGGAAAGAGAGAGAGAGAGCAAGGAGGGCAAGTGGGAGGAGCAAGTGGACGGGGGTGTTGGGGCCCGACGTCTTCAGCTACAGTCAAACATGATCATAAGGGTGCGAAGCTTTCCAAGCCTTGGGCTCATCCTTGCATCCCTGCGTCCTAAGCATGTGCGTCCTTTCATCCGTGCCTCTCCGCTCGTCAAAGCCTCTGGTCATGGGCGATGCCCTTCCAGCTTGGCCTCAGCTTGGGCGTCCAAGGGTCTTTCATCCTCAGCGTGCGTCCGTATGGTCCAGTCGCACTGCACAGCGCTGGGATGAGCTGGTGCGAGAAGTGAGGGTACCTGAGGCGGGCCACGGCGCTTCGTAGCGAGTTGTCGCAGGTGTTGTTGGAGCCTCTCGCCATTAGCCGTTAGCTTCAATGCGGGGACCAGCGCGTGCGAGTGGCGGAGCAGTGTCAGCAGCCTTTGGCGCTGCTCAGCGACGTGCGAAAAGTGACTTGGGGCCCGACGAGATCAGTCACAACGCTGGGACCAGTGCGTGCGTGAATGGGGAGCGGTTCCAGCGGGTCATTGTGCTGCTAAGCGTCATGTGGCATGTGCAGCTGAACGACGACTTCATCAATTACAGCGCTAGGGGCAGCGCGTGCGAGAAGGGTGCGAAATGGTGGCGGATTCCGGGGCTGCCGTACGAGACGTGGGAGGTTCAGCTGGAGCCCATGAGAACCCGCACGTGCGATAAGGACCCAAACTTGCAGTTGGCTGGCGTTGCGTGTGATGTTGCGGGAGACATGGTTGGAGCCCAGTGCTGCTCAGGTGCAGTGTCGGGATCTGCGCGTGCCAGAATGATACGTAGTGGGGCAGTGCGTCAGAGATCGAAATGGTGCAGTGTTGGCATGGACCGTGAACGGGAGCCTCCAGGGCGCGCGTGCCACTGGCATCCGGGTGCGCCTCCCGCGCATGGGCGCACGCAGGAGCGTGCCCCCTTCCAGGAATGAGTTCAACGACGAGAAGCGGGGGGAGGGGGGCGCGGGAGGGGCGAGGAGCATGTCGGTGAGGGTCAGCTTCTCGGAACTCCTTTTGTTCCCTTCTCCGCCCCCATCTTCCTCCGCCCCCCCTCCTCCTCCTCCTCCTCCTCCTCCTCCTCCTCCTCCCCATCCTCATCCTGCTCCCCCTCCTTCTCCTCCTCCTCCCTTCACCTCCTCCTCCTGCCTCCCTCCTCCAATCCTTCTCCTTATATGTAACTCCTCTTTGTCGCACCCCGAGGCCAGTTTTTGGGGCGGGCCGGGCGTTTCGCCTGAGACTTCCTCTTCATTTATGACCTCAAATTGGCAACAGTTGCACATATGGAGGACGAGCCGTTTTCAAATGGTGGCTCTCGCCTTTGCGAAGCGCGCATTCGTAGTCAAAATTTGCAACAGCTTCACGGAGTGAGGGCGAGTGGTCTTCAACAGGTGGCTCTCGCCTTAGCGCTGCGCACATTCGTTGTCAGACTGTGCAAGAATGTCACGGAGTGAGGGCGGGTGGTTTTCAAAATGTGGTTCTCGCCGTAGCGCTGCACACATTCGTCTTAATCAAATGCAAGAATTTCACGGAATGAGGGCGGGTCATGTTCAATATGTGGTTCTCGCTTGAGCGCCGCGCACATTCGTTTTTAAATATTTGCAAGATCTTCACGGAGTGCGGGCGGGTGGCTTTCAACATGTAGCTTTCGCCTTAGCGCCGCGCACATTCTTGTTACAGACTTGCAAGAGCTTCACGGACTCCCATGTTCGACGTGCCAGAAATGGTGTTTTGGAAGGAGCCCACGCTTTTGAGTGCGATTCAGTTATGATGATTCGCGAAGTTGAGGTCCCATGACTGGCGTCTTGGCACGATTCCGGATCGTCAAGCCGCAACAGTCAGGTCCGTCCGTGGGGTTGGAACACCGAGAATCATGTTGTGGCATGTTCCAGGGTCTTCAAACAGTTGTCTTCAAACGAGGCAGGTCCCCCTGTGGAAATGAACCGCTGTAGGGGCCTATGGCATGAAGAGGGAGCTTGGGCGGAGGGTTTATTCCAACATCGTTGGTGACTCTTGGGTTGACACTGGTCCCCCTCCTCCTCCTCCTCCTCCTCCTCCTCCTCCTCCTCCTCTCCTCCTCCCTCCTCCCTCCTCCTCCTCCTCTTCCTCCTCCTCTCCTCTCCTCCTCCTCCTCTCCTCGTCCTCCTCCCCCCTCCTCCCCTCCTCCTCCTCCTCCTCCTCCTCCTCTCCTCCTCCTCTCCTCCTCCTCCTCCCCCTCCTCCCTCCTCCTCCTCCTCCTCCTCCTCCTCCTCCCTCCTCCTCCTCCTCCCTCCTCCTCCCCTCCTCCTCCTCCTCCTCCTCCTCCTCTCCTCCCCCTCCTCCTCCTCCTATTCCTCCTCCTCCTCCTCCTCCTCCTGGCCCCCCTCTCCGGGGCGGGCGCCCTCTCCTTCCAGGCGGCGCCCGCGCAGACCACCACGGCGGCGACGGCGCCAGCAGAGGGCATGCTCCAGCAGGCCTGCTGCTGCGAGCCGACGGGGGCGAGGAGGAGGAGGAGGAGGAGGAGGAGGAGGAGGAGGAGGAGGAGGATGGAGGAGGAGGAGGAGGTAGGAGGGAGGAGGGAGGAGGGAGGAGGGAGGGAGGAGGAGGAGGGAGGAGGAGGGGGAGGAGGGAGGAGGGGGGGAGGAGGAGGGAGGAGGGAGGAGGGGAGGGAGGAGGGAGGAGGGAGGAGGGAGGAGGAGGAGGGATGGAGGGAGGAGGGAGGAGGGAGGAGGGAGGAGGGAGGAGGGAGGGAGGAGGAGGAGGGAGGAGGGAGGAGGGAGGAGGAGGAGGAGGAGGAGGAGGAGGAGGAGGAGGAGGAGGAGGAGGAGGAGGAGGAGGGAGGAGGAGGAGGAGGAGGAGGAGGAGGGGGAGAGGATGGGGTGGGAGGTTTGGGCGGGTGAGTTTGCCTCGTGCCTTCTCGCGTAGCGATGCTGCAACACCCTCCCGTCCCAAACCTTCTCCTCCCACGTTTCGCTGGAGCGCTCCCCTGAAAGACCAGCACGCAGGGGCCTGCCACTGTGGCCAGGCCCTCCTCCTCCTGCCCCGCATCGTCCAGACTTTTCGCGCGGCGGCGCCTCCGGCGCCGACCCTGGCGCGCTCCGCGCGCCAGGGAGGGGGCTCCCTCCGGCGCAGATCCGATAAATCCGCGCGGAGCGCCACACGCTCATGCAGTTTTTGTTATTCCTCTTCTCTACCTCTTCTTCCTCTCACCCCCAACCTCTCCTTCCTTTCCTCCCCCTGGGGGCGGGGCACCTTGGCGGAGAGGCGGCTGCCGAAGTGCGAGACGCCCGTGGCGCGGGGGGTCAGCGGGGAGTGTTACCGCCCCCTTCCTCATTTCAGTCAGACTACGCGTCCTCATTTCCGCGCTTCCGCAGTGAGTTTGTTTTTTCAAAATGCTGCTCTCGCTGAAGCGCTGGCCTCATTTTCGGGCTACCGCTCGTTCCGAACCGTGCTCCCGCTGCAGCGCTGGCCTTATTTCCGCGCTTCGCTTGTTCCGAGTCGTGCTCCCGCTACGTCGCTGGCGTCAATATTTCGCTCGCCATGCCACGGCATGGTTTTCGGTCCTTCCAGAGATGCCCCAAAATCTAGAAAATGGATCCCCGAAGAAACCATCGGAAATGATTACTCATTCGGTGTCGATTCGTTGATTTTTAGTGGGCCGCAGAAGCCACCCCAGTTTGGGGCGTCGCCACGCCATGCTATGTCCGACTACGCGTCCTCATTTCCGCGCTGTTTTTTTTTTTTTTGTTAATGCTGCTCTCGCTGAAACGCCGGCTTCATTTACGGGCTACCGCTCGTTCCAAACCGTGCTCCCGCTGCAGCGCTGGCCTCATTTCCGCGCTTCGCTCGTTCCGAATCGTGCTCCTGCTGCAGCGCTGGCGTCATCATTTCCAGCGCCATGCCCCGGCATGGTTTTCGGTCCTTCCAAATCGGCCCCCAAATCTAGAAAATGGCCTCCCGAGAAACCCATCGGAAGTGATTCCACATTAGGTGCCGATTCGTTGATTCTTTGGGCCGCAGGAGGCCCCCCCCCAACACCTTGGGTCGTCGCCGCGCCATGCTATGTCATTCTACGCGTCGATATTCGACACCATACTATGCCATGTAATGTTATGCCATGCTGCGACATCTGATTGTGCGAAATGAGAGGAGAACTACGCTATTGTCAGGGATGGGAGGGAGGGGTAGGACGACAGATATGACGCGAACGCACCTACCTTGCCCCTTCCCCCTCCCCCCTCCCTCCCTGCCACTCCTCCTCCTCGCGAGTGCATGCCTCGAGCCTGCTGGAGTTCTGCAGCACTGCGTGCGTACCTCCGCCAGCCCCGCCTGTCCCACCCCCTCCCGTCCTGAACAGGGCCCCCAGGGCTGTGGGCGAGGGTGTTTTGAGAGGCCTGGGCGGGAGGGAGCTGCACAGTACTCACAGACTTGGAGAGTGGCCCAAGTATTGTATGGTGTTCTGCCACGACTGCGGTAGGTATGCGACAGAAGATTTCAGACATCTCGAGGCCAGATGCCTTGGGAGATCACGGAAAGGAGCCGAGAATTTAGCTCACATCAGGCGAGACCAGTACCCACGCCGCGAGGGCCCTCTTACATCGGTCCTCGAGGCGTTGCATGCGCGCGTTTGTGCTGAAGAGGTGGTCAACGCGACTGTGTCGGGGGACCCTGTGGCCCGAGGACCTGCCCCATCGGCTGTGGCTGCGTCGAGAGCTCAGGACGGTGCTCCCACGGTGATTCCTGGCGACTCCTCTCAGCCTGTAGCAAGGCCCCTCGACCCAGAGGACGAGGCGGCAGAGTGGCTTTTCTGCGGCGCGGATGAGGACGATCCGTGCCCGCCAGATTTGGCGTGAGATGCGCCTGAGAATTGAAGCCGATTCCGCGACCTCTTGAACCCCCGGAATGCCCGGAATCTGTTTAACAGTTTTAACGCCGGCGTGTTGCCGAGCCACCTGTTAATCGATGGTTTCGTGGTTTACGGCCCCCTGGCAGGGTTGGTGGATTCCTTGCGTGCCAGCGTGCTCCTGCAGAGCGTTGCCGGAGCACGCTGGATGAATTTGAAGACGGCTCTCTCGGCACCAGGGTCTTGGTGTTGGTTTCGACTTTCCCCTTGGTGCTGCGGCGCCGAGCTGCGAGCTGTGCCGCGTGGGCGGCCACACAGCGTAATCCTTACAGCGTGATCCTCCTCCTTCTCCTCCTCCGATCCTCGAAGCCCGATTCTCGGAGCTCGATCCTCGGAGCTCTATCCTCGAGGCTCGACCCTCCTCGAGCCTCGAATCCTTGAAGCCCGATCCCCGGAGCCCGATCCTTGGAGCTCCATCCTCGAGGCTCGACCCTCCTCGAGGATCGAACCCTCGAGGAGGGTCGAACCTCGAGGCGTGGAGGAGGAGGAGGAGCAGGAGCAGGAGGAGGAGGAGGAGGCGGAGGAGGAGGAGGAGGAGGATCGAGGCCTCGAGGATCGCTGCTCGAAGCTCGCCTCCCGCGAGCTCCGCCCGCGGGCCCTTGGGGCCCCCCCCCTCCCCGCAAGCAAAAAAAAGGCAACCCGCGCGGCCCGCAGGGCCCGAGGAGGTGGAGTTCAACTGCTCCGCAGGCGTCGCCGCGCCTCCCGCGGCGGTGGGGGGAGGGGGAGAAAGGGAGGAGGGGGAGGAGGAGGAGGAGGAGGAGGAGGAGGAGGAGGAGGAGGAGGAGGAGGAGGAGGAGGAGGAGGAGGAGGAGGAGGAGGAGGAGGAGGAGGAGGAGGAGGAGGAGGAGGAGGAGGAGGAGGAGGAGGAGGAGAGGAGGAGGAGGAGGAGGAGGAGGAGGAGGAGGAGGAGGAGGAGGAGGAGGAGGAGGAGGTGGGGGAGGTCCCAGGCAGGCACCCCTGGCGCGTCGATCAACGAGCGAGGCCTGGAGCCACCTGGGCGACGCCCAGAGAAGCGGGGCCGTCTGCGCCGACGCTGGCGCGTGAGCTGCCCGCGCCGGGCCGCGCATGGGTGCCCTCGCCTCCCATGTGGCGTGCCCTGAGGGCGGCCCTCGTGGGCGAAGCGCATGCTACGCACAGCATGTAATCAATGATCAGATGCACGCGGAGGCTATGCTGATGCTTGGGCTCGAGCCGGCTATGGTGACCACCCGTGCCTACCCCGTGCCGTCTTCAGGGACTTCGCAGCACCTGCCCTCCGAAAGCTCAGGAGGGAACGAGCGCGCACAGACACGACTATTCCTCGGCTCTGGGGAAGACGCGGGAGAATGTGGGAAGCGTGCGGGGGAAGACGAAACTCCAAAGAACATGAACAAGCATAGGTGGATCCTGGAATTTGCGTGTATTTACTTTGCGTGAATTTACTTGCGTGTCCCTGAGGTTCTGGGGTCAAGTCGGGCCTGCCGCCCTACAGGGGGATTTTGGGGGAACAATTAAACATACACAACACATAGACCCCAGATACACAAAAATGGTCAAACAAATCGTCCCCAGACTAATTTTTTGACTACTTGGAATATCCCTCCGGTAGAGGGACAGGCCCGACTTCGTTCTGGGCTCGACATGCTTTCCTTGCTGTTCTCTCTTTCTTTTCACGGTCTCAACGGGGCAGTGGTCGGCCCTCGCGAGGCCGGCAACGCCGGCTCCTGGGCGGAACATGCTGTGCCCGATGGGCCCAGTGAGGGGTGGCCGGGGACCGATCTTGCACGGCTTGGCCCCTTATCTCAGCGAGCGAAGAACGGTATAACATAAACTTTTTCGCTGTCGGGGGCGCCTGTCCCAGGGCGGCTGGAGAGTTTCCACCCCTACGGTGCCACCGTAAGGGTATAAACTTTC